>CM056381.1:79314221-79384221 GCA_029718625.1 Synaphobranchus kaupii | reverse complement strand
CCTTACTCTACACATACTGCAGCCTTACTCTACACATACAGCAGCCTTACTCTACACATACAGCAGCCTTACTCTACACATACTGCAGTCTTACTCTACACATACTGCAGCCTTACTCTACACATACAGCAGCCTTACTCTACACATACAGCAGCCTTACTCTACACATACAGCAGCCTTACTCTACACATACAGCAGCCTTACTCTACACATACAGCAGCCTTACTCTACACATACAGCAGCCTTACTCTACACATACAGCAGCCTTACTCTACACATACAGCAGCCTTACTCTACACATACTGCAGCCTTACTCTACACATACAGCAGCCTTACTCTACACATACTGCAGCCTTACTCTACACATACTGCAGCCTTACTCTACACATACTGCAGCCTTACTCTACACATACAGCAGCCTTACTCTACACATACAGCAGCCTTACTCTACACATACAGCAGCCTTACTCTACACATACTGCATAACTTGGTAATAACTAGCAAAACTACTCATAACAAACTCACTAACAAAGGGAAAAAAACAACATGTCCAAGAACGGGATCTACTTTATGTTCATCAACCTTTTGAGCCCGACGGACCCTGTACCGGGTCCAGTAGAACGGTACCATAAATAACTGCCTGTAAAAAGTTCATAAAATGTTGTGGTGGTCTTTTTTTCCAAATGTTTCTAAAAGACGAGGCCTTAACGCTACCAAAACAACACTCCAAGTGTATTTTGTCCAAACAATTTTTGTTTGGCAATAATTTCAATATTTTAGCTACAAAATAAAAGCCGTATAAATATAAGGGACAGTTGAAATGGAACGCAACAGTACACATAAACCGTTCACTCCACTCTGTCATGTTGTGTGTCGTATGAAACTAGAGAAGCTATTCTTTCCATTGATACCAAGCATAGCATAGCCTGAGCTAACCAGCTCACGTCAGCCCCATAGCAAACACGCAGATTTTACAGTCAACGTGTCAAATTTTGTGTTTATGTCTCAATATTCCATCAAATCCAAAAGCGATTGTTATCAAAAGCAACTAATATTGTTTCCTTACCGTTTCGTGGTCAGCACCCCAGGGCCTAACAGGTTAACTACCAAAGTAGCTTTGTATTTTACTAATAAAGTTTATTAATATTAACTGCATTATTATAAATCACAAATAATCAGAGATGGTGGGCAGCAGTGTAGTATAATGGTTAAGGAATTGGCCTTGTAACTAAAAGGTTGCAGGTTCCATTCCCAGGTAGGACACTGTCGTTGTACCCTTGAGCAAGGTACTTAACCTGAATCGCTTCAGTATATATCCAGCTGTATAAATGGATAATATGTAAAAACATGATAAAAAGTTGTGTAAGTTGCTCTGGATAAGAGCGTCTGCGAAATGCCTGTCATGTAATGGTGTCAATAACAATTAAATTCAAATAAATTGAAATTCAATATTATGTGGGCATTTTTTAACTGACTAATTAAATTTCAATTCATTTCTTAAATTCACCAAGTCGAAACTGAATTGACTCCAATGCTGGGTGACAGTCCATCATTCATACGTACATTATTTTTGAGTCCAAAACGGAAACATAACAGGACATGTACTTTAAAAGATTGCATGGATGAAAGAAGGATAAATTACATAAAATGTCGTTGGGGTTGGTTGCACACAAAATATAATGAACACAATAGATTTTCATTATCAAAGCCCGGTGAGAATACAAGGTGGGAAAGACACACATAAAGAAGCCAGAATACGTAGAGCTGTACTGATCAACAGGAAAGAAACAGCTTACATCTAACTGCTCATGGCTAACAGCTGACGGCTAACGGCTCACAGCTCAATAAATAATAGTTATAATAATAGTTCCCATTAGTCAAAGCATTGGGTGAAAAGAATGAAGATGTGCCTGCATATTGCAGACAAGCAGTCAAAACCCCAGAATAAAGCCTAAAAATATATGTAACCCCCCAAAACACCCCCCGCCCCACCCTGTTCATGGCTAACAGCTGACGGCTAACGGCTCACAGCTCAATAAATAATAGTTATAATAATAGTTCCCATTAGTCAAAGCATTGGGTGAAAAGAATGAAGATGTGCCTGCATATTGCAGACAAGCAGTCAAAACCCCAGAATAAAGCCTAAAAATATATGTAACCCCCCAAAACACCCCCCGCCCCACCCTGTTCTTCCCACCCCCCCCGAGCCAGGTGTTTACCTGTGCATAGTGGGGTCCGCAGAAGACTCCATGTAGATGGACTCCTCTACATGGCTGACCGCGTGAACCTGGTGAACGAGACTGGACTCCTCGTCCGCCAACAGAAGGGCGCCCAGCTCGTCGACACGGGGACGCAACCTTGTACACACACGCACACAGCGTGCGAGTTCAACCACAACCGCATGCTGCACACCTGCCTCGCCCCCTGTCCATGCCCCCACCAACACCACCACATGCTCCCCACACACACACACACATATATATATACACACACACACACCACACTGCAGCCAGGGGACCTGCGCACCCCCGACACCGACCTCTTGTCGTCGATCACGGCGGACAGACAGGCGGAGGTGGACCTCACAGAACTCTGAGGTTCTCACTGATTCACATCTCTAGGGGTGCAGTTTGGTACTTCAACATAAAATACCCAAATCATAAAAAATAAAAAAACAAGGCACACCCATTAAAACACAAGAATCATGCTTTTTCAAAACATTATTATATTAAATATATAAATGCGTATAATTTTGAAATATTATTTCTGAAAATAGTCGACGGACAGTTTGGTGTGTGTGTCAGGCCACACCCATTCCTTCCCAACAAACCAGGAGCGAGGAGGCCCAGAGTTAGTGTGTGAAACGCCAAACCGATAGGCAAACGCAAAACCGTTAGGCGCCAAACCGCGTTAGACCCATCCCGCATGTGCCCAAGGGTGGCCTTCCCAAGGCCCAAGGACGTCCCGCATCTCAGTCTCACTGGTTTTCAGGGGAGCTGTACCATGACAACAGGCCAACAATGCGGTGCAGTGCACAATAAGAATGGAGAATACCCACATGCCGTATAACATCTGATTACGGCCCACATGCCGTATAACATCTGATTACGGCCCACATGCCGTATAACATCTGATTATGGCCCACATGCCGTATAACATCTGATTATGGCCCACATGCCGTATAACATCTGATTACGGCTGAACCGTGCGATAAAGGGACTCCAAATGGACAAGAGAACCAAAGTGATGGAACTCAGCCCGAACACAGCATTTCTCATTGGCCTAGCAGCTCATTACCGAACCCCAAAATTCCCCGACCCGTCTCCCGCCGCCCAGAAGAGACGTCAGTGTGGAAATCCCCCCAAAGCTGGTCTCACTTCCCACTGAAACTACGCCATCAGATCAGAGGCCATCTTAGCTTCTTTCCAACAGAGGGAAATACACATGCACTCAGATAAGAAGCTCAAACTGACTCATACCGTGAAAATCACACCTTGCTCTCTCATACAGACGCACACGCACACGCGCATGCGCACACACACACACTAAGAGTTTTGCTTCTCACATCTCTAGGCAAAATGTTGCTTTGACAAGATGGCGAATGATGGCGGCTCAGTGAGGACTGAGGAAAAACACTGAAACTCAACACTCAGACCCAACACTGGGACCGCCAGACAGTCAAAAGGAGGTAAACTGGGAGGGAGGGTTACAGGGACACGCCAGACAGTCAAAAGGAGGTAAACTGGGAGGGAGTGTTACAGGGACACGCCAGACAGTCAAAAGGAGGTAAACTGGGAGGGAGGGTTACAGGGACATGCCAGACAGTCAAAAGCAGGTAAACAGATGCAATAGGAAGAGGAAGAGAGGCAGCCAAACACACGAAAATGACCTACGGGGAAGAAATAACAACACATACTGAGTGATACATTAGACAGAACTGAGTCAATTAATCATTCACACACACTCTCACGCGCACTCACACACACACACACACACACACACACACACACACACACACACACACACGCACACACACTCATACACATTACAGACAGAACTGAGTCAATGAATCACACACACATGCGCACACTCGCATCTGTTATGCCAAGCCTTTATACTGTTAGTTGTAATTTAAACTTGTCAAATCACATTTAAACCAAGAAGGTGACCAGGAAATAATACAGGATGAACATATTTGTTTGAAATGAAGGAGAGCCATTCTTTGGGAACAGATACAGCACTGTGAAGGAGAGCCACTCTTTGGGAACAGATACAGCACTGAAGGAGAGCCATTCTTTGGGAACAGATACAGCACTGTGTATGTCTGGTATGTAAAGAAAGGCCAGACACACATTTAGACCGAATTAAGGAAACTAGAACAGTACGGGAGGGCGTCTCTTGCATGTTTGTTGCCTTTTTTTCATTATTATTATTTGTAATTTTTTAACTTTTCTGTGAGTATCATTATGAATGGAAATATGCTGGAAACATCAAAGAAAACAATTGCGATATTCTTCAAAAATAAGGAAACTGAATTTAAAATCTGTGGCACGCTCTCCCCAAAGATCAACCACCGTCAGCTCAGCCACCGTGATAAATAACCAAACGTACATTTAAGTTCCTAAAAGTGAATGTTATTAATTTTCTTACCTCCAGAAATGTGTTTAGACCCCCACAATGACAGCACTCTGCAGTCCATTTTTCAAAAGTGTGGACAAGGAAAATGCAACTAATGTTCAGTTTTAACATATCAAAGATAATAAAAACTAATATTGTCAGGTCAAAAAACATTTCTAGAGATATGAAAATGAATGCATAACATTAATTTCAGATTGAGCATCCCTTTAAGTGTTCTACAATGTTTCCAATCAACAGAAAAACTAGATGGAAAAAAACATTTCTCCTCAACCAAACCAACCCCAGAGCTGTTAGTTCAGATTTATACAGAGCATATCCGCCTTTGTCCCTGATGTCACTTTACTTACAATAAGGTGTAAAAGAAGTGCATAAAATGTATAATGGACCATATTTACTCAGATCCAGGCAGCTTTTAAAAGGCTTACACAAGGGGCTTGCTCATTCTCTACTTTTAAAATGCTTACACAAGGGGCTCATTCCAAGATTGCAAGATTTATCTACTTTAACAAAATCAAAACAGAACCAAAAACATTTTTTAAGTAATAACGTGCAATGAATGAAGAATACAGTCTCGAAATGTTAGATTTCTTTACACAGTAATAAGCAATAACTAAATGATATAAATAGTTCCTTTTTAAATGAGGAGACAGATCTAGTTTATTTACAAACATGAATTCAGTGCCAGTAACGAGATTCACTGCATTAATAATCTTACTGTCACAACATTCATAATTAAATCTGTATTACCTGCATTTGTGTGAACATAGAAGCACCAGTGTGTATCGCTCACGTTCACGCAAACCTGGGTCGTCATGCACAGATCAAGGCATGCTACAGGCTAGCAAACGCCAACCACCCAGAAAGCTCACTGGAGCTTCTAAGTCCTGCCGTGATGCAAACTTTTGTCCAATGAAGCCCACTGGTTTGGTTTGCAAAAAAATAAAAAAGAACTGTAGAATTACAACAGTGACAAATAAATCTTCTCTCACGGTCCAATCTAGTATTTGTGTCTAAATCCAATAACTAATCCACACTTTCTGTCCTTTCCACATGCAAAGTTGCCTTTGGATATGCAGGGTAAAAACCTGAAAGGTTATAAACACCAAACAAAGCTAGTAAGATGTTTGTTAAGTGTGTATGTTAGAGAAAAGGGCTGCTAGAACAGAGTCCCAGCAGGGGGGGGGGGGGGGGTGTAGAGATTAGAGACTTATAGAGATTTATAGACCTGTTGAGAACGGCAGTGCAGAGCTTGGTCTTTACAGACTGCAGGAACTCTGATTGGAGGAGATTGTGACAGATGCAATAGGTACACCTGTTACATATGCAGCATAACCGGGCGTGGCTGAGGAGACAGAGGAAGACCAGGTCAGTGCCGTTCCCTGTGCCAGGACTGTCAGGCCTCAGTGGCACCCCCACATGGCCACACCGTCTCAGTGCAGGGCACAGGTACAGGGGGGTTGGTTTCCAAGAAGGAAAAAAACATTTGAAAATAAAAATTAATATTATTAAAAAAATGAAAACTCAAGCTTAAAGTCAGCAGTAAATCTGCTACAAGGCTAAAAGTGCAAAAAGACTCCATTTAAATCACGTCTCTCAGAAACTGCTTTGGCATCAGAGTACAGTGCAAAATAGCACGTTTAAAGATTTAAAATTGTGTCTAGTTTGCCAAAGACAAACAAATGTTTAAGTTACCAACAGTGATTCAAAATGAAAAAAAAACTGAAAGACTGTGATTTATATTTATATTCATATATTTCAATGGTCTGCTTTTTCCTCTATGAGGATGTACACAAACCAGGAATAAAAATGCATTAAATAAATAAGAAAATCAGCCAACCACACTCATACCGCCTCCACACATTTGGGCCAATAGGATCAAAACATCACAGACACACAAGGAGGAACAAGTAGGAAGAGCACATTAATTTAATTTGCTACAATCTGCTTATTATGCACAGAAATGTGGAATATTGGACAAAAACAAAAAAAAAGAAGCAAATAAAAGCCAGTAATCAGTTAGCTCTCTGAACAAGCTCTCCTGCTTTAATTACTGGACTTCCTGTCGCCCAACCCCTGCTGCGCTTGCTGGCTGACCCCCCCCCCCCCCCCGAACATGAACATGAACATGAACACACACACACACACACACACCTCTCACCCATATGATACTCTGAGCCTTCCCAGAAGCACTTGCAGCAGTATCGGTTTAGTCATTGTACATCTATCCGTATCTCTCTTGTCGACCTGCATTCTACTGGAGCCAATAGGTTTGCGTTGCTCAAAACTACCCTCTTTCCCACAATGCACTCTGCTACAGGCCTAGAGTTATTGGCTATTGGCTACTGTTGCCTCCCCACAGTCCATTCTCAAAACTACCCCTCTTTCCCACAATGCACTCTGCTACAGGCCCTCCCCACAGTCCATTCCTTCTTATTGCCGCCCGCTCATCTGGTTCAGTGCCTTCTCTCTTCCCCGATTCTTACAGCTTCACTGCTCGCTGTTCCCTTCATTACCTCTGTTCATTATCCCTGTTCATTATCCCTGTTCATTATCCCTGTTCATTATCCCTGTTCATTATCCCTGTTCATTAGCTCTGTTCATTATCCCTGTTCATTATCCCTGTTCATTATCCCTGTTCATTACCTCTGTTCATTATCCCTGTTCATTATCCCTGTTCATTATCCCTGTTCATTAGCTCTGTTCATTATCTCTGTTCATTATCCCTGTTCATTAGCTCTGTTCATTATCCCTGTTCATTATCCCTGTTCATTAGCTCTGTTCATTATCCCTGTTCATTAGCCCTGTTCATTATCTCTGTTCATTATCTCTGTTCATTATTACATTACATTTATTTAGCAGACGCTTATCTCTGTTCATTATCTCTGTTCATTATCCCTGTTCATTAGCTCTGTTCATTATCCCTGTTCATTATCCCTGTTCATTATCCCTGTTCATTACCTCTGTTCATTATCCCTGTTCATTATCCCTGTTCATTATCCCTGTTCATTATCCCTGTTCATTATCCCTGTTCATTAGCTCTGTTCATTATCTCTGTTCATTATCCCTGTTCATTAGCTCTGTTCATTATCCCTGTTCATTATCCCTGTTCATTAGCTCTGTTCATTATCCCTGTTCATTAGCCCTGTTCATTATCTCTGTTCATTATCTCTGTTCATTATTACATTACATTTATTTAGCAGACGCTTATCTCTGTTCATTATCTCTGTTCATTATCCCTGTTCATTAGCTCTGTTCATTATCCCTGTTCATTATCCCTGTTCATTATCCCTGTTCATTAGCTCTGTTCATTATCCCTGTTCATTATCCCTGTTCATTATCTCTGTTCATTATCCCTGTTCATTAGCTCTGTTCATTATCCCTGTTCATTATCCCTGTTCATTATCCCTGTTCATTAGCTCTGTTCATTATCCCTGTTCATTATCCCTGTTCATTATCTCTGTTCATTATCCCTGTTCATTATCTCTGTTCATTATCCCTGTTCATTATCTCTGTTCATTATCTCTGTTCATTATCCCTGTTCATTAGCTCTGTTCATTATCCCTGTTCATTATCCCTGTTCATTAGCTCTGTTCATTATCCCTGTTCATTAGCCCTGTTCATTATCTCTGTTCATTATCTCTGTTCATTATCTCTGTTCATTATCCCTGTTCATTAGCTCTGTTCATTATCCCTGTTCATTATCCCTGTTCATTATCACTGTTCATTAGCTCTGTTCATTATCCCTGTTCATTATCCCTGTTCATTATCTCTGTTCATTATCCCTGTTCATTAGCTCTGTTCATTATCCCTGTTCATTATCCCTGTTCATTATCCCTGTTCATTAGCTCTGTTCATTATCCCTGTTGATTAGCTCTGTTCATTATCCCTGTTCATTATCCCTGTTCATTACCTCTGTTCATTACCTCTGTTCATTACCTCTGTTCATTATCCCTGTTCATTAGCTCTGTTCATTATGCACGTTCATTACCTGAGTTCATTAGCTCTGTTCATTATGCACGTTCATTAGCCACATTCATTAGTTCAAAAAACATTTGGTTCTCACAGCTGACCACTGAAAAGACTACAGCTCCTCTTTATTTTTAGGATTTTTCTCCATTTTGTGCACTCGGTTCTTTGAGACAGATGCAGCTGTTACGCTCCACACAATTAGCCATTTTCCTGCATGATGTCCTCCCTTTGCTCAAAGATACTTACTTGTGCGAAAAAGCAAATGATAAAGGAGCCAAAAACATTTTAGCAGACCTAAGCTACACTCCCAAACGTAGAGGTTAAAGCCTTTATCTTTGTAGAGTAAATTCAAACATAAACTCTCGCCATTGATGAAGGACCCCTGCTGTTGCAAATGTAATGCTTATGAAGTAAGCAGTACAATTTTAAGATGAAAAGGTTTTTTTAAGTCTTAAAATTCCGAGCCTGTTTTTCCTTCTGTGAGGCGACGGAATGTGTGAGCGACATTCTGCCAGAACACTGGACTGTGTGACACTGTGCAGAAGCAGCGATATTCACATCATCTGGATGGGCTAATGGAGGAATGCCGAGTATTGGACTCTCACAACTACACGATATGGAGATCCGTGGATCTGCTCAGTGTCTATGCTAAACTGGGGCGCACAGTTGGGCTGGGACAGACTGGAGGTGCATACAGGGGACGGATGGGTTTGGGAAGGGGGGTCGTAGTTTGGGGGAGGGGGGTCAGGGATGGTTGGGGTACTCAGGGCCATCGGGGGCGGGGTTAAACTCACGGGTACATGGCCATTGGTGAGCTTCATGTAGAAGTCTTTGCTGGGCGGGTGAGCGGAGTTACAGGTAAAGGGGTGTTTGGGGGCGGGGGCTAGGGTGTTGGGGGCGGGGTCATACTCACGGATACATGGCCATCGTGGTGAGCTTTATGTAGATGTCTCGGCTTGGCGGGTGGGCGGAGTTACAGGTAAAGGGTTGTTTGGGGGCGGGGCTAGGCTGTTGGGGGCAGGGTCATACTCACGGGTACATGGCCATCGTGGTGAGCTTCATGTAGATGTCTCTGCTGGGCGGGTGGGCGGAGTTACAGGTAAAGGGGTGTTTGGGGGCGGGGCTAGGGTGTTGGGGGCGGGGTCATACTCACGGATACATGGCCATCGTGGTGAGCTTTATGTAGATGTCTCGGCTTGGCGGCTCGGCGGTGTTGCAGGTGAAGGGTTGCGGCAGATGCATCTTGTGCTTCCTGCAGAACTCCAGCGGGCTCGGACTGCACTGCTGCTTGGTCTCATGCAGGTCCGCCTTCGCCGAGATCACCATGCAGGGCGTCTTACTGTCCAGGAAGTACTGCTGCAAACGAGAGGTTGCCACGGGTAAGCAGAGAGCAAGTCATTCATCTTAAACCCTGATTACACCAGGGGGCGTGTACTACGAAGCAGGATTACTTAGCTGGATAACTGCAGTGAGTGAAACCCGGAAAGGGCTCTTTTTACTTCAGTCCATGCTCCAGATTTGGGAGGGTTCCGCGTTTTACACAGTGCAGTTATCCAGCTAACTCCGTAATCCTGCTTCTCTTACTCAGTGCAGTTATCCAGCTAACTCCGTAATCCTGCTTCATAGCATACCCCGCTGGTCATTAATCTTAAACCCTGATTTCACCAGGTCCTTTAACTTGAGCCCTGATCAACACACACACACACACACACACACACACACACCACGTGACACCACACACCACACACCACACACACAGTTGTATAAATGAGCTCAGGGCCGGAGAACCTGCCTTGTACACCTTAACACAGTACTCAAATGAGTGGGGGTTGCTGATGTCATAGACCAGGCAGACGACATCACAGGTGAGGTCACTGTCCGAGAGGAAGTCAAAGTCCGGCACGATCTCATGCAGCTGGGACACAAAGGGGAGGTGCATCTCTGTGAATCTTACTGTCAATCATACCTCAAATCACACTGATTAACATACTAAAGCTGACAGGCCAATTATATCACAATGTAATCTTACTGTCAATCATACCTCAAATCGCACTGATTAACATACTAAAACTCACAGGCCAATTATATTAAATTGTAATAATCAATACAGTTTACACACCTAAATAATTACATGTACACTGTTTCCATATGAAGTGAAGCTCAAAGGTCGAAATAGGAAAATAGTTATTTATGGTAGTTTGCATTTAAAAGAGCTTAATGACAGTTTACATTTAAAAACAAACATAGGGAACACCATCTGAAACCATACCAGTAATACAATGCCAAGGAGAATTAGGTTGAATTAGGTTTAACCCACAATATCACTTATCACCTATGCTAGGGAGGGACACCCTCGTCTACTCACTAGTAGATACTTCTCCTGTCCGTAGACGTAGGTGGTGCTGATGGCGTAGAGTGATTTGTGAGCTTCTTTAATGATCTTCTGTCTCTGTGAGGTCAAAGAAAAACGCACGTGTCAGCATATGCAGAAAAGCCAGGTGAGATGCACCAATGCACCAGTCACTCATTAGCAAAGTAGCTTTACCTGTTCAACGTCACCTTTTAGATACAGGTATAAGATGAGCCAAGATGGGTTCAGGGTTCTTGTCAATTAATGTTCAAATGGTTTAATATTAGTCAGAGTTTTTGTCCTATTTTGGAAAGTGATGACTTAAAGAGCAAAGCTAGAGGTCTCCATGGGAACGAGACACCCCCCCCCCCCCCTCTCATCAGATCCACAAACCTGCCAGGAGAGTGATGGCCCGGCAGGTCTCCATGGAAACCCACTCACCTGCAGGCTGCGGCCCAGGAAGGACTGCAGGAATGCGCTCTTCCCGCTGCCTTTGGCGCCGAAGATGTTGCAGCGGAACACACTGCGCTGCGTCTGTTTCTTCTGCAGGTCAATCCGCTTATTCCGAGTCACTGTGAGAACGACCAGAGACTACAGTCAACGAACGAACGAACGAACGAACAAACGAACACACTGCGCTGCGTCTGTTTCTTCTGCAGGTCAATCCGCTTATTCCGAGTCACTGTGAGAACGACCAGATACTACAGTCAACGAACGAACGAACGAACACACTGCGCTGCGTCTGTTTCTTCTGCAGGTCAATCTGCTTATTCCGAGTCACTGTGAGAACGACCAGATACTACAGTCAACGAACGAACGAACGAACGAACGAACGAACGAACGAACGAACGAACGAACGAACGAACGAACGAACGAACGAACGAACACACTGCGCTGCGTCTGTTTCTTCTGCAGGTCAATCCTCTTATTCCGAGTCACTGTGAGAACAGCCAGATACTGCAGTCAACGAACGCACACACACACACATACACACTCACACACACTGTCACACTCTCTCACACACACACACACACACACACACACACACACACACACACACACACACACACACACACACACACACACACACACACACACACACACACACACACACACACACACACACACACACACACACACACCTGTAATGGCTGCTGCCTGGGACTCTTGCTCACAGATGATGGAGTACCCCAGGTAGCCCAGGTACTCCAGACAGCGCTGCACGTCTAAGTACGTTGTTAACCTGGAGAGACAGGGAGAGAGCACGCTGTGTGTGTGTGTGTGTGTGTGTGTGTGTGTGTTTAAATCACACAGGTGTGTGTGCACCTGCATGTCTTTATGCAGGAGTGTGTTATGTGCTAGTGTGTGTGTGTGTGTGTGTGTGTGTGTGTATGTGTGTGAATGTATTGAATTCACATGTGATCTGAAATCATCGAGCTGTAAATACGTGCATCGACTGTTGACTCCTGCAGAACCCCTAACCACACTGTTGGCATGGCGACACTCACGTCCACTGTGACAGGTATCCCTGGTAGGTGATCCAGCCCTTCTCATTGGTGCAGACCGTGTTGTTGACGTCGGGACCCCAGGGCATGTACGGGAAGACTCTGAAGATGTCCTTCAGCTCCTCTGGTGACAGGGCACAGTCTCTGTCCTGCAGCACAGCGCAGGGTGAACTCTGACCCCTGACCCTATGACCCCCCTCCCCCCCCCCCCCGAAACCACCCGCACAGCCACACTAGCGCCTTCCACCTTTTAAATCTCTCCAAAGAAACAGTGGCCATCCCCACTTTAAAATCTCCCCCAGTCTATTGAATCTTAAAATACCAAAAAATAAATAGATATAAATTAAATAAAATGTTTCCTTAGCTGCTTTAAACTGAATCATATAAGTGGTACCACTGCAAAATGTACGGTATCTTGTGTCTTTTGTGTCTGTCTCTGGCACAACCTTTCTGTACTTCTCAGCACTGAGGCAGCTTGTAGAAAAAGTGCTTCCTAAATAAAATGTGTTATTATAATTATCATCAAATAAAAGAACAGGGGACTGGTATTATGAAGCAGGATTACTGAGTTAGCTGGATACCTGCACTGAGTAAAATCTGGAACAGCTCTTTTTATTTTTTTTACTTCAGTCCATGTTCCAGATTTGGGAGGGTTCTGGGTTTTACAGTGCAGTTATCCAGCTAACTCAGTAATCCTGCTTAGTGATACAGGCCCCAGGACTGTATCATTGTGTGCTTACCCCCTGCATGCCCTCTCTCAAGAGTACAGCACAGGGCGGCTCGGAGACTGGGACAGGGTTACGCTAAAGGACAAGACTTCCGTTTGGACCGGATCCAGGAATTCCATTTCGGCTTTTAGCAGACACTCTTATCCAGAGTGATTTACACGCTTACATGGTAACAGTTTCACACTTAGACAGCAGCTAGCATACCGTGCATCCATCCCTACAGCTGGATATGCAGTGAAGGAATTCAGGTTAACTACTCTGCTCAAGAGCACAACGCCAGCGCTGAGTAACCTCTGGGTTACAGAGCCGGATCCCGAACCTCTATGCTACACTGCTGCCCTCAGAGCACATGACCTCCAAGCGCCTTCCCCTGGGCTTGAAATGAAAGCCGGCAGTGGGTTGGGCCAGCGGAGGTCGACGGTCGACAGCGACCACATTTTTACACTCAACACTTCGTTAATGGCTTGCCGTCAACGGCTGATGGAAGGCTTGACATGGGGCTACTCTCAGCTTCTGCCCACAGCAATTCCCAACATGCAGCAACAACGTCCCTGACTAATGAAATATGAGCTTATGAAATATAACACCTGCTTTGGCTGCACTTCACTGACCCCCTGATTAAATAACATACAGATTGCAAAATCATCTTACTAAACTATAAATGCCCAAAATTACACAGCTTATAACTTATAGCTTATAAGGGGGGGGGCGGCAGTGTAGTATAATGGTTAAGGAACTGGACTTGTAAATGAAAGGTTGCAGGTTCGATTCCCAGGTAGGACACTGCCATTGTACCCTTGAGCAAGGTACTTAACCTGAATTGCTTCAGTAAATATCCAGCTGTATGAATGGATAAATGTAGTAAGATGTAATAAGAAGTTGTGTACGTCGCTCTGGATAAGAGCGTCTGCTAAATGCCTGTAATGTAATGGTATAACAACTATTATTGTCAGGGCTCCCAAACTTAACAGTGACCTTCCTGAGATCATTTAGAAATTAAAAACTACTGGGCTTTGAACCCAAAACATAGCTTTTTAGCCTGTTGTTACAGCAGCTGTCCAAATCCATAAACTACTTGAGGTTCTTAAACTACAGCCTGAACACTACAACAGTCACAACCTGCTTATAAATGGCAGTGGCACCATTCAAAAATGAAAATGGACAAAAAACCAGACTCATGAGCAGATAACTACTGTTGAGTGGTTGATGTGGATGTACCAGCAGTACTCACCTTGTCGTGTCTGTCGAACACACTCTGGAGGAAGAGGTAAGCGTTGTGGTTGAGCTCGGTGGTGCAGTCCATGGGGATTTTTAACCTAAATCACAAACACAAGGCACTGTGAGACAGTCCAGATTACAAGACTGAGAACACTTTAATGTGTAAGTAGTGCAATCAAATGTATGTCCATTTGAAACGGGTTAGCGGAAAACCTGTGCAAAACGAGAGGTCTGATTGGCTGCTGTCCTCCAGAGGGTGGACAGCAACAAATTGAGTGAGAACCATGCTCTGGGCGGGAAGTGGTGTAGTTCACACTCCTTACAGCAGGTGGCAATGTACAGTAGATCTGCTACCGTACAAAAGTGATTGCACTGATTTCTAGAGAAGTTTACATTTGCTTTGGTCCATTTATGGACAGTGCATGGTGAAAGTGATAACCTATTTGCCACCATGTTTATTTTGGGCAGAAGCTCAAATGATCCTACAGCAGCACCCTCCTGCCCTTTGATTGGCTCAGTTGTTTAAAAGGTCTTTGTTGATGGCCAATCAGGATTCTACTGTAAGAGCACACTGGTTGCTTAGCCCAATTAGCCAAAAGGGTGGTCACCCACAGAAACAGTGTGAATATGAACTGTAAAACACCATCAGTGCAGGAAATATTGGTTTGGCCACCGTGTGGAGAGTCAGGACATGCGAGACTCACGGGGGGAACAGGTAGTCCTGCGTGAGCTCCAGGTCGTCGTCGTAGCCGAACCTCCGAAGTACCGTCCAGGTGGTCTCGTGTCGCCCCCTCTGGATGAAGAGAGTGTGCAGGAAGAGGAACCCTGCCGAAACAGGGGACTGATAAGCCACGCCCACGCACCCATGCCACGCCCCCACATAGATCAGCCCCACCCACACAAGCCAGAGGTGAGCAAGTCCACATACCCATCACCCACTTAGTCACATGACCACCAGGGAGAGGGAGATGGAGAAGATGGAAAAGGCAGAGGAGAGAGAGAAAGGGAGAGAGATAGGGAGAGATAGAAAGAGAGAGGGAGAGGGAGTGAGAGAGGGAGGGAGAGATAGAAAGAGAGAGGGAGAGGCAGTGAGATAGAGAGGGAGAGAGAGAGGGAGGGAGATAGAGAGGGAGAGAGAAAGGGAGAGGGAGGGAGAGATAGAAAGAGAGAGGGAGAGGGAGTGAGATGGAGAGGGAGGGAGATAGAGAGGGAGAGAGAAAGGGAGAGGGAGGGAGAGATAGAAAGAGAGAGGGAGTGAGATAGAGAGGGAGAGAGAAAGGGAGAGGGAGGGAGAGATAGAAAGAGAGAGGGAGAGGGAGTGAGATGGAGAGGGAGGGAGATAGAGAGGGAGAGAGAAAGGGAGAGGGAGGGAGAGATAGAAAGAGAGAGGGAGTGAGATAGAGAGGGAGAGAGAGGGAGAGAGAAAGGGAGAGGGAGGGAGAGAAAGGGAGAGGGAGTGAGAGAGGGAGGGAGAGGGAGTGAGGGAGGGAGAGAGGGAGTGGGAGTGAGATAGAGAGGGAGTGAGAGAGGGAGGGGGAGAGGGAGAGGGAGTGAGATAGAGAGGGAGTGAGATAGAGAGGGAGAGAGAAAGGGAGGGAGAGGGAGAGAGATGGAGGCACTCGCTGCGTCTCTCACCCTTGAGCGTCAGGCCGTTGTCACGGACACCGTCCGCCATGTTCCTCCTCACCACGTTCTTCACGTCCTCCAGAGCCTGAGTCGCCAGCGGCATGTTGAAGCACGTCCTCTGCAGAACACGTCCCGCGTTACCGCCACACCGCCACGCCGCCACGCCGCCAGATAACCCGACACACCGCCAAGCCACCACACCGCCACACAACCCAACACACCGGCAAGCTGCCACACCGCCACACAACCCAACACACCGCCAAGCTGCCACACCGCCAAGCTGCCACACCGCCACACAACCCAACACAACCCAACACACCGCCACGCCGCCAGATAGCCCGCCAGACAACTAAACCCCGACATACTGCCACACCGCTCCTTCCAACCCCAGCTGGAGCGGAACCACATTACTACACCAGCCACCACATACAACAGGCACTGCAAATCCACTGCAACTCCACTCCTGGGTTTTGTTGCTACACAATGGTCAGTTACAGTAGTTTATCACACCTTTAACCACTTCGCCCGGTTCCTTGGGTGAGAATTAGAGGCTGATTTTAAGGTGAAAATAGCAGATCCTGTGGCTCTCCAGGACCAGGACTGAAGGCCTCTAATGTATCGTACAGCGGTGATGCTAATGTATGATCTATAAATCTTACAACCTCGTGCCTACACCATATGAGCTGGACATTACACTGTATCCAACCTGTTTACACATTTCAATGCGCAAAACACACTGAACATGTAGGTATTGCAGCCATACCAGATCCTCTAAGGTGTGTACTGTCAGATCACAGCTATATCAGATCCTCTAAGGTGTGTACTGTCAGATCACAGCTATATCAGATCCTCTAAGGTGTGTACTGTCAGATCACAGCTATACCAGATCCTCTAAGGTGTGTACTGTCAGATCACAGAGCAGAGGGGGAAGGGCTTCTACCTGAAAGAAGTTGAGTTCGAGGTCATTGAGGATGCCGTCGTTGTCCAGGTCCGACACTTTGAAGATGCGGGTCAGGGCTTTGATGCACGGCGACTTCATCTGCGAACGGGGGGAGAACCCCAAAATCAGAAAACCCCAAAATCAGGGAACCACAAAATCTCACGTTCAGCAGGGCTTTTATTAATGGAATTAGTATGATTTTTTTTTTTTAAATAGAAAAACGGAATAGAACATAGAAAAAACATGAAGGTATTTTTCTATCCCCACAGGGGAAATTTGATTTGCCACCTGCAGTGAGCAAACATATTTATATCTGACCAGGGTCACATGATCATCTGAAATACTTTATCCCTTAAGACACCAGTAAAACCCTCTCCTGAAGGCGACTGAATTTTTAGCATCTATTTCCACAAAGTTATAGAGAAATGTTCTTCTTTCCTGAAGAACTGTACTTTTTGGTCGGATATGTGCTTTTGTTGAGAACTCCCAGGGGAATGCAAGACATTTTACCTGCATTTCACCCAGGTATAATTTATATACACATTATCACAGCTACAACAAAGGAATACTATGAAGTTAATATTTACAGGTGTAGACGATCAATCCCATAATCAGCCGTGATCCTCCCAGTGCGCCCCACTTACCTCCTTCTCCTCAGGACAGTAAAGGGGTCCGGTAGGGTGCAGAACCGCTTTTTGGGCGTAGTAGAACAATTCAGAGATGTTCTTCAGGTTTTTTGCAGAGCACTGAAAAACAACAAAAAAAAATCTAAAAAAGCCAAACTGGTTTTTGGGAGAGTTTAGACCTCTTCACAGTTCCCCCTTCACATAATCCAGAAATGTCCGTTATCTCATTGTCATACATTTAATGTAAAACAGTCCACAGCCTTGCCATTTATCCTGTCCATAAGCAGAGGGGTGATTTCGTAATCTCATCCTCTCCACCAGTGGCAGAGAAAAATATCAGCAACCTTATTTCAAAAATGTACTTAAGTTCATTGACTTAACTTTCTTTTTTAAACCTTGTGTACACAATTTCTTCAAGAATATTATCTCCTTATATTATCCTTATCTCTTTTGTGTTTCAGGAACTTGGATACAAACACAAAATCAGTTGTTAGTTAGATAATGAGAAACAAGAAGGGAGCTAAACACACTAAATGAACTTGATAAAAGTCACGGTCGAGCAGCGGCTCTATCCTGCTGAAGTTACTGCTTGTTGACATTGTCGGTCCTGCTTCTTGATGACGGTCAGTTGAGCGGCTTGGTGACTCTGAGGAACACTATCTCAGTGAGTGAATCTGCAGATGGTCTCTGGCAAAGGCCGGGAATCGATTTTTTCTACTTAATCAGGAAATAGATTTTTTTTATAGACCTTAAATGTCTCTGGGGCCACAATAATTTAGCTTTACTGCTGAACATTCTCTCCACTCATGCAACTCTGGTTCTAAGTGAATTATGGCTCATGGGTGATATACACAGAGTCTGTGTCCAAATACGACCCCTGTTCCCTGTCCACTCAGACCCCTGTCTACCATGTGCCCTGTCCCCTCACTTTGCAAGCATGACCCCGGGCACCCTCTCAACCAATTCTTCACACTGCTTCCGTCAGGTCGCAGATATAGATCCTTGGCCTGGAAACGGGCCCCCTCTGCCATAGCATCATTAAACAAAACACCCCGGTAACGATCATGTGTAAAGGTGCTATATATATAAGTATGTGTGCATTAATGTGAATATATCCTGTATGGTGTTGGGTGTATATTGTATTTATGTAACCTGCGTGTTTGTGTGAGGCTCTGTACAGTTTGTGGCAACAAATTCCCTTGAAAGAGGACAATAAAGAATCTATCTCTCTAAGTGGACTCAAATTTGCGCCCTCAAAAGGGTGTAGGGGTCGTATTCGGACACAGCCAGAGTCTGGTTCTAAATGAATGAGGGCTCATGGGTAATATACACACCTCCACGCAGGTCTCGATCTCAGAGTACTGGTTCATGATGGGCAGGATGGTCTCCATGCTGCTGTGCTCCACCAAGTCTGATTTGTTCCCGACCAGGATTAGAGGCACCCTGTGTACCGACAGGAGTCACTGTGATCGCCTCTACAACTGCAGCACATACCCTACATCGGCCGCTAACCACATGCACACAAACACATACCCTACATCGGCCGCTAACCACACGCACACAAACACATACCCTACATCACCCGCTAACCACACGCACACAAACACATACCCTACATCACCCGCTAACCACACGCACACAAACACATACCCTACATCACCCGCTAACCACACGCACACAAACACATACCCTACATCAGCCGCTAACCACACGCACACAAACACATACCCTACATCACCCGCTAACCACACGCACACAAACACATACCCTACATCACCCGCTAACCACACGCACACAAACACATATCCTACATCACCCGCTAACCACACGCACACAAACACACACCCTACATCGGCCGCTAACCACACGCACACAAACACATATCCTACATCACCCGCTAACCACATGCACACAAACACATACCCTACATCAGCCGCTAACCACACGCACACAAACACATACCCTACATCAGCCGCTAACCACACGCACACAAACACATACCCTACATCAGCCGCTAACCACATGCACACAAACACATACCCTACATCAGCCGCTAACCACACGCACACAAACACATACCCTACATCAGCCGCTAACCACACGCACACAAACACATACCCTACATCACCCGCTAACCACATGCACACAAACACATACCCTACATCGGCCGCTAACCACACGCACACAAACACATACCCTACATCACCCGCTAACCACACGCACACAAACACATACCCTACATCACCCGCTAACCACATGCACACAAACACATACCCTACATCGGCCGCTAACCACACGCACACAAACACATACCCTACATCACCCGCTAACCACATGCACACAAACACATACCCTACATCGGCCGCTAACCACACGCACACAAACACATACCCTACATCACCCGCTAACCACACACACACAAACACATACCCTACATCACCCGCTAACCACACGCACACAAACACATACCCTACATCACCCGCTAACCACATGCACACAAACACACACCCTACATCGGCCGCTAACCACACGCACACAAACACACACCCTACATCGGCCGCTAACCACACGCACACAAACACATATCCTACATCACCCGCTAACCACATGCACACAAACACATACCCTACATCAGCCGCTAACCACACGCACACAAACACATACCCTACATCAGCCGCTAACCACACGCACACAAACACATACCCTACATCAGCCGCTAACCACATGCACACAAACACATACCCTACATCAGCCGCTAACCACACGCACACAAACACATACCCTACATCAGCCGCTAACCACACGCACACAAACACATACCCTACATCACCCGCTAACCACATGCACACAAACACATACCCTACATCGGCCGCTAACCACACGCACACAAACACATACCCTACATCACCCGCTAACCACACGCACACAAACACATACCCTACATCACCCGCTAACCACATGCACACAAACACATACCCTACATCGGCCGCTAACCACACGCACACAAACACATACCCTACATCACCCGCTAACCACATGCACACAAACACATACCCTACATCGGCCGCTAACCACACGCACACAAACACATACCCTACATCACCCGCTAACCACACACACACAAACACATACCCTACATCACCCGCTAACCACACGCACACAAACACATACCCTACATCACCCGCTAACCACATGCACACAAACACACACCCTACATCGGCCGCTAACCACACGCACACAAACACACACCCTACATCACCCGCTAACCACACGCACACAAACACACACCCTACATCGGCCGCTAACCACACGCACACAAACACACACCCTACATCGGCCGCTAACCACACGCACACAAACACACACCCTACATCACCCGCTAACCACACGCACACAAACACATACCCTACATCACCCGCTAACCACACGCACACAAACACATACCCTACATCGGCCGCTAACCACACGCACACAAACACATACCCTACATCGGCCGCTAACCACACGCACACAAACACATACCCTACATCACCCGCTAACCACACGCACACAAACACATATCCTACATCAGCCGCTAACCACATGCACACAAACACATACCCTACATCAGCCGCTAACCACATACACACAAACACATACCCTACATCACCCGCTAACCACACACACACAAACACACACCCTACATCACCCGCTAACCACACACACACAAACACATACCCTACATCAGCCGCTAACCACACGCACACAAACACATACCCTACATCAGCCGCTAACCACACGCACACACGGTCTCGGATGAAGAGGACTCGGATTTTTTTTCAAGACCGGTCAAGACCAGGGGCGTGTCCGGGGGGGGGGGGGGGGGGGGCATGTGGTGGCACCCGCTAACCACACGCACACAAACACACGCCCTACATCACCCGCTAACCACACGCACACAAACACATACCCTACATCACACACACATGCACACAAACACATACCCTACATCACCGCTAACCACACGCACACAAACGCATAACCTACATCACCCGCTAACCACGCGCGCACGCACGCACACAAACACAAACCCTACATCACACACACATGCACACAAACACATACCCTACATCACCGCTAACCACACGCACACAAACGCATAACCTACATCACCCGCTAACCACGCGCGCACGCACGCACGCACGCACGCACACAAACATACCCTACCCAACATGTGCTACAAAGGCAGAAGCCCTGTTTTGGGCCCTACTCCCCGCCACACACCTGCTATCCTTGTCTGTCCTCTCGTTTATGAGTGGAATCCAGTGACTCGTCACCTGTGAGAAAGCACAGGCCGCGATCAAAGTCTGCCGAAAATGATTCAAGCAGAGACCCAGCTATTTTTCGCTTTTGCACTGAAGTAATAAAGCCGGTTATGCAATACCAGCAACTCAAGATATGTCACCTTTCAGCTTGCGATGCCAATGACACCATAGCCTCAAGGAAGGCAAGCTTTATCAATGCAATGCACTCAACTGACCTTTTCGATGGACTTCTTGTTGTTGACAGAGTACACTATGCATATTACATTAGCCTGTAAAAGAAAAGAAGCTTCTCTTAGAAACAAACAAACTCTAAAGCGCATCTCACTAATAATGTTAATATTAATAATAATAATAAATGAAATCCAACCTTTGAAATTTCATGATACAATTGTTCATCGGATTGTTCTGCTTCTGCAAGAAAGTCATAGTGAACAAATGAATGGCTTGATGCTGGAGGACAACATCTTTGCGAGGAATAATTTGATCTCAACGCAGTGCTTATCAGGGACTGCTTGGGTACCTGAGTAATCTACTATGTGTGTGGGGACTCTCTCTGGTGTTACGTCAGCAGGGATGGTGATTTCTTCAGCACGAAGAGGAACCTGAACATTTATACATAATCATATAAAAAAAGAGCTGTTATTCAGAGTAACTTGCATCTTAAGTTTATATAACACGGCTAGATCAGCAGTGCTAGACACACAAAATAATTAAGCAGTAACAACCTAGGACGAAATTCCAGTGGTTTGGAAAGCTGTGCTAAGCACAGAAGCACAGAAGCTAATATGCCCTGGGAACAGACAGGCAAGTAGGGAGGAGGCAGGCAAACTTCAAATAAAATGAAAGTGCTGATGTCCTGGGTTTTGTGAGGGTGATATCATCCGACAAGTGAAAAGCGGAGACTGGAATAGTGCATTACGCTTTGAGCAGAAACGTCAAAGGAGGCTTCCCTACCGCGTCAGGGAACTCCTCGCTGACCAAGGACATGATAAGAGACGTCTTCCCAACTTTGGCTGTGGAAACAAAGAGAGTACATCTCAAACCCAGTACATCTCAAACCCAGTGCATCTCAAACCCAGTGCATCTCAAACCCAGTGGTAATGCAATTATTAGTCACGTGACTCACGTTTCACTACTTCACGCAGCCGTAATGTGACCGATACATTATGCAACCATACCACAACCATACCACAACCAACCAAAGTGACTGTAGTAGAAGACTCAAAAGTTGACAGCTACAGTCACGAGTCACTGGAGACAAGGTTGAATTTGCTCTAAAAACTTGACATTTAAAAATACAATTCTGTTCAAGCACACTATTTATAGCAAGGGGTGCACATACATTATTTATAGCTTGTTCAAACAAATAGTGAAAACTGGGTTCACTGACATTATTCAGTTCCTTGAAATACAAGACTATTATGTTCGCTTCAAAGCTGAATTTGGAAAAGTAGAACTAGTGATAACAGAAAAGTCACTCTAGAAGACGACAAAAACGAGCTTGTGTCAACAGCTATTAATTCCCGCATGCCAAACGAGCACAGTGCGCGGTGCCAAAACTGCTGCAGGTGGGTTTCCGTGTGAGAATACCTATTTTTACATATGAATTCATATGGTAACGTTATCACTAATGTGCAGCGTCGTGGACTTGGCACCGTCACAGTGTCAGAAACGAGTATGTATTACAGTTGGCATTAACGGGACCGTTAAACACAGTACTGATGAAGCAGAGTGACTGAGTGGACGCAGAGAAAGCAGCCGGGCAGTGTGGAAACTTTACAGCCGTAGCAACGCCAAGGGACCGACAACTTGCTACAAACTAAACGGCTTCCATTTTTGCAGGTCAAGAGAAGGGGAAATGTAGCTAGCATGCTGCCTTGCCAAGCCAAACCATGTCACGATTAAAGCTAACTAAACAAGCCAGGCAATCCGCCTGGTACGATCATTTATTCTGCACACATTGGTTAGGGATGCGTTATCTGACACTTGGATAAGTTAGCATGCACTGCACTAAATCTCTGCAATGCACTCTCCATAATAAAAACAGCTAGTTAACCACGGAATCGATTAATGTGAGCTAATGCTACCCAACTATTTAACCAGCTGGTTAGCGTCCTTGCCAGCTTATAGCAGCCAACTCCATAACTGGAAACCTAAAACTAACGTTAACCAACTACAGCTGACTACCAAGCAAACAGGACCATGCAGTGCAATTGAATCAAGTAAAATGAGTTACTTTAAGCCGCACTGATCAGCTTGAACAGGACAGTCACTATCTGGGCATCATTTAACAACCAAAATCACCACCGCCGGACGGTCTTTCTGTGCGTGGACCAAATCGCCACCCGCTGACACATTGACAATTAATAAACTAGCACAGTAAGCTAACAGTTATGTACTTACGCTCCCCGACAAGTAATATCCTGACGTCTTTCCTCATTTTTTTCCACACCTCTTGTTTCCGTGCAAATTAAAATGTTTGTCCGTTTATGAAAACCATCTAAGCTGGCGCGCTGTATCAGTTGGGCTAATGTAGCTTTATGGCCTTGCGCAGTTCACTTTCAAAGACAAATACTCCACCGGCGCTGTGTGTAGGACAAAACGGACAGGAGCGCTTTAGCCTTGTTCTTCCAGTGACGGAATGCACACAAATCACAAGCGATTCGCACTTTTGTAAGGTAAACACGACATTGTCCTTTAGGGCATGTTTATCCTCCTATTCATTTTAATTCCATGACATTCTGCTCTATGTTGGCTAAATGATACGCGCACACACACGCCTCCCTTAGTGACTTACGGCACCTCGACTTGTACGGCAAGCCCAAATAGACAAATTTTTGCGAACGAAGGAAGAAAAACGCATAATAAAGATTTACTACGAGGCAGGACCATGGTGCAAATTGGTGACATTTCTAATGACTGTGTAACGCATCGAAAACAAGCAGGTCTTGAGTCAAGCTAATCGTAATAGTGTGAGTACAGCCTACCTCACTGCATAGCCGCATAACAAATAGTTTCAATAATAATACTATAGCGTCAAAATAGTCTACACTAACTATCAAATATGGCAGACAGTCGTAGGGACAACTTTAGTTTTTGTTTTTGCTAATTTCTCAATATCAGTCAGGTCTGTCCGTTCAGGATCCATCTAAATAGACGTGTAAACCGTATTCCCTTTAACAGGCATTCCATTACGGGCTCCAGACTTTAAACCATTAATGTTTTATCAGAAAATCTAAGCATATTGTTTGCTTTCTAATTGTATTTTTTATTTCCGATGTAGTTTTTATGTTTACAGTTGTGTGAGAAATACTAGGGCTTGTATTCTGAAAATAATGACGCCCTGTTTTCAAGTAACTGCAGAACATAATTTCCAGTACATTTCAATGAGGCATACGTAAATGCCAGAACACATTGCAGTGCACTCTCTGACAGGCTGTGTGAATATCCCTGGGGCATCGCTCCTTGTACCCACTAGCAGGGGTAATTAAGTCAAAATAACAACATGTATACGGATGATATTTCAAATATGTGCTAACAGTCACTTCAGATAAGGGCATTGGCCAAGCAAGTAAATCTGTCTCCAACTGTTGCATACTAAAAAAAAAAAACATACACACACAAACATGGTTAACCATTTATTTTGGACAAATTCAAGTAGTTTTTTTCAGACTGGGCTATATACAGATGAGTATATGGAAACATTTCTAGCTAAAATACGGTTATAAAATGAAAAAACTTCCATTTGGTCAATAAGCATAGCATTCTGCCTGAAGGTAGCACAGTAATTCACAGCTCTTTAAAATATGCTTTTCTCATTAAACCCAAATTAACATATTTTAAAGTCAAATGTGCTTTTCCATTTCTCATTTTTACTTCATGAATGTGAATGAATTGTGTGTGAATAAAATACATGAAAATACATTAAAATAAAAAATTAAAAAGCCTCTAAGACGAGTTCACACACAATAAACTATTCATACAATGTTATTTCTTGCCGGTAGGGGGCAACAAAAACCAATACAGGATTTTCCAGTTCTTTTGTATAATTGTTCACTGGCTTCAGTTTGTTCAGCGACATCACTGTGGATATACTTCCCTCTCCTCTCTTTAATATTGCGTTTGACATACTGGGTACTGGGAATCATACTGAACCTGGCTAATGTCCTTGGCCCCATTTCACAATGATGATGGAACTTACATTTGTACAATGGTTCTTACGTACACCATGAGTAACCTTCAAATTTTTAAACTACATTTCCCAAATACACCATGTAAAACTACATCAGAGGAAGCTGGAGCTTTTGAAAATTATTTCAGTGCTTTTGTGTGCGATGATATTTTATATATCTAGAGACATTTCTGAAAACCTGCCGGCCTTACAAATGCCTGGCATTGGGGCATCCACAGATTTGTGGTTTAAAAAAAGAAAATACTTCAAGTAACTCCAAACAGCGAGGACAATGACATATGCCTCCAGAGGTAAGTTTGTGTATTTTCTGATTATTGTTTTTTAAAATGACAGATTGATGACATTACAGGCTTTTTAAAAAACAAAAAACATGTAAACATAGTATCCTAGTATTTGTACAGCTGGATATATACTGAAGCAATGCAGGTTAAATGCTTGCTCAAGGGTACAACAGTACTGTACTACCTGGGAATCGAACCTTCAACTCCTCAACCAGTTCCTTAACCATTATACTACACTGCCACCAGACGATGGGTACATGGTCACAACACAGAAGGCTGTGCCCGTGAGTAAAAGCTTGCAGCCAGTAAATAACCGGCCTGTAACTGGGTGATGTTACACATTCATTTCACGCAGTCGTCTAAATTTACTTCTGCCACAAATGAATCATCAAAGCAGGCAAGGCCGGCGTGGTGCTGTTGGGAGTTTCCTCGGCTGTGGAACAAGCTCTTCTACACGATTACTGCACACAGCCATGAGCGTGGAGCCGACACTGACCTTCAGCTGACCTTCAGCTGTCCGTTTCCAACGACATTTAATCACAGTGACCTGTCTGACACTGGTGAAGAGAGGACTGCAGGGGTAAAGGGCACAGATGATGTCAGTTTTTCTTTCTCATCAGATGAGCTGTGCGGTCTCTGTGCTGGGCTGTGCTGTCTCTGAGCTGGGCTGTGCTGTCTCTGAGCTGGGCTGTGCTGTCTCTGTGCTGGGCTGTGCTGTCTCTGAGCTGGGCTGTGCTGTCTCTGAGCTGGGCTGTGCAGTCTCTGAGCTGAGCTGTGCTGTCTCTGAGCTGGGCTGTGCGGTCTCTGAGCTGGGCTGTGCAGTCTCTGAGCTGGGCTGTGCTGTCTCTGTGCTGAGCTGTGCAGTCTCTGAGCTGAGCTGTGCTGTCTCTGAGCTGGGCTGTGCGGTCTCTGAGCTGGGCTGTGCAGTCTCTGAGCTGGGCTGTCTCTGTGCTGGGCTGTGCTGTCTCTGAGCTGGGCTGTCTCTGTGCTGGGCTGTGCTGTCTCTGAGCTGGGCTGTGCTGGGCTGTGCTGTCTCTGTGCTGGGCTGTGCTGTCTCTGTGCTGAGCTGTGCTGTCTCTGTGCTGGGCTGTGCTGTCTCTGAGCTGGGCTGTGCTGTCTCTGTGCTGGGCTGTGCTGTCTCTGAGCTGGGCTGTGCGGTCTCTGAGCTGGGCTGTGCTGTCTCTGAGCTGGGCTGTGCTGTCTCTGAGCTGGGCTGTGCGGTCTGTGCTGGGCTGTGCTGTCTCTGAGCTGGGCTGTGCGGTCTGAGCTGGGCTGTGCTGTCTCTGAGCTGGGCTGTGCGGTCTGTGCTGGGCTGTGCGGTCTATGAGCTGGGCTGTGCTGTCTCTGTGCTGGGCGGTCTCTGAGCTGGGCTGTGCTGAGCTGTGCTGTCTCTGATCTGGGCTGTGCTGGGCTGTGCGGTCTCTGTGCTGGGCTGTGTGGTCTCTGAGCTGGGCTTTGCGGTCTCTGAGCTGGAATACCCTTCATATGAAGCCAGCACAGGGCAGACTGCAGGCAACTGGTCACCCAGGTCAGGAGTTACTCTCCTGCTACACCAGAGCGCAGTTATATCTCCCTGTGGACCTCCTAGGGCAGTCTCCTACACCAGAGCGCATAACAGCACTTTTAACTGGCTTTGCCATCTGGCAGGCCATCATGCTAATTCATCCCAAATCTGTGAATTGTTCTCCAATGGTCACACAAACCACAGTTAATACAGTGGCCAGAAGTTTATATTAAAAACACTCTTGAGTTCAGGCAATGAGTACATTGTATGTGTCATATGGCCTAAAGCGGTGCTAGACTTTGTGATTTTCAACACTGAGTTGGCAAGAAAAAAAAACACTCCAATTTGAGTTCCTTCCTGGACAGGAATGTATTAAGCAACCATTTAAAATGTCAACGATGAAAGTTGAAACGTGACTTAAGTAAAATGTACAATTGTTGACGGTGCAGTTTTTTGCCGTGCAATAATTTTAAACTGAACTTTCAATTTGGGGACAAATCCACAGTTTTCATTTTCTTTTGAGAGAGTAACGCTACTATTTTCTTGGTGTCTCGGTGTGAAACCGACTTTCTCAGCAGGATGTTCTGCATGCAGGAGTTTAGAAAAGGAAGGTGTCGTAATGTTTTACAACATAAATTATTTGCACATTGCTAAAATCATTGTGTTTTTGGACGCTAGTTCCTTATTTAAGTGGAGCTTCTTTGAACGGTCTGGCACATAGTTGTCAAAGCGAGGTTTGAATGACAGGTGTATTGGTGTTCCCCCAAAATAAACGATTTACCATTTTTATTTCAGATCCGCTTCAGGGTTGTTGGAGACAAGCTAAATAATGTTAGAAACAACCCAACAGCATCCACCGTATTGTAAGTGTTTATAATGGAAAGCTGTGATGGGATTGACAGATCCCTTAAATACTTGTTTTGTACTGTAGCCAGGCCCTGGAAAGTGATCAGTGACCAGCAGGTGGGTGATATTAACTAAGAATATGTACCCATATTCTCCTGGTCATGCCAAGGAGCAGGCTTTAACCATGGAACCTGTTGAGCTTGCTCCGGTGGTCGTCTCCAAGCAGGGTGAGGTTGTCACCTTGCCCGTAGTCATTCTGCCGGCTGTGTGCCTTCCAGACTCCTCTACGTCTTGAGTATCTTGGCTCGGGCAGTTATCTTCGTCTCCTCAGCTTCACCTCAGCTGTAAAAACATGGAACTGGATTAGAGTCCTGTGACCTGGAGTGTGGCTTGGGCCCTGTTACATACAGGTGGAATTGTAGAATAACGGTTTGGGGAACAGGTCCGATTCCCAGGTGTGGCACTGCCATCATACCCTTGAGCAAGGTGGGTACCTTCTGTGAAAATATCCAGCTGTGTAAATTAATTTTTAATAAAAATGTATGTACCTGTCTGGTTTTCTCAGGATAAGACAGTGGGCTATATGTAAAGGGGAGAAGACATTTCTCTCATAGATGACAAGCTGGTCTGCATGCCAATCGACACAATAAACCTCTGGACCACTACGTTAGGCTCCGCCCCGTGGCGGGTAGGCGGGACGTACTGGCGTGGTCCTGGGCCAGCAGGGGGCGGGACATGACCTGGCTGAAGGCCGCCACCCACTCCTTCTGCTCGCTCTCCTGCTCGCACATGAAGATGAACCGCCGTTCCGGCGTTTCCAGGGTAACGCCGAACTTCCACTTGTTGCCGTGGGCGCCCTTCGGCTCACACTCCTGCACGGAGTAGCCCTGCTTCTCAGAGCCGATGAATGCCACGCCCAGCTCCACTGCGTCCTTCAGGAGTGCACACACACACACACACACACACACACACACACACACACACACACACACACGTATGCGTGCATATACACACGTGCATACATGCACACAAATGAACATATACCCATACATGCAAAACACATGCACGTGCGCATGTACACACGCACACACACACACGCGCGCACGCGCACACGCGCACACACACACAAGTAGTTATGAGAGACAGAAAGAGGGAACTTGCTAGAAAGCTGTAGCATTGTGCCAGCTTTAAGGAAGACCATTTTGTAAAATATAATTGCAAATTTTGCACTTAAAGGTTGTATCAGCGATTTTGGGTGGAAACATAAATGATCACATTCATCTGATTTTTCCTCACGATCCGCTAGCTGCCGTCAAAAAACCGCGTCTCTGTAGGCAGCCTATGCTCCGAGATCGTACACAAAAACAAATGGTACTACCAACCACTCAAAACCAAAATAAACAGTATTCCAACCAATCACAATGATCTGCACAAACGCTAATACTCTTATCTCGCTGAAATCTTGACGGATTTACAAACGGTTTGGTTTCTTACAAACGTTATTAACGTGGTTATAATTATGGATGCTTGAACACTATTTTTTAAAACATAACATAATTATTCATAAGTATGTTTGTTTGGGATTTCGCTTCAGAAGTGACGTCACCCAAAATCGCTGATACAACCTTTAAATGCCCACAACATCGCAGCCTGTTAACTCTGAGAAGTGTTAACTTCAGGAAACAAGCACACGGAGACAACTTCTCGCTCACCAGCTGGGTTTTAAAATAGAGCAGCTTCCTGTCCTGAGCATCCAGCACGAACCATCTCTTCTTGAAGGGCTCTCGTTGCTGTCAGACAGACACATGTCTCACACAGTCACCCCCACACACACACACAACCACACAGAAAAAGCCTCTGCCCTAAATATACCCAGAGGTGTGAGTGACGGTCTGAAACCGCTCGTTGTTCTAATGTGCAGAAATGTTTGCAGGGCATGCAGTATGATGGGAAATAAAGGTTACAGGTTAGGGATAGCTGCTACATTATGCGAAGGATGTGCTTTGCCTTGTCTGTTCTGTAGATCTTGATGATGTCTCTGTACGCACTTACTGTACGTCGCTTTGGATAAAAGCGTCTGCTAAATAAATGTAATGTAATGTAATGTAATGTAAATAAGCCACCCACCATCGGACCCGTTTTCTCCATGTAACCCTCTTTAAGGTAATTTCTGGTTATCCAGGGAGACAGCTTCAGGAGACAAAATAAAATCTAGGGGTGAGGGAGTGTGGTAAAGACAGACTCATGCACAGAATCACAGGATGACTAGAAATAAAAAAGAACACAATGGTGGAAAGAAAAACTAAAAATAACAATATAAATGAATGACACATTTGCTCATTGAATAATGTACTCTGATTTAAAATAAATAAAGAAAACAAACATAAACTTGAAAGAAGAGCACAGGATCTATTGCCCCTTCCTCTTTATATCACAGTTGATGGTGGGCTGTGCCCGTCCAAATATAGTTTCTTAGTAGTCAAGTTAGGGGTCATTGAGTCATAACTCTTTCCATTTGAATAGTCTGTTTCTGTGGGCAATTCTTTAACAAGCTTTTGTGGAGACATACATGGTATGAAGCTAACTTTCCAGATAGGGAACTGGTGACTGAAAAGTCATTAATTCTCTTTAAAAAAAAAACAGACAGGCAATATTAAAATGATACACAGACCTGTGTTACATGATGAGAGCAGATTTTATTTTTAAGATTATAAGATTATTATCACTCACTTCACTATCATTGGCTGTGGGGAAGGCCGTCTTTAGGTAGGCGAATCGCGTCGCTCGAATTGCATTGAACCAGCTGACGATCTCCTATAAGATCACAGTATTATTTCAGATTGTTCTTTTGTGGTGGATGATACAGGAAGTAGGATACAGTGGCGTAGCAGAGCCTGGGAAAAGCGCGTAACACACGTTTCAAACAATGCACTCTTTCTCCGTATCCACATGATTTAAAATGCTGCTCCCGCACAGAGACGATTTACAACCAAAGCCTTTGTTTGGCAGGTGCACTTAGCCAAGGCGACTACAGGCAGACTGTAGTAAATGAATGGTGTCATATCAGCCTCACTAACAGGAAGCTTAGTGTCTCTCTTCAGCCCCATGTTGTTTCTACTAATCACAGATTCTCTATAGTAACCAGATTGCCAACTTCTGTGTTCCTTCCATGCTTCCCGCTTCTTTAATATAGGCGGTGACAGTAGTCTGGTGCTGCATTACAGTTGATAAATATGCATGCAGAGATGAGCTCAAGGAGAGGACACCCATAGCCACCCATCCCCTAGATGCATCAACTTTGAATGTTTCCGTTTCACCAGTACAGACACAGTAACTTCAAATGTTGAAATCACTGCATTGGGCCGACCGAACGGTCAGCCTATAGTCCCTGTGGACTGATGTCCAGGTCACCTGGCTTTCTTGGTGGTACACAAACAGGTTCCGGGTGTGGTCTTCGCACAGGTACGTCAGTTGGAGGCCGTGCGGGTGGCCGATCTTCTCCGGCTGGAAGGTGGCATTTAGAGTCTTTACAGCGATGACGGCTTTGGCGCCTTTGGATGGCTGAAGGTGTGGGGGGGGGGGGGTAACAAAAAGGGTGTGAGAATGAGGGAGGGACTGAGAGGACTAAGTTGATGAAAGAACAACAGAGAGAAGGATAGAGAGAATGACGGAGAGAACGATAGAGAATGAGATGAGTGAGAGCAGAAAGAGGTCTGATTTAAAACACAGGCAGGAAAGCTGTTGTTGAGATTTGGTGCTAATAAATGAATTGCACTGAGTAGCAAACACAGAGTGAGGTCTCATCTTCCTGATACAATCTACTGCTCTATTCGGCTGCTGTGATGACGTTTTTGGACGTGCATGTTTTTTTCCATTACGTACAGGTGGAGAAGTGACGCGTGACCGGGTTACCATGGGAACGGACGAGCAGAACCGCCCAGAGGCCCTAGAGGAGAAGAGGAGGGGCCTACGGGGGGCCAAACCTACTCACAGTGTCACTGGTGAAGTATCTGAGGGTGAAGTCCCTCTCAGACAGGACAAATCTCCTCTTCAGGAAGTGTCCGTTATCCCGCCCTTTCTTCCACAGTGACCCCTCATAGAGGCCTGGGGAGGAACCAATGGAAACAGTCCTAAAAACCTCGTCGACGAGCGCCGCGGTCGCACAGCGGTAAGAGCGCCGACTTTGAGTCAGTTGCACACCGAGGATCGGGGGGTTCGCACCCCCCGTCCAGTCAGATCCGTGTATTACCGGTGCCTTGAGGGAGCGGCGATTGGCGGCCGCTCCCGGGGTGGGGGGAGGGACTCGGTGGCGGGAGAATCGTTGCGGACAAGTGGCCCAGAGCGAGTTGGAATCGCGGTCAGGAGCTCGAGGAGCCGCGCCCTCCTTCCTACTACTGGCTGACGGGGTTTTGTAGCGGCGAATTCTCAGGCGGTTGTTACACGGGAATTGAAAAGCATGAGATCTTATTTGTAGGTGCTCAACTAGCTACCAAACGGAAAAAATCTGAAACATAATAATAAAAAAGAAAAACTCCTACTCCAAAAAAAAAAACAGACTCCGACGATCACATTCGTAATAGGAGTTTTTGCGTTTTGGAAAGATACACGCGGAAATAGTTCAGTCAACAGGAAGTCTTTTAAGGTGCTTTAAACTAAACATGAGAAGAGGCCCGCGTTCAATACGTTTGAAATACTTTTAGCTTGTTAAATGCTGCTAACACACTCCCACACTACAACCAATCAGGACACTCCCACACTACAACCAATCGGGTCACACACAGTCTAGTAGGGGTTCCAGGAGTGGGTTTGGGATCTATGACAGGTAGAGGTTTCAGCAGGTGTGTGTTGGGGTTCAGATAATCTAATATAATATATGAAGTTGATGAAGTAACAGAGTAGTGATTTACCTGAGTTATAGACCTGCTGAAGGTGCATGCCCTGTGTGGTGAACTCCTGTCTTTCATATTTGGCTCGTATCCACTGTTCCCGCAGGACTCTGAGGAGAAAGAGACCCCTATTTTCACACACAAACCCCTCAAATCCACTCACAGTCTTACTATCAGGGCTGCCAGGCTGTTCACAGACAGAAATGCTAGTATGATTACCATAGAGTGAGTCTCATCCTTTACTACAGCATTACCTAGTATGATTACCATAGAGTGAGTCTCATCCTTTACTACAGCATTACCTAGTATGATTACCATAGAGTGAGTCTCATCCTTTACTACAGCATTAGCTTTTACTACAGAGTCACTGCTCCGGCCTCCAGAGAAAAGATCATGGTGTATAACAGGGGTAAGGAGACCCTGGTCCTAGAGTGCATGTTCGTTTCTGGTTTTCGTTCCAACCAAGCTTGATCACATTAGTTTGATAGATTATTTTGAGCAGGAGAAGAATATCCAGAGAGAGCTTCAATGTTGAAACAGCTGAATACCTCCAGCACATGGTCACTTGCGTTCATTAAGACCAAAAGATTAATCCAATTATTCAGTTATAGGTTTGGTTGGAGCAAAAACCTGGAACATCTCTGGCACTTCTGGACCAGGGATGCCCAAACCTGGTGTATGAGCGCCAATCTGATGTAAATACACTATTGGACTCAAACCAGTTTGCACACAAACATTGTACTAATACTACTGATCCAGAAACTCATTTTCCAGCAGCTAGAGAACCCCAAGGCTTGCTCGACTGTTATTTATGGACTTTATTTTGGCATAAACCACCCTGCAGCCCCATGTCCTCCATAAGCAGAGGCAGATGTCAGTCACCCCTATACTCACTAGCAGGTGGTATCACCCATTTCTCACCAGAAGGACCCAGTAGGTTTGAGTAAAGCAGACCCTACCTGAGCCTATGGTCATAAATAAAGCCACCCCCCCCCCCCCCCCCCACCCCCCAAGACTGTGTGAGTTCACCCATCAAAACCTCCATGTTACATGATGAAAATAGTCCTTTAGTACTATGAACTTTCCTCTTGTCTCACAATCGTCTCCGGACTGAACATTGTATCAGGAACATAAGACTGTAAGACTATGTTTGAGGCCTGGGAGGGGTCAATTGGATCATCCAGGGACATCTGTACTTAATCTGTATTAACCCTGGTCTTCAGCAGACAGTCTCTGCAATTTCAGTCCTGGTAAGCTCTTCCGAGCATGAACAACTTCCTGTGTGAAAGAAGTACTTCCTGATATCAGTGGAAAATTGACTTATTTTCACCTGTGGCCCCTTGTTCTGCTGACATAATGAAATTAATCCGCCTCATTAATGCCTTTAAAATTTGTGACAGGTTCAGCGAAATCTCCCAGATGCCCCCACTCTTTTCTTCCTGTTGTTGTCAGGCCATAAGAACACAGCCAAGGTGTACCCCTTAGAAGGGCTTCGTGAGACCCCTGGACCAGGGTTGCCCACGTAAAGGTGTCCTTTAGAAGCCATTTGACGGAGAAGAGTTCCCCTTCCTGTGGAGAACAATGCTGTGCCTCTCCCTTCCTCTGTCCACAGAGCCGAGCTGCGTCACCATCCCTCTACTTCCCCAAATATCAGAGAGATCCTTACAATTTCACACTCAAATAAGTCAACTCAGAGTAGAAACATTCCTGTGTGGTGTGGACACTGTCTAGTGTCAAATACATACAATGCCCGCCCTGCATAATGTTTGGGACAAATACTTTTAGATTTGTAATCAAACAATTCACACGTGGTTAAAGTTCAGATTCCCTGTTCAGGGTATTTCTATACATTTTGTTTTCCCATGTAGAAATTTCAACACTATTTATACACAGCCCCCCACCCCATGTAGATTGTCCATGTAACAGTATATGACCGGAAGCTTCTCAAGCTACATAACTTGGCTCTGTAAACCCCTCCCACTTAATGAGCAAATGCATTTTCTGTGACTCGTTAAAATGTTAGCCGTCTTATGTTCAAACATGGAATTAAAATTATTTCCATCCATTCATACATCCATTATCTAACCCGCTTATTCCTGGTCAGGGTCGCGGAGGGCAGGGAGGGGGGAGCAGGAGCCTATCCCAGCATGCATTATGCGAGAGGCAGGAATAGAGTACTCAACTGAGTACGTCAGACGTGGGTGGAGTTTGGTTTCGGAAGTAAATTTTCTACGACAGATAGAACGGGCTTCGGAGACTATCGACTGTTTCTTGAAATCTGATTTATAGAATGAGCCGAAACATTCCTGGATTAGCCTGTGTGGTATAAGGATATAGACCATATATTGCATGTTCCAATTAAAAAATTTTTTTTAAAGTAATGGATTAATGATTGTAGTTCGGTTTCCATTACTGCAACGCATGGTTGGTACGTTGAGTTTTTAAACAGTGCCAGAACTGGTATATTCACAAAAAAATACTAAAACGTAAAATATACTCGAAGCTGGTCCAGAAAAACAACATATTTTGCAAACGGGCGTTATATTGGACAGTCCAGGGAATTGATGGTAAGACATAATTACTAGAAATTGTTTAAAAGTAAGTTTTAGTTAATGTCTATGGTCTAAATGAATGGGGAAGGCACTTCTGATACCAGTGTGATGTAGTCACTTGAGTACTCTGTACACCCTGGACAGATCGTCAATCCATCGCAGGGCTAAAATTACCCCCCCCCCCCCCCCCCCCCCCCCCCGACCTCACCTCAGGCCCACACCCCACACCGTGACCCAGTTTGGAAACCCCTATCCGAGAGCGCTACTCACGCACAGTCCTGCTGCTGCGGACGGTAGTAGAACGGCGGGACGGCCATTTCGTAAACGGCTCTCGCAGAGGCGTTCCCATTGGCTCTCATCAACTACAGGTTCCCGCCCACATTGAACATAGAAACAAACAAACAAACCACAACAAAAAAAAAGACATTGAGTGAAACTGTAGCCCGTTCTTTTTTTTTCCGATAAACACACAGCTCGACGTAGCCCAGCATGATCAGCACACAGCTCGACGTAGCCCAGCATGCAAAAGCCTTTACAATGTTGTGGTGAATGTTATTTTCTTGCAAATATTTGGTAACTGTGTAAATACTGTACAGATCAATAAAAGTGATGAATGTGTAACTGCACATTTATCTTCTATTTATTCAGTGTACAATGTGTAGTTCTGTGCTTTAATAATTATGAGATACTTGAATGTTCAAAACATATTCCTTTCAACAGCAATAAAGGCTCAGTCAGAGAGCCACACTCACACCTACGTATATAAGACCATGATTTGTAGGCAATTATTAGCAAAGCACATTATTCAAAATTTGGGCAGACTCTCACATCCTCGTTTAACCACCTAGCCCATAACCTTATGGTTTATGAGCCTATACCTAATCAGGCTATACCCAAGACGGCCAGCCTACCTCCATCATCTCATCGTCCCAGAAGTCCAGGCGTATGGATTTGATGCGGCTGGCAGAGGCAAGGTTCCGGTGTGTTCCGGAGCAGGTGAGACACACAAAGACGCCCAGTTTATAAGACGCCCAGTCAGGATCTGACGCATATAGAGGACAAGCGGCCATTAACACCACATCTGTTACCGATGCTAACAGGTAGCCTGTGGAAGCCGATAACACATCTGTTACCGATGCTAACAGGTAGCCTGTGGAAGCCGATAACACATCTTCTGGAAGAGCTAAAGCAGCAGGAAATCAAGGGAGCCTGTCCAACATAAGTCCGCCCCACTCTGGGTGTGAAAAAGCCCATTGTGTCCCACTGGTGTGGACCCCGAGGCATAGCTGATGACAGATTTCAGACTCAACCCTGCAATATTTTTACATTCATTGACTGAGTTACTGTTCACTAATGCACACAAATTACATAATACATAAATATACTCACTGACTGGCTACACAGTTTTATATATACGTAAAGGAGTAAAGCAGAGAAGAGCTACTAAAAAATGAACAATGCTTTCAACCTGAAGGACCTATCCGTACACAAAGAAAATGTCAAGTTGTCTAAAAATGGCTCCTTCTGCAGAGCAGGACATTTCACTGCTATGAACTTTATATGAATTAATTTATGATGAAGGGCCATTATGTTTTCAGTGTGAAAATGTAATTTACCTGCAACAATGTAACAACACTAATAATGCAACGGACTTCTCCCGTCACTGATAGAACTTACACGACTTCATTTGTCAAGTTACTTGGCAACATTTTTAGATCTGAAGTGAAATAAATTAGACATTTTTTCATGTTGCATTTTAAAAGAATTCCACACACATAGCTACCCTTGGACTATATTTTCAACAAAACATTAATGAACTCACCTAGTGCTCCACAGTCGGCGCAACGGCTGTTATCGGGCTGTTTCACCAAATCCAATAAAATCTTCTTATTTCGGTCATGGTTAGCCATAGGTAAAACGCGCCCCTTATCGCCACTTTTGAAGTCTCATCTAGATAGCCACTTGCTGATTTTTGTTTTACAAAGCATGCGGCATCTTTAGTGACTAAAGTTTTACAAAAAAATGTTCTTCAAACATAACCAACGTATCCAAAGATTTCTTCCCAACGCATGGGTAATCTGCCCATTTGAATAACTATTAACATGTCAAACGAGCCTTTTACTCATTGACTTCCCACCCCGCTTTAAATCTAGGCAATGCGAATACGTGACGTTGGCTAGCCCGTGTGTAAGCGGCATCTGAACGCCTGCGCATAGGCTGCTGTACTTTATGCGTTTTAAACAAGGTGTCAAAGGGCGCGTGGAAGTAAAACGCGCGTTACCAGGTAGGTTAACATGCTAACTTAAATAAATTACGTAGCAAAATAAAAATGCCATTTACAATTGCACAAATTAAAACAAAAAAAGAGAGACAAGGCACGGACACTACAGCGTAAAACGCGCAAAGAATGCCAAATACAAAGGATTGCGGTCATATACAAAGATTTTTTACTTTAAAATTAAAAGCACGTTAATATGTACATTAGATATTGTACTGGGGAGGTCCATAATAATAATAATAATAATAATAATAATAATAATAATAATAATAATAATAAGTTCTACAATTATTATTATGTCCACATATACATTTATTTTGTCCCTTTAATATTGACCCAATAAGATCTGCTCTCAGTCAGCGAGATGCTCTTACCCTGCTTGGCAACCGCATGCGGGGGAAAAAATCGGGTTCAGCCCTTTTCAGAACATAAATGCAAAGTTCTTGTGTGCCTTTACACAAACGAAAGAACATTTAGCAATCAACAAGATTATGAATCATCACTACAGTGTTTTTTAAATTTTTTTATTCCAGAATAAAAGACAATTGAGAAGCATTTATCTGTTAGAATTATCCAAACCTACATACACAGTACTTCAAACACATTTCAAATACGATGACACCAACTGATTATATTTAGGGGAAAATGCACAGGCTACTTAAAAATACTCAGATGCGTATGTGGTGTAAATATACCCTAGTATATTAAGACCAGGCTGAACTAACAGGTTAGTTGCTTTGTTTATATATTTTGATTACAGTTGAGATTTATTTTGTATTGTGCCCATCGGGTATTCATATGGAAGCACCCAGTATAATAGTTTGGGGGGGGGGGGGGGGGGGGGTTAAACTCCACATCCTGTTTGCTGGTACAGCACCAGCTGCTTTGTATGTTTTTAATGGGCCTCGCTATTATACTGGTAGTTAAGAATATGCAAAGAGAAGGCAATAGACAATATGTCCAAAAACTATAGACATAATGTAGAGTGTAGACTAACACACACATTCAATCCTTTAAGAGAAACCTTGCATGCATACATAAAGATTTAGACAACATGCCACCACCAATAGTAGATTAGTAATTGCAAAAAAAGACTTTTATGAAAGCACAATTAAAGAATGTAAAAACTCGCCAAAAGAATTATGGGAAACTCTTAAGAATTTGGGAGCCCCTTTGAAAAACTCTCACTCAGCGTCTTCAAAAATCGGCTTGGTCATGGACGATGAACTATGTTTTGATAATGCAAGGGTGGCACAGAGATTTAACGACTTTTTTTCCTCTGTGGCATCAACACTCGTGGATAAACTACCGAGACCTTCCGGACAATTCGGCCGAGAACATGTACATCAATTTTACTTTTATAAAGTCGAGCAGAACTCGTTCAAGTTACATGTAATTGATGAGGCGACCGTACTGAAAATTATCGCTAGCCTTGGAAAAGATAAGGCAACAGGACTAGATGGATTGCCGGCAAGATTTATTAAGGATGGAGCACACCAGATTGGTGAACCTTTAACACATATAATTAATCTGTCAATACACGAGGGCGTTGTGCCGAATGACCTTAAATGTGCTCGGGTAGTCCCTGACTATAAAAAGGGGGACAGGACTGTAGAAGGAAACTATCGTCCAGTGTCAATCTTAAGTGTTGTCTCTAAAATATTAGAAAGGGTGATTTACAATCAATTGGAGGAATACCTGAATAAAAACAATCTCCTCTATGAATTTCAGTCGGGCTTCCGACCTGGGTACTCCACGGATGCGTGTTTGATCCACCTCACCGACTACATCAGATCCCAACAGGGCGCAGGCAAGCGAACTGGGATGGTCCTGATCGACCGACAAAAAGCGTTCGATACGGTCGACCACCAGATTCTGCTCGAGAAGCTGAAGGCCTGTGGGATGACTGGTGAGTCGGTGGGGTGGTTCAGCTTGTATCTGAATGGGAGGACTCAGGTCGTGAATATACATGGTGCTACATCCTCGTCCAATGATATTGCTTGTGGAGTGCCCCAGGGCAGTATACTTGGTCCTCTGTTATTCTCGTTATATGTGAATGATATGGTATCAGCTGTCAAATGCAAATTATTACTATATGCGGATGACTCGGCCCTACTGGTCTCTGGGGACGATGTTGGTGAAATACAGCAGGCCCTCAGTCGGGAGCTTGAAAACCTCAGCAAGTGGTTGGTTGACAACAAGCTGTCGCTACACTTGGGTAAGAATGCTCTCGACTGGAGATCACTTGCAGTGGCACCGGCGTCGCCTCCAGAGACTGTGTTAAATATCTGGGTGCTGATATGGATCAAACACTGTCGGGGGAGAGTATGGCCTTAAAGGTGATAAAGAAGGTAAATGGACGTGTAAAATTCCTGTACCGAAAAAAGACATTTCTAAATTTTGAGACTAGGAAGCTTCTGGCAAACTGTATGATCCAATGTCAATATGACTACGCCAGCACATATTGGTACAGTGGCCTGACTGTCAAGAGCAAACATATGCTACAAACGAGCCAGAACAAGACAATTCGGTTAGTTCTGGATTTGGGACCCCGTGCACACATCGAGCCGTCCCACTTCGAAAGAATGGGATGGCTCCCTGTGGAGCGGAGGGTCTCGTACTTGAAACTTGGACATGTGTTCCGAATTATGAATGGCACGGCTCCTAGTTACCTGGCCTCTTGCATCGTCCTGCGCAGCCAGGTCCACGGTTGTGAGCTACGTTCAGGCCCCCTCTCCGTGTGTGAACCCAAAGTGGGTTCGTATGTGAGGAGGGGTTTTCATTATACGGCCTGCAGACTGTGGAACTCGCTGCCTAGGATGGTTCAAGGGTCGACAACTGTCTCACGTTTCAAACGAGATGTCAGGCGTTTTTTGCTTAGTTCCTAAACAACATAATTATTTATAGGTTATTGGCCTATTTTTATTGTCTACCTCCTGCAATAGTGTTGTATAGTTCGCCTTATTTTTTATTTTATTTATTTATTTATAAGGACCACCGTGGAAATAAGTCTGTGGACTTTCTGTGTCATCCTTGCACTTATTTTTCTTTTAATGTACTTGTATTTTTTTTTAAAGTGCAAAATAAAGAATTTTTTATTTTTTTTTATTTAAAAAAAAATGTCTTGACCAGGGACATCAGAAGTACATTAGTTAAGTTTGCTGATGATACAAAACTGGGAGGTTTTAGCTAACAGTTTAGAGGCTACTAAAGTAATCCAAGAAGATTTAAACAGAATCCATAAATGGGTGAAAACCTGGCAAATGAAATTCAACACAGCTAAATATAAAATTTTATATGTGGGAAATAAAAACATAAGGCAAGACTACTTTAAGGGAGAAACAAAACTGGAATGTGCTCAATTTGAAAAAAGACTTAGGAGTAGTAGTTGATCAAAGCCTTTCAGGTTCTAGGCATTGTGCTGTAGCAGTAAAAAAAGGCTAATGGGATGCTGGGATATATAGCCAAAAGTCCATCCATCCATTATCTAACCTGCTTATTCCTGGTCAGGGTCACAGGGGGTCCTGAAGCCTATCCCAGCATGCATTGGGCGAGAGGCGGGAATACACCCTGGACAGGCCGCCAATCCATCACAGGGCACAGGCACACTCACCATTCACTCACACAGTACAGTCATACCTATGGGCAATTTAGAGTCTCCAATTAGCCTAACCTGCATGTCTTTGGACTGTGAGAGGAAACCGGAGTACCCAGAGGAATATAGCCAAAAGTATTGAGTATAAATCCAAGGAAGTTAGGCTTATGTTATACCTTTGTCACACCACACTTAGAGTACTGTGTGCAGTTATGGGCACCGTAATACAAAAAAGATATAGAGGCTCTGGAAAAGGTCCAAAGAAGGACAACTAAGATGATTCCTGGTATGAAAGATAAAAGTTATGAGGAAAGACTTAGGATATTTAATCTCTTTAAGCTTAGTAAAAGGACACTTAGGGGTGATTTGATAGAGGCTTTTAAATTCATAAAAGGGATTAATAAAGTGAACTACAGGACATTCTTCAGGTTGAGTTCTGTTAGTAGAACGAGGGGGCATAGATGGAAATTAACAAAAGGTAAATTCCACACAGACATCAGGAAGTACTTCTTCACACAGAGAGTAGTCACTGTGTGGAATAGCTTGCCAGGTCATGTAGTAGAGGCAGAAACTCTGGGTGTTTTCAAGACCAGGCTTGATACGGTGCTGGATACTATCTAGTTTGTAGGGGAGCTCTAGGTACCCTTTAGTGGTAGGAAGATGACGATCATTGTTGGGCTGAATGGCCTGTTCTCGTCATTAAGTCATGTTATGTTATGTTAGTAATGTATAAAAGCTTAGTGCCATGATAGGTGCAAGAAGGAGACTTGAGAAGTAGTGCACAGTAAGAATATTGGTGTAAATTTAAAACTGCTGGTGTACATTTAACACCATGAGTCCACAGACTCATATAAACCTGTGCTCAGGGTAAACACCCTAGGGTGTTAAATGTAATTGTCATGTATGAGTCCACTGACTCATATAAACACCTTATATGAGTAATTTTTGCTGTGTGCTTTAGTGACAGGTGGGTTTTTTGAGTGTATTGTGTCTAGCTATAGGGCTAGTGCATGATAAGTGCTGAGATCAGCATTAGTTGCAGAATAAACAGGTGTGTTTTAAGTCCACGGCAGAAAATGAAAACAGTACAATATAGTCTATAATGTTGTCTAGATTGGATGGCAATTTTTACATTCAACTCCCCTCTATTTTGTTCTAGCTCACCTTGTTATTTTGGTTGTTATAGTATTAATAATGGCTTATTCATTTGGCAATGGCTAATTAAGCACACGGCTAATAGGCTACAAACTAAATCAATTATGTGGGGAAAATGGAGTAAACAAAAGTTAAGTTGGATGTGTATGTCTCACCTATGTGTAGGCTACACAGTGAGATTGTTAATTCCACTGATTAGATACAGCAACTTAAAAAAGCGCCGAAGAAATCAGGCACTTTCATCTCCTCCCGTCTTCGTTTTTCAACAAATAGCGCCGAACTCAACTAACCACTCATAACGCATATCATGGATCTACAACAGTACGTCATATACAATGTGTGATTTTAAGAAAGACGCAAAAAATTGTCCGATACCCGTGTGTCCCGTGCTGTGAGGTTTCTCCAAGCACAGCCCCGCGTTGGGCGCAAAATTATTAAAAAGAAAGAGAGAGAGCCCCAAAACTAAGCAGAGGCCGACCCCTGCAGGGCATTGAGCGATACTACATTGTGTATTAAAGTTAATCTCAGCTGATTTTGAGAGTAAAATTTAAATAAAAGGAAAATACATTGAAATAAAAATGGTCATGTAGTCTACTGTAATAACATTCAGTCGGATTCAGGAGTAAAACTTATAAATGAATTGAATCATGAATTAGCTCAAGTGACTTAGAATCAATTCAAGTTTGTTTGACATCACTATTAATGTATATGCCTATTCGAGTATCAAACGGATTAGCTGAATATGTATAGACCTACACGTTCCTAAACATAGGCTATTGCTTATTATGCAAAATAATATCACGTCACTTTGACAGCATAAGTAGCCTACAGGTAGATGCAAAAATGAATGAACCGAGAATATTGATGGAGGAGCAGTAGCTATTGCTAGGCAAATAAGATTATATGCGTTTCACAAAAGAACGTTGAAAAATGTATTTTAGACCTGGATTTGTCACATGCTATAAAACAAAAATTGTGTTATCTATGCATTTTCGTTAGTGGTCTGTAAATTCAAATGAACATTTCTTCCTGTTCCATTACATAAATATGACATTTCATGAGATAATTTGATATTTAAGATCATAAAGCTAGTTTAGAAATGGCTTGTTACTGTGTTCTTTTTCGTGTATAACTAACATTTCAATTTTGATGTATGATAGCCTATAGGCTAGTTTAAAAAAAATGAATAGCCATGTCTAGTTTTGCTAGCACCTACAACAGAATCGGTGGGCGGGAACATCATCTTTCTGTAGCTCATTTTATTGGCTGGAATAGCTTGTCAGGCAAGACGACAGGTACGGGATTGGACCAAAACGCATAGAACGAGTGACAGATCTGGGCTCATGAAAAACTTCAATGCATTTGAAGCGGAGAAAGTCTTGAAATTACTATGAGTCTGAACTGACTTCGAGACAGGTAAGGATAACTATATGACCGACTAGCTTGGAAATCACTGTTAATAATGGTACTTTCGTTAAATGCATACATTTCGGAAGATAAACGATGCGATTATCATGAAATAACTTTGCTTGGTTTAAGTCATTAACATGAACTGATCATTGCGACAATGATAACTGACTATCGAGCTAGCAAGCTTGCTAACTTACTTGCTGGCTTTGAGTAGGGTGTGCTTCTAACGCAATCGGAAGTATACAGTCAGTCTACTGTGTGCAGTTAACTTTCTAGTTGCATTTAAACTCGGTAGACATCCGATTTCTGGAACTATTGTAGTTATGGCCATATATTGTATTTGCAATCAGACTGTCTGTCATATGAGGATTATCAGTTTTCCACATAGCTAGCTAACCAGCTGGATTGCTAACTAGAGCTGAGGAGGGTTTTATTACGGAAGTTGGCTTGTTCATTCTGAACGAGTAAGGGCTTGTTCGTTATTGTAGCGCTACTGCCTGCTCCGCGCTGTAACCTTAAATAACAGCTGTGGGCTCTATTTACAGTGTAGCCTACTACTAACCAAGGTTAACTAACTTAGCTCGCCCACTCTGAACGTCTAACGTTATACGTAGGCTAGGCAATTTGATAATGTTCGCTATTTTGGTCCATTATATTATTAGCCAATACATTCTGTAATTACAGACTGATATATACAGTAATTGAATGGCAAATTAGTGTTTTTTTCGTACTGTAAATAATTCGGTGAAACGTGTTTAAAGTTTAAATTGTATCGGAAACATCCATCAGCCGATGATGAAGTGGATTTTATGAAGTAGATCACTAATTAGGTTAGTCTGCATGTGCTCAGTTTGTCATTCATGTAAATGCGCTTTCCACTCGAAGAGGTTAAAACTGTAGGCTACTCACAAATCGCAATTTTAGTAATATGTAAAACAGCTTAGTTGTGTAGTGTGGACAGATTTACAAAATGTATAGTTACATCCATGTAACATGTAGAAGGACATGTTTTTTGCCTTGGGGTTTGGACCTTCCAATCTTGCACTTAGAATGTTATTGTGATTCCTCAATATGGATTAGTAAGTACGAAAGGTGGAACGTAACATATTTTATAGCATCCATCTCCACGGGTAACAGGAGATACAGATTAAATATATATTTTTAGGCCTACTGCCACATTCAGCGGTAAGGATGTTTAAGCGCTGTGGTATGGATTCTGTAGTCATAGTGGGCTATAACACTTAAAGACCTCAGCCTTGCATGTTCAAACAGCGCTGGGGATTTGTCCCCAGTGAAACTGCACTCACAAAGAGGTCCGAAGATGAAATGCAGGTTGCGCTGAATTCCTAAGTGCCTTTTGGCGAGACGCCCGCTGCCACTCAGATTCGAGATCACGTCCTCTTCCGCTGCAGCACTCCATCATGCGCGCGGCTCACTGTGGGAGAAAACTAAAAGTGCAGAAAAGCTGTCGCGGGCGTAATGGTAGATAATTGCATGTGAATATCCTATATCACAGTCTGGCAGGTTTAAGAGCTCTGACTGAGTGCAGGCCGATGTAACTGTTTATGGCCAGGTGCCCATCGTCAAGACAGTAAAAGCACTTTTACTAACAGCTGAGTGTCCTCTTCTACTCCCCACGACCCTGTCAGGGTTATTAGACCTTGTTTTCTTACAGTTGTTTTCCATGTTTGACCCAAAGAAAGAGTCACATGGGGCCCTGTTCCAGCCTCAGAATAGGCAAAATGGGCATAATTCCACTTTGTTATTTATTAATTTTTTTTCTTAATCTGTATGTAAACCGTTTTGACATTTCCTATGAGGTGAGAAAATCAGATGCAGGCCGTGCTCGTGCCTTTCGACGACACCAGAAAAGTGGTCTGAGTTTGGCTTGCGCAATCGTTTAGGCTCATGTTGAAATTCCATTCCTCCATGATGCCTCGCAATGGTAGCTAAGACCCTCCCACTGTAAATGACTGACAGGTCAGCACTCCCGTGCATTAAGGGCCCCGTTTCCCAAAAGCATCTTAGAGTGAAGATCATCTTTGAGTGTTCTGTGTTTGTGCTTCATTAATTTTTATTAATGAAGCACAAATTTACTGACATTACACAGAAAAGATAATAAAAATAGAGGGAGAAAGACAAAAAAACGAATGATGAAAAACAAACAAACAAACAATGAAAGTAATATAAAAACAAAATAGCCTAAAATGATCTTTACTCTTAAGATCCGTTTGGGAAACCGAGCCCAGAGCAAAAGTACGATAAATTTTAACTGCTGATAGCGTTTGGCTGCTTGTTTTAACTGCTGATAGCGTTTGGCTGCTTGTTTTAACTGCTGATAGCGTTTGGCTGCTTGTTTTAACTGCTGATAGCGTTTGGCTGCTTGTTTTAACTGCTGATAGCGTTTGGCTGCTTGTTTTAACTGCTGATAGCGTTTGGCTGCTTGTTTTAACTGCTGATAGCGTTTGGCTGCTTGTTTTTTCCCCTCAGCTCAGGGAAGTGGTTTTAGCGTTTTTTTCGGTCAGCACAGGAAACAACACTGTTTCAGTGTCTCTTTCTCGTCTGTGTACTTCCAACTTCTAGTTTACACTGGTAATTGGCCACACTTTTTTGCTAACAGAAAGTAAAAGTATTGTGGATATTGCGGAAGGATAATGGACGGTCAGTGATGTGTGAATGATAATGGATGTGTTGCTGAGGTGCAGGGTTTTCGCTCTGTGTGAAACACTGCCTCTAAAGGCGCTGACACACTCGAGGAGCGGTCACCAGAGTTCCGATCACCCGGCATGACATCACCGATACGGCACAGAGCCGCAGCATCCTTCGATAGGACCGGCGTAGAGACTGGGCATGTTCCGGAACCTTCTTCAGAGCGAGCCGGAGAAAGATACTGTGAGAAATCTGAGGGCTAGGCTAGTGTCAGGTGTCCATGGGTTTTTGTAAACAGAGATACTCTTAAGTAAGAAGTCAAAACTCAAAGCTGCTACCAAAGTGGAATGATATGTGTAATTGTTTGTGGGGACCTGTGTGTGTTTGCCTGTGGTGTATAATTGTTTGTGGGGACCTGTGTGTGTTTGCCTGTGGTGTGTAATTGTTTGTGGGGACCTGTGTGTGTTTGCCTGAGGTGTGTAATTGTTTGTGGGGACCTGTGTGTGTTTGCCTGTGGTGTGTAATTGTTTGTGGGGACCTGTGTGTGTTTGCCTGTGGTGTGTAATTGTTTGCGGGGACCTGTGTGTGTTTGTCTGTGGTGTGTAATTGTTTGTGGGGACCTGTGTGTGTTTGTCTGTGGTGTGTAATTGTTTGTGGGGACCTGTGTGTGTTTGTTATTAGGAGGCTGGAGGATGTCGATTGAGACAGAAGCCTTGCTGCAGGAAGCAAAGGAGAGTATCGAGGCGGCGCAGAACTACAGAACTGAACTGCAGCAGCGTCTACATGGGCTCAGCCAGGCCCGCAAACAGGTACAAAACCATGCCCACCCTCCCTCACACCCAAACGTGTACTGCACCTTAGCTCCGCCCACCTCCAAAACCACACCCACCCTCCCTCACACCCAAACAGGTACTGCACCTTCTGCACCTACGGCCCCCCTCCTCCTTCACCATTGTGTTTTTATAACCCTCACCCCACCCCTCCAGAGTGTACTCTCCGTAGCCCTCTCACTGCGTGAGATCACAGCCCAATCCGAGTCACGCTGCAGCGCAGCGGCTGGGCTCAAATCAGCCGTTTTTTTTTTGAGCACATCTTTTTCTGAGGCCTCTCAGATATCCTCCCCGACTTCCTGCCAACACCCCCCCCCCCCCCCCCCTCGCTCTCGCTCGTCGTAAACAATGCTGTTATTTCCTGCTCTCTGCTCTACTAATGGACACCAGATGGAGAGAAGATCGAGGCTAGACCCCCCCCCCCCCCTCACTCCGACCAAGCATGCTTCTCAGTCCTCCAGGTTCCCAGAAGTCCCTATGCCAGTTTGCTCAGCAGACATCCATATCCACATTGACTCCATTAGAGAACGTTTCTTCACATCACCCATTAACACCTCACCGCTGGATGAAACACTTCAGAAGAAGAGTCTACCGCTTTGCCCTGCCTGCACTGGGCATCAAACCTGCAACCCCTTGGGTGTCGAGCATAGCTCTGGGGGCCCCTACACCACACTGCCAGCCATTGGCTGCTGCACTTCTCCTCTATGCATTCCTCCAATGAAGGGCATTAGCCTGGAAATAAAACTCAGTATGAAGAATCAAAGAGCTGAAGATCCACATTACTAAAATAGGTTCCAGGTGCAGAGAACAGTGAGGACTGCAGACTGCATTACGTCATCTATTTGCTCAGCAGAACCCCTCATTCAGACCAAATTACACAGTTTACGTAATATCCCATATTTTACATCTAGATGTGTTGTGGAAGAAATTCAAGGGTACCCTTTACTCGAGGGTACAGTACAACAGCAGTGGACAGTGCCTCATCCATCAGAGATTTGAATCTGAATCTTCTTAGTTGCCTTAACCACAATGCTAACCAATGCCAATATGAACCTTAGCCACAATGCTAACCAATACCAATAGGAACCTTAGCCACAATGCTAACCGATACCAATATGAACCTTAGCCACAATGCTAACCGATACCAATATGAACCTTAGCCACAATGCTAACCAATACCAATATGAACCGTCGCCACAATGCTAACCAATACCAATATGGACCTTAGCCACAATGCTAACCAATACCAATATGAACCGTCGCCACAATGCTAACCAATACCAATATGGACCTTAGCCACAATGCTAACCAATACCAATATGGACCTTAGCCACAATGCTAACCAATACCAATATGAACCGTCGCCACAATGCTAACCAATACCAATATGGACCTTAGCCACAATGCTAACCAATACCAATATGGACCTTAGCCACAATGCTAACCAATACCAATATGAACCTTAGCCACAATGCTAACCAATACCAATATGGACTGCTAGACCTTGGGGGGGGGGGAGGGGCTCTCACTGACAGCAGCAGATCTCCAGGGTTACCATGGTCCAGAGAAACAAACCCTTACGCAGGCTACAAGCCTGTGTTATTATTTCTGCCCGAATCTGATTCTAGATCACAGCACATGCTTTAACCTTGAGGCAGTCAGTCTCTTCTCAGTGGTAGAGCTTCCTATGGATTTGTTTCTTGGGTGTACCAATTACAGGGTTAAAGGTCAGATTGTCCAGTCACAAGATGCCAACTTTTGCGCTGAACCACATGCTTTGTAAAACACATCTGTATAACAGCCACTAAGCATGACCAGTGATATTAATCACTAATTATTATGACTCCAAGCCTAATGTGTTGGGAACACTGCGGTTCCACTTATATTTATATCACCAGGATATACTACTGCTGCCTCTTTCCTCTCTGAGACAGAAACACCAAACCCCCCTCCCTGCTGTGGCCAGTGTTATCAGGTCACACACTGGCATTCCCAGACAGTCTGAGTAACATCAGACGTCTGTAACAGGAGATTATATATTTTTTTGGGTGGGGTTGGGGGGCACTATGAGATCCAGCAGCCCTCCCCGTCGCAGTGAAGGCAAGACGTGTGACATCCCCACATCCCAGCGTGAACTTTCACCCCATGAGTCAGGGGTTAGTCTAAACATCCTGCTCAGACGTCCCGACGCCTCCCCGCTGCCCAGACAACGCTGCAGAGTCAGAGCGCACAGATCCATTACGCACTCTGTAAACACGGATGCCGTAAACTCCCTGTAACAGCACGTCGGATAGTCTCACACTCGGCTTTATCAAGCAGCATTCTGTTGGTCTTGTACTCCCTACACTAAAGCAGGGTGGTGTTGTAATGCACAGAAGATACTCAAAGCGATTCTCAGAACACTGATGCTGTAAAACTCCCATTAACTACACATCTAATAGCTCCACTCTGTGTTACTGCACAGTGTTCAACTGGTCCTCATCTACTCCTGTTATACGCACTACTCCTGTTAAGAACACACTGGTCACGGTGTTCGTAAGTGTGCGCAGTTATCAGGAGTCAAACACAGCGATAATAAGAAAGACAATAAAAGCATCGTCTCTGAGAATGACATTCCCCAGGCCCACAGGGTTATAAAGGGTTATAGATACTGAGTGCAGAGGCCTTGCGCTCTTCTTCTGTGTTTTCTGTTTCTGGTGCTTATCAGCTTCTCCTCTTTACTCGTCTGAGCCGCTGTTTACCTCTCCTTTGGACCCTGTGTCTCCCGCATTCTCTCTCTCACTCTCTCTCCCTCATTCCCTCTCTCTCTCTCTCTCCCCCCTCTCTCACTCTCTCTCCCTCATTCACTCCCTCTCCCCCTCATTCTCTCTCTCTACCTCATTCTCTCTCCCTCATTCACTCCCTCTCTCCCTCATTCCCTCTCTCTCTCTCTCTCTCTCTCCCCCTCATTCTCTCACTCCCTCTCTCCCTCATTCCCTCTCTCTCTCTCTCTCTCTCTCCCCCTCATTCTCTCTCTCCCTCATTCCCTCTCTCTCTCTCTCCCCCTCATTCACTCCCTCTCTCCCTCATTCCCTCTCTCTCCATTATTCCCTCTCATTCCCTCCATCTATTCAGCACTCCCTCAGACTGTCTTTGTGTCTTTGGCCTCATTACTCAGGCTCAAAGGGGTGGGGGGGGGGGGGCAGGGGTGCCTGGTCTCTGTAACCCGTTTAGGGCAGAAAGGAAAAAGCGGGGTGGGGGGGTGGTTGGGGGGGGTCAGAACACTAAACACGGGTACTACATACACGGGTACTACATAGCACGCAGCTTGGCTTGACTTACTCCTGTTATGTGCAAACTCTGGTTAAAGGCAAACCATTGTGACATTGATGAGCGTGTGAGGAGTCCATAGGTTAATGTGAGCGCGTGAGGAGTCCATAGGTTAATGTGAGCGCGTGAGGAGTCCATAGGTTAATGTGAGCGCGTGAGGAGTCCATAGGTTAATGAGTCCGTCAGGCTTGTCTCATCACCATTACCGCAGCATTTACAGGGCGGATGAATCATTTCTTATTATCTTCCTTTAGCGCAAACTTTAGCGGACTCCCGGTATGAATTATAAATGAGAGCGAACGATTGATCGATAAGACTTCCGTCGCCTCGTTTCTTAGCGGCGGAAGAACCAGGTTTCAATTCAGCTTGAGAAAGGGTTTGGGGAGGAAGGGGGGGTAGAGAAGTAAGATTTTGTTATGATTAATGCCGCCTTCTTAAAGGGAAGTGAGCGGGTTCTTTTACTGGAAACCGCATAGCTTCCTGTCAGAGAGCGCTTGTGCCTCAGATGGTACCTGCGAGCGCAACCGTTAGCATCAGAGAGAGAGAGCTGCCAGTCCTGCATCACTTCCTCCTTCAGTCCTGCATCACTTCCTCCTTCAGTCCTCCATTTTACTCATCAATCTTTCCATCTCATTTTCTGCTTTTATACATTATAACTGCCCCACCCCCCACCATTCCCAACAGTCGTTCCCCTGAGGGGGTTAAATTCATATATTTATAAATATTTACTTAATTTCAAAGTACTTGACCCAGGATTTGTTTTTACATTGCTTCAGATTTACTGATGATTGATTTCTGGTTTATTTAGTAATCGATGATGGTTTATTGATTACTGATTACCGATGATCGATTACTGATGACTATTGATGACAGATTATTACTGATGACGGGTGATTATTGATGATGGATGATTGTTGATGACTGATGATTACTGATTATTGATTATTGTTGTTGGATGATTACTGATGATTGATTATTGATGTTGGATGATTACTGATTACTGATGATTGATGACTGATGATTGATTACCTGTTTTCTTCATGGGCTGCAGGTGCGGGGCAGCTCCAGCCAGACTCGGGAGGTTCTGCGGAGGCACTTCCAGGATCTGCAGGTAATGGTGACCAGGCTGCTCTCCGACCGACTGGCCGCTCTGCTGCAGGAGGTGGACGCCATCGAGCAGGACAGCGTACGCCCGCTGGACGACTGCCAAAAGCTCATCGAGCAGGGCGTCAGCACCGCCGACGAGCTGCTGAAGGAAGGTGAGTATGGGCTAGGGCTCTATGACTGCTTTATGCACCCCTATGACCACTAATAACCATTACACCCCTCTATGACCACTTTACACACCGCTATGACCACTTATAACCATTACACACCTCTACGACCACTTTACACACCCCATGACTAAGTTACACACCCCTACAACCACTTATAACCATTACACACCTCTATGATCACATTACATACCCCTATGACCACTTTATACACCACTATGACCACTTTATACACCACTATTACCATTTTATACACCCCTATGACCACTTTATACACCACTATGACCGCTTATGAATGCTTTGCACACCCCACAACCGCTTTCCAATACCTGCGACCACTTTCCACACTGTGCCTTTTTTACACGCCCTACGAATGCAGGGTGTGGGAATGATTGCTTCCCACACCCTGCACATAAATATGGGGCCCATGTCAACGCCCATCACAGAGCAACTCAATTTACACGCTTTTCCAAACATTATTTCAGTGTTTTCCGGGGCAGATAATCTGACAAGGTTCCTGTAGGTTACCTCCGTCTCTGCTAATACATGTGCCTTTATGTACAGATGAGCTCAGTGCCTTTATGTACAGATGAGCTCAGTGCCTTTATGTACAGATGAGCTCAGTGCCTTTATGTCTGTATGTACAGACGAGCTCAGTGCCGTTATGTCTGTATGTAGACGAGCTCAGTGCCTTTATATCTGTATGTACAGACGAGCTCAGTGCCTTTATATCTGTATGTACAGACGAGCTCAGTGCCATTATGTCTGTATGTACAGACGAGCTCAGTGCCTTTGCTGTGCTTTTCCCCACGCCTCCAGGTGAGGCTGCGATTCGCTGTGGCGTAGGGGAGAAGGAGGACAAACTGGGCAGCTTCACCAAGAAGGCTCTTCAGATCCAGCTGGACAGGTGAGCTGGACGCTGAATGACGCAGAGGGGCAAACTAGCGAAACCGCTATGAGGAAGCGAGACCTCATGAGATCTACATCTGGGGTCAAAGGTCACTTCATACAGCAGGATACTTTTCTGAAGCAAATATGCTAAACATTTTTCAAGGGTAAATATGCTTAAGCACATTTTTCACGGGCAAATATGGTTAAGTACAACTTTCAAGAGTACAACGACAGTCTACCATCTCGGATTAGCACTTACTGTTCAGAGAAAGTTACTGTTGTGATTTACAAGCTCAGGGGCTTACACTAGATGACTTCATTTGAGGACTTGAACCAATGAACCATTTGGACCCATACTATGCTGTGGAGAGAAAAGTATTTTGATTGGTTCTTATGGGCCAGTAAGTGACATCACAGTGGTACCCTGGCTTGGCCCACATATCGTCCAGCCATTGCTGGCTTTACTAAGCCTTGACTAACTTTAGGACGGGTTCAAGCAGCTGCTCAAGTTTATCCTCCAGAATAGAACATGAGGGTAAATTGAGTCTGACCCAAACCTGAAGGACAATTTTTATTTATTTACAATTAAAGTGACATAAGAAACCTGAACAGATGACAAAAGGGAAAAATTGCTTTTATTTTGCAATATCAATAAGGTCATGGAGACTGAGGCATTTTTTTAGACACCTTTTGTTCCACTGACAGACCCAGCTCTAATATCACCATAGGAACTGGCATTTGGCAGTAAAATCTATGAATCAGTTCACGATCTGATCATTATCACCACTGCAGGGGTGTTTAGAGGGTTAGGAGACACTGCCATTGGTCAAAGGTGACAGAATGAGGTCTTGCTTCCTGCTGCCTGGTGTGTGTGTGTCGGGGGGGTGGGGTGGAATCTGGCAAAAACTTTTGGAATTCTGTGGAAGAGCCTGCTGGGGTTTGAGCGCTAGCCTCAACAGGTCCGACTACAGAGAGAGAGAGAGGAACAGAGAACGAAATAAAGTTCCTCTGGATTTCAGGGGAAAATTGTATTACACTGCTTTGGCCCCCTATTGCTGAAGTTTGGCCCCCTGCTGAAGGTGAATTATGTCCGTATGCTTTGCTTTGAGCATATTACATATTACATATTACATGTGAGTACATTGGGAAGAGATGTATCCTGGTGTGACCCAGTTAGCTTGCACACGTTGGTCCTTGTGAATTGAAAGGCGTGCTGTGGCCATGGCGATCTGGGAGGAATCCTGTTGCTTCCACCTGTAATTAGCGATATAATGTGTGCGCTGGGATCTGTGTAATCCTGCCTGTTTGCGTTGGCTCTAATTAAAGGCCCACTCAGTCATTTCGGTTGCTAATCGACGAAAAGTATGTGTATGGCAAGTTCAACTAAGTACCTCTGTCAATCATGGTACTCATAGTTTTTTTTTTTTAAACTGTAATCAGCTACAATACAATATGACAAAACCATTTCCAAGGCATGGTATAACTATTCCTCTCGATATATCACCAAGTAAAAACGACGAGTGAGTGATGAGGTATAGGAGAATAATTCTACACTATAGTACCATATCTTTGTCTTTTTGCTCATTGTAAGCCATTAGCATTGTAATAGCAACCAAAATTATAGAGTGGGCCTTTAATCAAAGTGTGCTGAGCAGTGGAGGTCAGTCATTGAAACAGGCTATGTCTCTCTCTCTCTCCTCCCCCTCCCTTTCTCTCTCTCCCTCCCTCCCTCTCTCCCTCCCTCCCTCCCTCCCTCAGTCTCCCAGAGGTGCCTGTGTTGGTGGACGTTCCCTGCTTGTCTGCACAGCTGGATGACTCTCTGCTGCAGACGGTGCGAGAGCGTGTAGGGAGGCACGGCAGTGTGGCGTCTCATCCTCCCGTTCAGATCGAGGAGCTGGTGGAGCGGCCCGGCAGCATGCTGGTGCGCTGGTGCAAGGTCAGCCCCCGGAAACGCAGTCCTGCCGCTTTAATCTTCCCCCGGAAACGCACCCCTGCCGCTTTAATCTTCCCCCGGAAACGCAGTCCTGCCACTTTAATCTTCCCCCGGAAACGCAGTCCTGCCGCTTTAATCTTCCCCCGGAAACGCACCCGACGCTTTAATCTTCCCCCGGAAACGCACCCGTGATGACACTCTACTCGTGCGCGATGCTTTAATCTGTCCCCAGAACCACCACCGTGGTGATGCTCTTCTGCTGCGCAACGGTTTAATCTGCCCCCGCAAACACGCCCATATCAACGCTCTGCTCCTGAGTGAGTGTTTAATCTGCCCCCGGAAACACGTCCAAAACAACAAATCAGTACCCTTTAAAGGTGTAAAATATGTGATTAGAATGTTCTTAATTGAACATTCTAACACTGATGTCTACAATCACTACTAGTAAGAATTCTAGAACACGGAGAATTTTGGAAAAAACATTCCAAAAAACCTACTCTTCAAGCGGGTAATTGGGCTATGCAAGTACACAAGGCTCTGATCTCCCTCAGCTATGAGAGTGCTGAGGCTAAAGAGAGCTGGAATGCAGTCCTCGCCCCGATATTACGGCACGCCCCGATTCCCACAGGAACGCCACTCAAACTGACCCAGACGTTTCTCCTACATTAGTAACAATCACTACTGGTAGCAATGGAGTTCTAGAACACTGACTTAGCACAAAAAAACATTCCAAAAAAAAAAAAACCTACTCTTCAAATGGTTTAATGTTAGAAATTTAAGTGTTCTTTAACACGGTTTGATGAGCTGATTGCAGTTGCTGATTGATTAGCTTTCCAGTGGGTAACACAATTATGCAATAATGCTTGCATTTATTTGAGCCAAAACGCTTCCCTAATCCAGAAACACACAAAGGCCTGAGAAAGCCACCGTTAGCACTGTACTCAAACGAAACACAGAAAGACCTGAGAAAGCCACCATTAGCACTGTACTCAAACGAAACACAGAAAGACCTGAGAAAGCCACCGTTAGCACTGTACTCAACGGAAACACAGAAAGACCTGAGAAAGCCACCGTTAGCACTGTACTGAAAGGAAACACAAAAGCAGGGTAAAAACATGAAAAACAAGACCGCCCAGTTTGTAACACTAAGAGAGGAGACTTACTGTGCCAATTGAGGAGTGTATAATCTTTGTTTACAAGCTGAACGCTTGCTGATATTTCTGAATCTCACCCCCTGTAAGAAAACCCAGGAAAAGAACATATACACTACTCACAAAAAGTTAGGGATATTTGGCTTTCGGGTGAAATTTATGGAAAATGTAAGTTCACGCTACAGTGATATTATACGTATCATGAAAGTAGGGCATTTAAGTAGAAGCATGCAATGGTGATTTCCTCATCTCAAACAATTTATTGAAACAAAAGCCAACAACAGTGGTGGGTATACCACAACAAAAATGTCAATGTCTCAATAACTTGTCATGTGCCCTTGAGCATCAATTACAGCTTGACAACGACGTCTCATGCTGTTCACAAGTCGACTTATTGTCTGCTGAGGCATGGCATCCCACTCTTCTTGAAGGGCGGCCCTCAGGTCATTGAGGTTCTGGGGTACAGAGTTACGAGCCTCTACACGGTGAGTCAGCTGATCCCATAGGTTTTCTATGGGATTCAGGTCTGGAGAAAGTGCAGGCCACTCCATTTGAGGTACCCCAGTCTCCAGCAGCCTTTCCGTAATGATGCGACCTCGATGAGCTGGAGCATTGTCGTCCATGAAGATGAAATTAGGCCTGTGTTGTTCATGCAGGGGCACAATGACTGGATTAATGATGTTATTCAGGTAGTATGGGCTTGTCACTGTACCATTCACAAAGTCTAGGGCAGTTCTGTATTGACTAGACACACCTGCCCACACTGTAACACCGCCACCACCAAAGGGTCGTCTGGTGACAACAGTGGCTGATGCATAGCGCTCTCCTTGACGTCTCCAACATCGTTGGCGGCCATCATTTCTGCTCAACGTGAATCGACTTTCATCAGAGAACAGCACTGAGGCCCACTGGTCCCTCGTCCAGCGTAAATGCTCCCTGGCCCATGCAAGACGATGACGCCTGTGCCTGGTGGTGTGGTCAGGTACCCTTGCAGGTCGTCTAGCACGCAGACCACGCTGATGTAAACGGTTTCGAATGGTCTGACGTGACACTTGGGTGCCTCTCACCTCCCTTAAATGTGCCTGGAGTTGAGTGGCATTCATCATCCGGTTCCGCAGGGCACTGTTCACAATGAAGCGGTCATCAGTGTGGGATGTGGCCAAAGGACGTCCACTTCTATGCCTTTCTGTGACTCTTCCAGTCTCTCTGTATCTCTGTTGCAACCTGCTGATGGCACTCTGTGACACTCTAAGCTCAGTGGCCACTTCCCTCTGAGAACATCCTGTTTGAAGCCTCGCAATGGCGAGGTACTGTTGATCAATTGTTAGGTGTCGTCTTGGTCTCATGATGTCAAAATGTGAACAGCATGATGAAGAGGACTGTTTAAATACCAATTCTAATTGAACCAGGAAATTTATTGGTCGATTCATGGATCAAACACCTGTTGTGAATTTTGCCGTTCAGCGCCTTGTTAGAGAACAGCAAGTTGTGCAAAAAGTACTGAAACATTGAATAGTTGGACATGTGCATTCAAAAGTTTAGAGAAGGTCAAATTAATTTCACCTGTAAAGGTTATAGTGCATTTTAGGTTCATCCTGAAATTTCACCCGAAAGCCGAATATCCCTAACTTTTTGTGAGTAGTGTATATTAATAAAAATAATACATTGTACTTCTCATTCTCTATATTAATTCTAATAATTATTGTTATTAAAAGCTACTAATAATTGTCATAATTAATGTTTTCTGTCAATAGGGCTGTGCCTGCCTCGTTGTGCAATAGCACCCCCGGTGGTCTATTGAACACACTTTACTGGTGGCAGGCAGCTATATAACTGGTTCAGACCACATGCCCAATAACAGCAGCTTAACCCAACTCTACCAGTGCTCACTCCCTCTGTGCAGGATGACTCTACTGTGTGTGTGTGTGTGTGTGTGTGTTTAACAGTACCAGCTCGCTCTGTGTGAAGGTAGAATGATGTCTTTGTGGGGACTGTTTTTAACACTGTGGTCTCTCTTCATGTATGCGTGTGCATATGTGTAACAAGCTCTCTCGCACTCACTTGGTAGGTCGGTTATGACTTACGACTGTACTGGCACTGTGTGTGTGTGTGGGGGGAGAGGGCTGTGTGTGTGTGTGTGTGTGTGTGGGGGGGGTGTGTGTGTGTGTGTGTGTGGGGGGGGAGAGGGGTGTGTGTGGGGGGGGGGTGTGTGTGTGTGTATATATAACAGTGTGAGCTCTCTCTCTAGGTGTGTGTGTGTGTGTGTGTGTATATATAACAGTGTGAGCTCTCTCTCTAGGTGTTTGTGTGGGGGGGGTGTGTGTGTGTATATATAACAGTGTGAGCTCTCTCTAGGTGTGTGTGTGTGTGTGTGTGTGTGTATATAACAGTGTGAGCTCTCTCTCTAGGTGTGTGTGTGGGGGGTGTGTGTGTGTATATATAACAGTGTGAGCTCTCTCTCTAGGTGTGTGTGTGTGTGTGTGTGTGTATATAACAGTGTGAGCTCTCTCTCTAGGTGTGTGTGTGTGTGTATATAACAGTGTGAGCTCTCTCTCTAGGTGTGTGTGTGTGTGTATATAACAGTGTGAGCTCTCTCTCTAGGTGTGTGTGTGTGTGGGGGGGGGGGGGGGGGAGAGGGTTGTGTGTGTGTGTGTGTGTGGGGGGGAGAGGGGTGTGTGTGTGTGTGTGTGTGTGTGTGTGTGTGTGTGTATATAACAGTGTGAGCTCTCTCTCTAGGTGGATGAGGACTTTGCGGTGCAGGATTACCGGCTCCAGTTCCGCCGCAGCCCCTCCTCTCAGTACGAGGACGCCTACATCGGCAAGGACTCCGAGTTCCTGGTGCTGCACCTGGACCCGCACAGTGACCACCTGTTCCGCGTGTGCGCCAGGGGGGAGGGCCGCACAGAGTGGAGCCCCTGGAGCGTTCCCCAAACGGGTTACACCACGCTGGCCCCCCACGGTACCCCTTCCTCCTCACTATCACAGTCACTATCACTAACACACCCGATGCTCTCTCAAGTAGTAGAAAAACCAGGGAAAAAACAGTAGCGTAGCATGTCTCAATTCAGTCAATAAATCAAATTATGGGCATTTTTCTCATTTAATTAAATTTCAATGCATTTCTTGAACGGATTGAAATTTAAAAGGAATCAACGTCAACCCCAGTGTTGAAGGAACTTGGGAGGAAGTGAGGTTTCACGAACCCTTACGGCGGGGGAAGGAACCATGTGCTGTTGATGGCTGACTAGTACGAGCCAATCAAATGACTTGGCTCTGGAGATCATAACATTACATTACATTACATTCATTTAGCAGTAGGGGTGGGTATCGTTTCAATTTTATCGATTCCGATTCCGATTACGCTTATCGAATCCGGTTCTTATCGAATCTCGGTTCCGATTCCAATATTTTTTGGAGAGAAAAAAAGAACACATTTCAAGAACAAAAATTAGCCTAAAGGCTGAGGAATAAAAACGTCATTAAAAAGTCTATTTTAAAGATGTATGGAATGCAGCACACGCTGTTTCTTTGCAAATTATGTATTATAAACCAAATTGACAGAATTAATGGAGCAGTGTTTTTTTTTTCTCTGAACCCGACTTGATCAAATGAGTCAAATGAAAGTCCGAAGTTCTCTTGTCCGAGAAAGCACGCTGTATCCACTATCGATTGACAACAGGTGACTGTTACTATTGAGACCAATCTTCCGGCGTGCGCTGCGTGCTATTGATCTCAAAGCTGCATGCATGCCAAGCTTGTGAGAGACTAGTTAACGTTACGGTCGCGTCTATTCTGTTCAATAGCATCAGTAATATCACAGTACAGATATTCAATGCATTGATAAATTGGGAGCCAACTGCACAATCGCGAGTTATCCGCGTGACTTATCGAGGGGGAGGTGTATATGGATATTGCTGTGAATAACCAGATATCAATAATGCATTTTGCATACCTAAACGGAGTAGACTCAACCGTAGCAAAGGGATGTAACCCCTTCACCACAAATCTTGTCACCGCTCGGTGACATTCATCCACTTTCTCCTTGCTCATCTTCCCCTTCATGGCTAAAGTGAAAGGAGTTTCTGTACAGGAGGGTCTCTGGGGATTAACTGGAGGTGGAGGGGTGCTCTGACTGCTCTCTGAACTCGTATCTAAGAAAAATATATATTAGAACAATAATTTGTAGACATCATTCGTTTAATATAAAAGGCGAATGTCAGCTCATCTGTGTTTTGTACCTGAGCGTGAGACGTTGCTACTGCTAGCGCTAACGTTAGCTGTAACGACGTTAGCTGCATTGTGGCTGGGAGACCGCAACACATCAAACACGGTGCATTCCTTCAGATTCACGCCGTGTTGAAGCAAATGCTTCGTCATGTTGGAGGTGCTTCCTCCCTTGCACGAAATAACCTTACTGCAGGTGTTGCATTTTGCCGTGTTGCTATCTTTTTTAGTGAAGCTAAGCCAAACTTTCGAACGTTTGCTGCGGTCAGCCATGACTGTCGATCCAGAATGTAAACAGTAGCAATGTGCTTTGCTAAGTCGCTGACGTAATGCGTAACAAATGATGTGACGTTAGGTCCACGTAGCAGGTCCTGGCAGATAAGTGAAACTTATGGACTGTAAAAAGCTCACTGCAGTTCACTCGGGAGCGCGACTGAAATGTATGCAACAGTTAGGAACCGAGAAGCAGAATCGAAATGCACGTGTCTTAACGAATCCACGGTTCTTGGAAATTTGTTAGCGGTTCCAACTTGGAACCGGTTCTTGATACCCAACCCTATTTAGCAGACGCTTTTATCCAAAACGACGTACAATAAGTGCATACAGAGACATCATCAAGATCACTACGGAAGTGAACAGACAAGACAAAGCACATCCTTCCCATAATGAAGGATAACACTACGATTGGTTCAAGTCAGCGAATCGGTGACAATGCAGAGCATCATTCTCCCGTCTTTAGTGGACAGGTATGAATGTAGCCAACGGAAATACTAAGGTTTGTATGACCACAGTGGTCTGTTCCATTAGCGGTTGCACAAAATAGGGACTTCTATAGGCGTATGACACTAATGGACGTGAAGCTGCTGAGACCATAGACATATACTGACACTAATGGACGTGAAGCTGCTGAGACCATAGACATATACTGACACTAATGGACGTGAAGCTGCTGAGACCATAGACATATACTGACACTAATGGACGGGAAGCTGCTGAGACCATAGACATATACTGACACTAATGGACGTGAAGCTGCTGAGACCATAGACATATACTGACACTAATGGACGTGAAGCTGCTGAGACCATAGACATATACTGACACTAATGGACGTGAAGCTGCTGAGACCATAGACATATACTGACACTAATGGACGTGAAGCTGCTGAGACCATAGACATGCATATTTAACTAGGACAGGAAAGCACATCCTCAGCCAAACCTAAGCTGTGAAGTAGCCGGAAATAAGCCTGTACTACGCATTTATTTTTTGTTTTTTTGTGTACTACACATGTTGAGTGTGAAACATTGGAGCTCTCATTAAAATTAAACTTACCCGATTATATTTTTAAACTCAGTCAACGATTGTTACGTTATATATAGAATAGAATAAAATAACTTTTATTTTCCCTTTCGGGAACTTCAGTTGTAGCCACCAGCAACAACAACAAAAAACATAGACAGTGGGGTAGACCCACAACACCCAAACAAACACACCAAATACATACATTATGAAATTAAGTGAATTAAATTGGAATACAGCCATATATGAAAAGCAGATTGTGAAAATGTTAATTTTTTTAGCCAAATGTAATTTTAATAAATATTTTCCCAAAACCTCTGGACCAAACCCAATCATTGTTTCACAAACTACTACACAAATATGACTCATGAGGATCTTTGGTTGTCAAATCAGCTTGGTTTTCTCCATTGAATTCAAGAGGCAGAAAGCTGTTATGCACACAGCAAGCATTCTTCACTGCCTGGCCCCTCCCACCCTCTCCACTTCCTATATACCAGGGGCCCTCAATCTTATCAGTAAGGGCCGGTGTGGGTGCAGACTTTCGTTCCAACCAAGCAGTAACGCACATGAGTCTACTAATCAAGGTCCTTAGCAACGACTCTAGTGGTTGATTAGTAGAATAAGGTGTGTTACTGCTTGGTTGGCGCAAAAGCCTGCACCCACACCGTCCCTTTCTGGATAAGATTGAGGACTCCTGGTATGTACGATCTATGGCTGAGACCCACTTGGTGATTACCTTGCTGTGTATTTACCCGTGTTGCGTTTCTCTGGCTTTCTGTTCACAGAGTGGTGTCCTGGTACGGACGGCTACATCCTGAGCAGCCGAAGGAACATCGCCATGCGCAGTGACTCCTCCCCCTCCCGCACCGGCGTTCTGTACTCCAACTCCGCCACCTACTTCTGCGGGCAGACCCTCACGTTCAAGTCAGTCCCTCGTCCAGCTTCCGCCCGTCCCGTCTGTCTGTCTGTGACCCTGCCCCCACTCTGCTAGCTGCACCCACTTACAAGAGTTACCAATGCCCCATTTGCTCACAAACTGAATAATTATTTAACACTAACGCTGCGTTCTGACATCGAGCAACTTCGGTCGCCCAGTTGCCGGAAGTCCATTCATTCTCTATGAAGCTGAGCGACGGTCAGCGACCTGAGCAACTAGGCAACTGAGCGACCAAAATCGGCCGATAAATGTTGCCTGCAGTTTAACTTTTTCGCCGACATCGGCCGTAACAGCCAATCACAGTTCCGCGCTTCATATTTCTCCAACCGACACAAAACCATTTCGTGAATAATTGTTCCGTAACCTACGTAATATTGCCTATCAAACTAAGCTAGGTGAAATAGGGTTAGCAGCAGTAACAACAGTAAATCATTTATGTTATCATTGTATAATTATCAGTGTCATAACATAACCTTAAAGGATATATGTGGCTTGTTCTACCAATATCACATTGAGCCCAAACTACATGTTGAGTTTTATACATAAATCTATCTAGATTGATAAAGATCACCAGCTCGCGACAAAGGTAGATAAAGCCTATCGCTAGCTAGGGAGAACACAGAACAATTATCAGTGTCATGACATAACTATAAAGAATAGGCTGCATCGCAAATATGTCTTTCTTATATGTAGCCTAGGCTACTGCCGTTGTTTCTCTTCATTAAAAAATTGTAGCTGCACGAGCTGACTTGGATGACACAACGGGAAGCTCTTGCCCCGCCCCCAGCCTAGTAGACTTGACCGACCCAGCAACCAAGTTGCTCGCTGTGAGAACGCGGCATAACAATCAAACAATATTCAGAGCCAATTAAATGTGTCACTCTCAGTGGATCCAGTATTTTCAAAATTAAGATGGAGAAATTAAAAATGTTCTTAATTAGATCCTGTACAATTAGTCTAGAATTTGGTAGTGTTGGATTTTATATTTCTAAACATTTTCTCATATATATTGTGCATTAATACAGCTGAATATTTATTAAAACCATTCTGCTCAATTACTTTGCTCCAGGCTAAAATGGCAGTTATGTACTTCTAGGTTTATGTAATGACTCCAAATATGTAATAACACTAATAACTCCATATCCTTTCTGTCCTTCAGGTCACAAATGACATGTAATGTACCTCCATAAAGCACACACAAGTATGACAGTGCTATTAAATAAAGTGCTTATAAAGCCCCGTTACATATGCCGCCATATACACTGCAGTCCAAAAGTATTTGTACAGTGATACAATTTTTGTAGTGCAGAAACAACCCTTAAAGTGATCCATCCATATCTACTGCATATCTGGCAGCAGAGTGATGGTTTGATACCTCAGTCTGCACTTTAACCTCAGTCACTGTTCCATTTCAAAGCCAATGTGCTGGACTACAGAGCCAAAACAACACAAATTGTGTCAGTGTCCAAATACTTATGGACTGCACTGTATATACATCTACTTATGGTGTATAAATATATTATATATTTAAAAAAGAATGCTCTGATGCTCTGGATAAGTGTGTCTGAAATGCAACACATGTAATGTAAGTGGTCTGCTTAAATAGCTAAGTGTAAATGTACGCAAGTAACAGTATTGTATAAATGTATGCAGCCCAAATATTCACTCTGTGCTGGTCCCAGGGTCACAGCGGCCGGTCAGGGGGACAGGCGGGACAGCGTAGGGGTGTGTGTGGACAACCAGAGCGGAGCAGAGTCCCTACAGCGGGACAAGGCCGTCTGTATCTCCACCAACGGTGAGTCAACGCCTCCACTCCCCCAGACGGGTGTGTGTACCTTTCCACAATACTCAGGCTTTTTCAGTTTGTTTGCACATTTTTATTTACCATCTATTTATCCACTACCTGATCATGTCTCCAGGCGCTGTGTTTGTGAATGGGAAAGAGATGACCAATCAGCTACCAGCCATCTCCACCGGCTCCACTGTGACCTTTGACATGGAAGTGGTCAACCTCTTCCCCGTCAGCAACAACAACCTCAGCGACGGGGCCAACTTCAAGCTGAGGGTGACGATTGGCTCAGGGAACAGGGAGGTGGTGTTCGATTGGCTGCTGGATCAGAGCGTGGACTGCCTGTTCTTCGGCTGCTCCTTTGCGCACCCTAACTGGAAGGTTCTGGTGTTCTGAATTTCCCAAAAATCCCGCCTCGCTCAGCTCCACGGGCTGGAGCGCGGAGGATGAGGAAGGTAGGATGAGGAAGAACACAAAGCATCAAAAACAACGTGCTTTTAATTTCTCCAATTATCAGGGCAAAAAGCATGAGCCGTTATGTTTACAGCTTTAACTCCACAAAAGAACATTGATGGGCCTCCAGCGTCAGGCCTCGTTTACCTTCAGCATGGCGTCTGCATGCCAGCAAAACCCTCGCTTTTTTGGGGGGGGGTTATGAAGCAGGGGACCCCCAGAGCCAGATTTCCATATCAACAGGTTGAGGCTCAAGTGGGAATTACCCACTTTAGCAATTAGCAATCTGTGTGGGTCAGTCAGAGTGCATTACCGCTACACACCTCTAGGGTGTTTAATTTCATGTAGTTTACTTTTACTTACTTTTTTTCCAACAAAAAAAAGTATTAGTTTGTAGTTTACTTTTTTATTTTTGTAGAATCTTTTGCTGAGACAATCTTAACAGTATTTACAAATGTTTTCAACTTTTCCACTCCTCAGTTTCTGGAGGCTAAAATTTCATGTGAATTATTTTATACCAGTGTCCATCCATACAAGGACAGGGGTGCATTCCTTTAAAATCAACTGAGGGGCTCCCTCTGGGTAAGAGTAGTACACTCTCTTCACCACTAGATGGTGAAAAGGCACTTGCAACAGGGGCCAAATCAGCTACAACCAGTCAACATTTATTCTTGCCTGTTTTTAGTCTCTGTACTGCTGGTGACACCATGGAAGAGGCAGGTTTGAATGGAATGGAAAAGTAGCTCACAAACCAGGGTCAAACACACATTTCAAATACAAGAACACTTCAGATTCCCTAAGATTTGAAAATGCTCCATTAGATCCCCAAGTTGGTGGTACTGGCCAAAGTGTCCAATGAAAGATTTTTATATTTTACTCGGGTAATTGTCAGTAATTTGCAGAATGTTACTGGTGTCTAAACGGTTCAGTATTTAAAACCATTCTTATGCTACAACACTGCTCATGAACCTAAAAAATGAATAAAAAAATCCACTCACTATCCACCGCCAGGCATGGGTATGCATAGTATACATATAACCAATTTAACCTGAAGCAGATTAGCAGGTTTCAGGGAAGTCATTAAAATCGTCAACACACGGTATACTTACTCTAGTTAAATGCTGTTAAGTTTGGAAAGAACAGGGTGTATTTCTTCTGAGATGAGTTCTACAGTCGATCATCAAAGCTTGAATTGGAGGGTGTTTGGGGATGGGGGGGTTGGGGTGTTGAATTTAGTAGGGCCAAAAGCATAACCTATAAACAATTGAACAGCCTAACCACACAAAAAGACAAAAGGTTTGGCTTTTTTTGTCCAGTCATACAATAAAACGGGCTCACAGGCTAGTGCCTGTAGTACTGATAGTGCCTGTAGTACTGATAGTGCCTGTAGTACTGATAGTGCCTGTAGTACTGATAGTGCCTGTAGTACTGATAGTGCCTGTAGTACTGATAGTGCCTGTAGTACTGATAGTGCCTGTAGTACTGATAGTGCCTGTAGTACTGATAGTGCCTGTAGTACTGAAACGGTGTGCAGGGAATCCATCGCTAACACTGTTGGAACGTCGTGAGGAATTCTCCGGTCAAGCGGATTATATTGCCACAGTGAAGGGCTCATGGACGTCAGAAAGGGGCAAAACGTTAGCCGGTACACTTTTACCCCTCTCCTCACAGGTACCCCCACCTGGGACTCAAACAGACTCCACTGCCTGCCAAGACAAAATGTATCGTTTACAAGCCTTGCTGGAAAATGTGTGTATTTTACTGAATGTTCATTCAATGAGATGACTTACCTCACCCTTTGTCTGTTCATTAAAAGCATATTTTCAATGTGTCCGAGAGCCACATCTTTGCAATTCAATAAATTGGGTGGCCAAAGTGCCCCCCCCCCCCCCAACCCCCAATAGCACCCATGTCAATCAAGCCCCCACTGATGCCACTCAACCTCCAAATGACAATGGTAAAAAAAATCTTTATTTTAAATAGAAAACAAACATTTTCTATGCCTCCTTTATTACAAAATTCACAACTTTTAATAAGCTGGTTTCACATAATGTTGGTTCATGAAGTCTTTCCTCCATTTCCTTTTTTTTTTTCTGGGCCGTTCAAAAGAAATCTTGTGCAAATAATGCCAGTCTTTTCTTCGCTTGAAAGAACGACACGAGCGGCTTCTCGCACCCGTTTGTCTTCCCGACACCCAGTCCATCCTTTTTTTCCCCCCACACACACACCTGTGCGCTGCTTTAAGCAAATTAAAGCAAAAAAGTTGAGAAAAGCTTTTGTTACCAGTCCTTGGAAATACAACCTGATGGTTATGATTGAAGGTCACGCCCTGTCCGCTGGCATATCAGGATTTTAAAAAGAAAGACATATCCCCCCCCTTTGGTCTCACTTTAGAAAACAATCCTGTCATTACGATTCCAACCTTATAATCCAATATATTCATGGTCAGCAAGGGAAAACAAACGTTTCTTTGTTTCTTTCACATATATATATATATACTGTATATACACATTGTTCTAATAAGAGTTTATAGGTATGTTCTAAAAGGCTTAAAAAAACAAAAACAAAGGGGGGGGGGGGGGGTGTTCTTAAAAACCAGACGAAGGATAAAAAGAGGCGCTTTCAGTGAAAACTTTAACCATTCAGGAAAGATGTGTGCCTTGGCATGGATGTGGATCAATGTGGGCGAGCTATGGAAGTGCGGAGTGAGGGAGGAGGGAGGAGGTGGACACTGGGGGGAAAGCCCTCGCTGGCCCGAATCCCGCACCTCCCAACTCCGCTACAGGCGGGAAGATGCGGCGATGATGACAGAACAGAAGACAAGCTTGCATGTTTCCGTGAAAGAAGGGCCGGAGAGATCTGTAAACATTTGCCGGTTGGGAAATCCGTGCATGATGGGGGGGGGGGGGGGTGGGGGGGTTCTCATTTTCTGACACTAAAATACCCTGTGAATGGGGAGGGGGGGGGGGAGGCAGACTGTGTCCTTGCATAAGCTGAGGGGGAGGGACAGAGCTGAGGGGGGCGTGGCCAGTGGGCATGGACTCTCCTCTTTGGGGACGAATGGGTCCTTGGTTCTGGGGGGGACGGGGAGCCCCTCCAGCGCAACCATGAAGGGACCGTCTCAAAACTGCAATAAACTAAACAAAGCGTACAAAAACACAAACAAAAGTTCAAGTTCTTAAGAATGCGTCAAACACGACCCCGTTTGTTGAACAAAAAAAAACAAAAGTCAGCAAAAAGTGACTTGAGTTTCTTTATATTCAAAATATATATATATTTAAAAAAAAGGTTGCATCTTTCCAAGCAGGCACCTAAAACGAGGCAAGTGCTAAAACACGTCATGATCACGGGGGTTTGGGAGAGACAAGGAACGACGGCACAAAAAAACAGTTTTGATTTGAAATAAATTTTCATGTTTTCCTTCGTCTTCCCAAAAGCTCGTTATGCCTCGACATCCATCTCTAGTTGCATTGTTTAGTTAACGGCCCAGAACTGACATTATCCCTCATCGTTTGGTTAACTACCCAGACGCGGGGAGACAGAGGAAAGTGTCATTGCTGTGGTAGATGAGTTGGCGGACGACGACTCCTGTGTTCCAGACATTGGGGGGTGGGGGGGGTGGATCGCCGTGGCGCAAATCCGACAGCACGGCCCGAGCCGACCCGACTGTGTAGCTGATACCCATTATGCCCGTTTGGCTGGAAGGAAGAGTAGCGGCTAACGCATACCAATCACAGCCCTCCCAAGAATCCCAACCAAGTCACATGGGTAAGGGGAGGGGTAAAGGGTGGGGGGCGGAGCTTCAGAGTTTCTGGCGCTTGCTGTGTTTGGGAACACCCGGCAGGGAGCCCTCCTCTTCCTCTTCTTCCTCCTCCTCCTCCTCCTCCTCCTCCAAGTCTTCTTCCTCACGGTCGTCACGGTGACAGGGCGTGTCGGCGCAGGGGGCGTGGCCACCGTTCTCCTCGGGCAGCTCCTCCCCATCCCGGTCCCCCTGGTCTTCCTCGCCGCTGTGCGGCTGCATGTCGCGCATTAGCGCCATGGCCTTGTCGATGGTGACGATGCTCACCAGGTTGAAGTCGTGCATGCTGACCAGGTGCAGCAGGAAGTTGCGGCACAGGTTCTTCTCCACGATGTAGGGGCCGCACTTCTCCACAAACAGCAGGCAAGCCTGGTTCATTTGATTGTCCGCTATGAACCTGGAGAGTAGAGAGCGTGGAGGGGAGGGGGGGGGCAGTGAGTGAGCGCGCCTCTGAGAGGTACCTGAGACAGAAGGGCGGGGCGGTCACCCTCCAGAGCACGGCAGATTACCAGAAACAGTGCCTCACATCCAGCCTTTATTACAGGTGCAAACATGGATATTCTGGGGCAAACATGAATAAGTGACATTTCACTGACTCCCTGTATTTACTGGAGCACAAATGCAAACTGCAACCAAGTTCCCACATTCATGGAAGAAGCAAATCAGCACAGACAATTTAAGAAGGAAAAATTACTAATTTTGTTTGGTGAAGAAAACATGACAGCTTTCTTACTATATTACACAGAGAAAGCATGAATCTCGAGAGCTTATGAGTCTGTGCTTATGAGTCTGTGCTTATGAGTCTGTGCTTATGAGTCTGTGCTTATGAGTCTGTGCTTATGAGTCTGTGCTTATG
>CM056381.1:79254221-79304221 GCA_029718625.1 Synaphobranchus kaupii | reverse complement strand
AAATAAACGGAGACTAGGGCTGGGGTCAGTCCATTCAGGAAATTAATTGAAATTTATTTCATGAATTCAGAACAATGTCCATAATGTTCTGAAGTGGAAGGAACTGCCCCCCCCCCCCCCCCCCCCCCCCCCGAGGTATTCAGTGCTTCAATTGCCACCCACGTATTTCTGAAAGGATCGAGCTGGACTGTAGTTAACATGACTCAGTCGGGTGTGGACATGGCTATTCAGGGCGTGGGTCAGACGACTCGGGGGGGGCGGGGCACTTGCCGATGTTCTCGTTGGTTTCGCCGTTGGCCAGGCCGTTGAGTTCCCTCCTTCCCGGGCGGTACACTCTGAACAGGAGTGAATAGGACTTGACCATGTGACTGTTGCTGGGCTCAAACTCGTTGCTGGAGACCAGCAGGGAAGGGAAGGTACCCGGCTTGGTTTGGCTGCTGTCGGGTTCAAAGGCACCTGCTTCTTACCTGTAGGCACTTGCTTGACCGGGCAGCTGACATCCTTAAAAAAGGAAGCAGAACACACTCAGCCTCCACGCCAGCGAACGACACGCTCCGTCAAAGCCAGCTTAACGTGGTCTTAGGGTAACAACCACACAACATTCTACAGCCATTAACAGGCACAAAAATGCCCTTCATCTGCAGGATTGGAAGCACAAGAAGGGCGGCTTGAATGATTGGGTAGAACCTGGGATTCCGCTGAGCGCTATTGGCTGTGATTTTGTCATCATATTCCTGCTTTGCAATGACTGTATTGCACGCGTTTAATTGGTTGTATTTGTCGGTGGTCGACACCCCCCCCCCCCCACCCCCACAAGCTGACGTACACTTACGAAAATATGGAAATATCAATAAAGATATGCTACTAAAACAGCAATTCTGGCATCCAATCGCTTTGATTATCTCCATATGTCATAGGGCTTGATTTACTGAGACATTTAGCGTGTGCAAAACCCTGTAGCACACGCAAAACCAATCATTGGTTGTGTTATTAGTTTTGCGTGCGCTAAAAGGTTTTGCGCATGCTAAAGGCCCATAGTGTACGAAGGCGACTGACATCAGTGGCACTGTATAGCCACTCTGCTTTTTTACCTCCAACGATACTGTGGCACATCAGACACGTCTCAGCTCTTAAACACAAAGAACAGGACAGTGAAATGTGCCACAACAAATTACACTGCAAGTCAAATGCAACTGCAAATTACCAGAAGTACATACCAGAGGTACATACCAGAGGTACAGAGCACTTTAAAACCCAGTCGAGAAGCATTGATCTGGCTACTTTATTTGAAATATGTAAATGAACAGCTCAGGATTCCTCCACATTGTTTCACAGACAATGTGCAAATTTTGGGCCTTTCAACCGTACCTCTCTGTTAGTCATGATATTAAATGATTTACTAATAACTGTTAATAACTAACGCATTTACACAGCCTGCACAATCATTTTAAACATTTAAAAAGAAGGTCTGCAATTACAGTTCACTTCATTAGCAGGTCACTGGCCAGTTTGATAACCAACCTGCTGATACAGCCAGAGGACCTGCAGCTGTTCTTCCACAGCAGTGAGAACTAATCATTTTGGGTTTTAGACAAACTGTGGGCACTGATGTGCTTTAATAACATAACAGGCCATTCAGCCCAACAATGCTCGCCATTGTCCTACCACTAAAGGGGACCTAGTGCTCACCGTTTACCGACAAACTAGCTTACCTGCGCACAGTATTCCCCGTACACCACCCAAGCCCATGTCACACAGAGGCCTAGTTACTGCCATTACACAGGAAACAAAATCAACACCTTTAAGTGCACAATATTGTCTTATGTGGGCCACAGGTATTCCCTCACAGAAAGGCCACTAGGTGTTCACAAAATGAAAGCTTATGTTCAGTTTTTACCTTGCGTTTTTTGTGGCAGACTTTGACGAGTAGCACCTCTAAAGACACAGAGTTTTGTTCGTTCTCTGAGTTTTGCGATGGCTTTTCTGCAGGGGAGGGAAAAGGAGAAAGGGAGAGGAACTTCGTAAGGTTCGGCAACATTAACTCAACTCAGCGCATAACTACACCAAACATCTTAACACTCTAAGCTCAAGAAGGTTACCCCCCCCCCCCCCCCACAGCTTCAGTATAACATACCTATTTTATGGAAGAATCCAGTGAATGTGAGCTGCAGATGAGAAGCCAAGCTGTAGAGAGAGAACACAGACAGATGAGCACCTGCCTCTAGGGGTTAAGAGAGATGGTAAAGGAGGGGAAAATGCAGGTAAATCTACGGCAGCTTTTACCTGTGCGACTCCTGCTCTCCCCTCATCTTCTCCACTTTGAACAGCATGTCATCCACTTTAAAAGACTTCCTGTAGCCACAGACAAAATCAGGGCTTAAGCCCACATCAGGAGTCTCCAAACTAATCTTACATAGAAATACAGACATCAGCAGTGCTGTACAAAACCCTCTTATTTACAAAAAACTAATTTGCAGCAAGAAAAAAGAAAAAAAGAAAAAAGAAGAAGTCTTTATTCAATTTACCAATAGCATTTTCATTTTGTCATGTGGGGTTTTTGAACTTGTACACAGTCACAAAAATCTACAAAGATCTACAGAAGAAAAATAGCACTTTCATCATCGCACACAAACCGGAGGGAAAATGTTTCATTCAGCACATCACCAAACACTAAAAGCAAACAACTGTAATATAACTTCTCTTTCATCTCTCGTCAGTTAAACTAATTGCATTTAATTTGTGATTAAATATAAAAGGTTCACAGCAAAATATTTTGTCCTGGTGGTTGGCTTGCTTGTATTACTGACCGGAGAAGGTTTAGGTTTCCTGAGTTCCAGGATGCAGTTGGCAAAAGTGTGTGTAGTACTTATAGCCTACATTCACTTTCTTACTTTTTGGTCAGAAATGTTACTTGTATGTTCCTGTTCTTTGATGACTATTCAAATTGTGGTTGGTTATACAGAACAGAAAGAGCCATGTCCCCACAATCCTCCTCTGCTATGACCCACAATAAGTAAATGACAAGTCTATACAAACCTATATGGTATTCATGTCGAAAACTCTTACGTTATAATTTAAGTCCAACGTGAACATGGCATTCTCATTTTAACCAGTAGCGTCAGATCTTTTAAAGACCTAAATATCTAAATAAATAGCTGTTTTTTCAATAACCAAATTCCTTCAGTGAACCGATATCTGATGATATACAACTATTTTCATTTAGTTTATCTCACACATTTCTTTTTTGAAAAATTAACATGCAGAAAGTTCACATGCGGCTCGTGTTTCTTCTATTTATGCCTATTAAAACTAAGGAGCCTGGATTTATTGGTTAAAACTGCAAAATCCCAGCCGTAATTATATGAAAAAAGTACAGTAAAAATACTGGATCACAGTAATAAACCCAAGCTGAAGAGTAGAGCATCACAGCTGCCCATATAGAGCTCTAATAGCTCCACACTGACTGACTAACAACTCCCGTTAAAAAGCAGTTCTTTGTGAAAATCTAAACGAAATTCATTAAGTAATAATGACTGTTTTTTAAGTCCTTTTTTGGTGCCCTCATTAGATCTTTAAATAATTACATTGACCTCCGTTAGGCACAGGGATAATCACAGCCCCAGAGCCCTGCACATATTATTATTCAAAATAAATACTTGTACGGCCAAGTTTACAACTTTGAATTCAAAAGCCAACTAGTAACTAAGCTGTTGCAATTCAGCATTCAGGTAAGCTACCATTTATAACAAATGGCTTTGAGTTTTTAAATCCACTCCCTCTCCTCAGCCAGTCTTTAAAATAAAAATGAGAAAAACAGCAAAGCCCCCAGAGTGAGGTGGAACAGTAGAAATCTAAAGGCTCAAGAGACGTCCTGCGTCTTCGCTTCCATTCAAGTAAACGAGTATCCCTGAAGGGGGCCTGCAGCGCAAAAGCACATTCTTTTATTCTTTTATGAAATGCAGCCGTCAGCATGTGCTCCACTGGTGTGGATTCCTCCTCGCCCCCGTGTAGGACGCATCCTTGGTATGCCGACGCCTTTCAAATCTACTTTTACAGCTCATAGGGAGAGAGGGGGGGGGGGGGAGAGAGGGGGGGGGAGAGAGGGGGGGGGGGGAGAGAGGGGGGGGGGGGGGGGGGGAGAGAGGGGGGGGGGGGGGGGGGGGGGGGGGGGGAGAGGGGGGGGGGGGGGGAGAGGGGGGGGGCCGGGCGGGGGCTGGAAATACCCCATGCATATGGAAGCCTTCCCACTTGAATAGAGCAGCAAATTACTAAGTCTTAAATCATTAAGCCAAATAAAACAATTCCCAACATCCTCCGTTTGTAGTGACGATACAATTCAGATGTTTTTCCCCAAAGAGCGAGACCTCAGAAAATCTCAAACTCAGCCGTTTCCAAACATGTCTTATCTAGGTGGCATTTCATCAAACTCAGCAGATAATTTTGTCAAATCATTCGTCTAGCTTTGCAAAAGTGCCATTTTAATTTTTTTTAAAAAGGAAAAGAAAAATAAGACGGGGTGTATTTTGCATGCGTATGAAGATAAAGACGTGTGCAAGCAGGACAATTCCCACACAGAGGTGAGGAAGCGTACACTGTGTGAAGTCATGTATGCAGGAAACGGCTCATTTCGCTATATTTTTGTTTGTTTGTTTCTACTACATTCAGAAAGGCCTTTGGCTACTGTACTTTACATTAATGTAATTTCCACCCCACTGGGCTTATCTTAGACATGGGCTTAAACATTCATTCCATTTTTTTATTAATTCCAGTTGCATTCAACAGCAAAACACCCAAATGGGTACCAGCTAGCAAACAGATTCAAAACAGGTATCAGCTAGCAAGCACATTCAAACAGGTACCAGCTATCAAGCACATTCAAACAGGTACCAGCTAGCAAGCACATTCAAACGGGTACCAGCTAGCAAGCACATTCAAATGGGTACCAGCTAGCAAGCACATTCAAACTGGTACCAGCTAGCAAGCACATTCAAACAGTACCAGCTAGCAAGCACATTCAAACAGGTACCAGCTAGCAAGCACATTCAAATGGGTACCAGCTAGCAAGCACATTCAAATGGGTACCAGCTAGCAAGCACATTCAAACAGGTACCAGCTAGCAAGCACATTCAAACAGGTACCAGCTAGCAAGCACATTCAAACAGGTACCAGCTAGCAAGCACATTCAAACAAGTACCAGCTAGCAAGCACATTCAAACAGGTACCAGCCAGCAAGCACATTCAAACAGGTACCAGCTAGCAAGCACATTCAAACAGGTACCAGCCAGCAAGCACATTCAAACAGGTACCAGCTAGCAAGCACATTCAAACAGGTACCAGCCAGCAAGCACATTCAAACAGGTACCAGCCAGCAAGCACATTCAAACAGGTACCAGCTAGCAAGCACATTCAAACAGGTACCAGCCAGCAAGCACATTCAAACGAGTACCAGCTAGCAAGCACATTCAAACGAGTACCAGCTAGCAAGCACATTCAAACAGGTACCAGCCAGCAAGCACATTCAAACGGGTACCAGCTAGCAAGCACATTCAAACAGGTACCAGCTAGCAAGCACATTCAAACGAGTACCAGCTAGCAAGCACATTCAAACAAGTACCAGCCAGCAAGCACATTCAAACAGGTACCAGCTAGCAAGCACATTCAAACAAGTACCAGCTAGCAAGCACATTCAAACAGGTACCAGCCAGCAAGCACATTCAAACAGGTACCAGCTAGCAAGCACATTCAAACAGGTACCAGCTAGCAAGCACAATCAAACGGGTACCAGCTAGCAAGCACATTCAAACGGGTACCAGCTAGCAAGCACATTCAAACGGGTACCAGCTAGCAAGCACATTCAAACGGGTACCAGCAAGCAAGCACATTCAAACAGGTACCAGCCAGCAAGCACATTCAAACAGGTAACAAGTACCAGCCAGTAAGTGGAACTCAGGAAACCTAAACCTTCTCCAGTCAGTAATACAAGCAAGTCAACCACCAGACAAAATATTTTGCTGTGAATCTTTTAAATTGAATCACAAATTAAATGTAATTAGTTTAACACATTCAAAGACAACCTGCACACAATACTCAGTGGTCACGTACCTTTTGGCGTTTGTTCGTGAGTTCCGGTGGGACATATACGTGAGCGCTCTGTGTAAGAAAATGGGCTGAAAAAGAAACATTTTAATAAAAATGTGCACAATGTCAATCGGTATAACACATTCAAGCATACCTCAGGCTTACTGTCAAACGTTCCATCACCTTATTGTTGTAATGTATGTATTAGTTAAGCAACATACCGCAATCAGGTTCCTGGTGCGAAGGAATCTGTAGATTTGAGTTGGTTCTGCAAGGAACAGAAAATATGGAAACGCACTGTTCACCGTCTCCACATAGAAAACCCCCCCTTTGTCCATTTTTCGTCACACTCGGTCGTAAAGCACTGGTTCCCTGGCTAAGCCTCACAATTTTATAACACTAATAGACGCCACTCTAAATAATTACGGCCCAGTTCATGTGTGGCTTTGTGCTGGTTATTTCCACACCTGCATGGCTTGCATTTCACCCACAAGAACCAGGACTAGTGCGCTCAATCTGTATACCTCTAAAAGTCAAATACAGCGCGTAGAATAAGACTAGGCTGAGCTGGATACTTTTTTTTGCCTGCTTGAACAATGAAATTTGGTTTTAAAAACGGTACATTTAAACTGGAGAGTCCCTTATGTGCGAAGTAGAGGGACCCGCGTAAAAAAAAACATTCCTACATTTATGTTTTAGCATAACTTGTGCGTACCTGGGGGTGTAAATATGAAAATTGAAATAAGTCCAGCAGATTTAGGCTGTTCGATTGGTCAGTTTGTCCCCCACGTCAGGAAAGATAACTGACATTATTTGACAGCAGATCAACGTACTAATTACTATCTAAGTAACGCTAGACCACTTAGTTATTTAACATTATTTTACAAAGAACATAAGATTCCTTGAAATTACCGCTATCTGAAAAGCAGAAAGATGCACAGACAGCACAAATAGTCCACTGTTCCGTATGAGCCTTAATACAGACAGCTAGATACCTAGAAATCTTCTTATGGAGTACTAGCTAGTTACCCAAAACGTGTGTTAGAATACCAACTAAATTTTGAGCTTGTCACCAGTCACAAGGTCACATTAGCTTGGTTAACCCTTTGAAGAGCAGGTTTTTAGGAACGTTTTCTCAAAATTCTAAGTCAGTGTTCTAGAACTCCAGTAGTCATGGTTACGTCAGAGAATGTTCATTTAACTAATTTGCGATCTTACATGTTAAAGCTTTAAGTCATTTAAGTAAAATGGGTGACACTAGAGGATCGAACAGGCATAACGTGTGGTTGACATAACGTTAGTTGGTAACGAGTGTTAACCAAAACACAGCCGACTCGATCAATAACGTCAATAAATTGTGAAATATGACCACGTTGTCTAGACAGTCGATGTTGCGAGCGACCAATTCCACAAAGCGCATAACCTTTCCACTAATGATTAGCGGTATGAAATAACGTTAAGCAGGCCAACATTAGCTAGCGAAGTTATGCGACTGATTAAGCAGCCAGCTAACGTTAGGCAAGTTAAAGATCACAATGTCAAGCAAGCAAACCGCACAGCACTAACTAGCTGATTATGCCAGCTAACGTTAAGGTTAGTTAATTCAGAGAAGGACAGCAAATGTTTCAATGCCGAGGACCATGGCGCTTGTACTGAAACAGCCGACATTATAATACCAGCGTTTAAAGTTAACCGAAGAGCAATATTCTAGCGATACCACTATCTCCACATCGCAGCCAACTTAGATAACTGGCAAGCTAACGTTACGTTAAATAAAATAAAGGTGCACTAGGTAGTTAACGTTAGTATAGTTCGCTACTTTTTATCAATCAAAATAAAGTCTGAGGACGGGCAACGTTAACGTTAACTCACTTTCGAAGGCCTGGAGGAAAAGCTCATGATCGGCTTGTATCAGTTCCATCTTCGGCTTCTTCACTGCGGCCATCACAACAGTGGAGGACTGGTACACACTACCGTTAGCTTTACCACCGGTACCACAACTCACACCGGGACCCGAACCAGAACCGCCGCTCCCCGCGCCGTGCTTTTGAGGAGCCATCAACAGCGGCGGATTGCACAGATAACGGAAATATTTTCAGCTAACGTTAAAACAAAGGACACGGAGACCTAGCTAGCCTTCTTTAGCCAAAAGCAGTGGCCAGCTAGCTAAAGTGTGTAGCTAGCTGGCTAGTAGCTCACGTTTAACGTCCGACTTTAGAATGATATGGAAAGCTAGCTTGAGAATATCTTTGCGGACTTCTTGTGACGGTTTAGCTAACTAGCTAGCTATCTTTCAACGGAAAATATGATAAATAATCTGGATTTACTTATCGGAACCTAACAACTAGATAGCTAGCTAGCTAGCTAAGTCTTGTAGCTAGCTTGCTAGCAAGCTAGATACTGATAGCTCTATAGCCAGTTGCTCGGGAGAAGCCATGAAATAATTATTGCAGGCGGTTTTAAATGGTGAGATTCAAATATTGTCTCTAAAAATCCCTCAGATGTCTGTGTAAATCCAAATTAAACATTTGATACCCTCTACCCTACTTCTGAAAAGATGTGTATATCATAGGAAGTCGTTTTCAAGATTAAACTAAATATGTTAAGATTATTGCTTCCCCCAAAAAGACAGGACTCCCAGTTTGATTCCCTCGCGCACAAGGCAAGTCGGACTTGCTGTGAGTACATTACCCCGCCCTCTTTCAAAATGTAACCCAATAGAAGAGGCTGTCTGATCTATGTAGACTGTGATTGGTCTGACGCGTTTTCAATCCACCCGCAGACACCACAAACAAGTTCGGTAGAGAGGAGAATTTGCCGCTCGCGCTCCTTTCCTCTTTGAAACTATTTTGCGGGAAATCGCTGTGCAGTGTGCACAAGTGACAGGGTGCATCATGGTCGCAGCGGTAAATTACACCGATTCTTTTGATAAATATTCAGCTGTAGCCTACAATTTGCTTGCATATTTTCCTTTCGTGTAAACTCATGAAATCGCTCAGAGAAGAAAGCCAGCACTTTTCAATTTTTAAATGCCATATCTGACTTAGTCTACTTTAAATAAAATTGAGCATTTTTAAGATGAAACACTAGGACAGAGAAAAAAAGTAATTCAGGGTTGGCATTGGCAGCGTCATTTTAGTGGAAAAATGTGGGTTCTGTGGGTTAACCTTGATTCATTGCAGACATTTCCGCATGTTTATTATGTTGCAAGTGTGCATCACTGATTTAAACAGCAGCATGAGTAACAACCCCACGTATCTGTGGGAAAAAGCAGTCTCAAATAAAAGCCTTGCAAGTTCTCAACCAGTTAAATTTTCATCGACCTCAAGACACACTTAGGGCCTGATTTACTAAGACCTTTAGCATGTGCAAAACATTTTAGCACATGCAAAACTAATACACAACCAAATAGTCATTGGTTTTGCACATGCTAAATGTCTTAGTAAATCAGGCCCTTAATATATATATTTTCACACAGTTTATTGCCTTTGAAAGTGTGGCTTGGTGTAGGGACATTCTTCACATGCTCGGTTGAATATAAACATTTAACTTGCATCTCACTTGCAGAAACTGTAAGTAGTGGAGGTGCTGTCAGAATCTCTCTCAAATGAGCATTAAAAAAAAAGTTTAACAACCTGTGAACTGCTGTGAAACGACGCCCCAAAGACGTGGCGTTCCGGCCTTGACATGATGGAACGCTCGGGGAGGCCAGACGCAGTCGAGGCTATTCCAGGAAGCCCCGGAACACACAAAACCCCCAGCGGAGCCTCACTGGTGCAGAAATTGGGGCAGCTCCTGAGTCCCTTGCCCTATTTAAAAAAAAATTCTTTAATAAAATGAAGAACGTTGCGAGCACATCCCTGGTCTTTCCTCCCCTTATTAAATCTCTTGATGGAGTAATGTGGAGCCTAGAAGTATGCACAGGAGCAGAATATAATCCCACACACTCGGTCGCTTGTGTTCAGGATTACGAGTACCCTTACATAACCCCCCAAGCGCCACCATTAGCACCATATAAAGGGCTTAGAGAAACCGCACAGACCTGACTATCCAGCAAGTGTCCTTTACTGACCCGTTAGGCTGTCATTCAGCCGCGGTCCAAAGGACTTAATGCAATCAAGCTCTTGTTTTGATTGCATCAGTTATGTTTTCACAACAGTCTCACGTTACAGCAGCGTTCAAACATGAAAATTCACTGTTGCTTCTGGATTGTGAAGTTAATGTTGCTCTTGTTAAACCTCAGCTCACATTGTCCCTAAGAGCAAAACCACGCTGTTTGGATGCAAATGCGTTCAAACATGGTGCTGGATGCTCAGTCCCACGAGATCTCAATAATCCCACCTATGCCTCTATTTTTGTGCCATGATGGCATTTCCTTGCTTGCACTTTCTAGCAAAGGATTTGATTAACACACCTGCAGCATAAAGACTTCCACTTCTTGCATAGTTACTGCTCTAAACCCACTTCAGTGAGTAATGGGCCGGTGGAAATGCCCCCCAAGGACAGCAACTTCAACCAGAACCACTGGTGTGAAGAGAGAAATGGCGTGGATACCCCCATGCACTAGCAATCCCCTATAGGGTGCATTGTCTTTCTCTATGGTACAGAATAAATGCTAGCTAGCTGGCTAGCCGCCTTGTTTCCACCCTCTGTGCCCGTCACTCACCGTAACCCAGGATACTGCAGATATACTGAGGGGATTTTGCCGTGTCCCTTTTTCCTGACTGTAGGTACAAAAATGGCACAAAATGGCTGCCTTTGCATCACCCAGGTGGGTGCAATACATTGGTGGTGGTTGAGGCGAGTTTCCCCCTCATCATTGTAAAGCGCTTTGAGTGTGAGAAAGGCGCTATATACAGTGCCCTCCATTATTATTAGCACCCCTGGTAAAGATGAGTAAAAAGGGTAAAAATTCACCGTTAGATGAATTAGCTTAATGTTATACTGAAAAAATGAGAAAAATCCAACCTTTAATTGAAGTAAAAAAATTTAATAACATCACTTTTTATATTTTTCATATTTTTAATATTTGGTCGCATATCCTTTGCATGCCATGACTTCCTGATGTCTGTGACCCAACAACATCAAAAGACTCTTGATCTTATTGTCTGGTACTCTTACAAGCGATACTATAATGTCTCCACATTTGAATGGATCTCTATGGGAATTGGGGGGTGGGACTGGATTTAGCTGTAAATTATGCTGGAACAGTACGGAATACATGGTTGGTAAAATGGCTGTAAGTCATCAAGGATCTGAGGTATCAAACGAGCCTCAAACCATCACTGCTGCCAGATATGCAGTAGATATGGATGGATCACTTTAAGGGTTGTTTCTCCTGACAAATTTTCCTATTGAACTTTATGGAAAAATAAGTCTGGAGGAGAAACCCTTCAAGTTATCCATTCATATCTACTGTATTTCTGGCAGCAGAGTGATTGTTTGATACGTCAGACCCTTGATGACTTAGAGCCATTTAGCTAACCATGTCTTCCATACTGTTCCAGTGTAATTTACAGCTAAATCTAATTCCCATAGAGATCCATTCAAATGCATAGACATTATAGTATCGCTTGTAAGAGTATCAGAAAATAAGATATCAAGAGTCTTTTGATGTTGTTGGGTCACAGACATGAGGAAGTCATGGCATGCAAAGGATATGCGACCAAATATTAAAAATGATTACTTTATTCTATATTTAAATGCAGGGGTGCCAATAATTGTGGCACACATGGTTTTGTTAAAAATAATTATTTCTTGATGAGGGATTATTTTTTTCTTATAACAAATTTACTTCAATTAAAGGTTGGATTTTTCACATTTTTTTCAGTGTCAGATTAAGCTAATTCACCAAACTGTGAATTTTTCATAACCCTTTTTACTCATCTTTACCAAGGGTGCCAATAATAGTGGAGGGCACTGTATATGCAAGGCATTATTATTATTATGATCACTAATACCACATTATATTTATTTTTACAAGCGCCTTTCAAGAAACTCAAGGAGACTTACAGTGGTGAGGGGGAAACTCGCCTCAATCACCACCAATGTATAGCATCCACCTGGGCCATGCACGGCAGCCATTTTGCACCAGAACGCTCACCACACATCAGCTGAGGTCAGGGAGGGACACTGGGGAACGCCCTACATTAACATTGACATTCAAACGGTTTTGACATCGTACAAACATCGACTCTGAAAGGGCATCACAATCACGTTTTATGAACCATCAGGCATCATCTGAGAATTCAGTGCACATTCTAGTTTAGTATACAGTCAATGTCATCACATAATCATCCAGAGACAACCATGGCCCTGCCAGCCCAGTGACTGCTACTGAGAGCCTCCCCCCCATGGCTCTCTGTGCCACTGGAGATAATCAACGTCAAGACTTGAAACTATAGCCTGAATGAACACGAGTCGAATAATCGACCCATTTCTATATTTTGGTCATTGTTACTTATTAATTTGTCCTACAATATGTACATTTAAAAACAAAGGGGAAAAAGTGTACAGATACACCCTGAAGATGGGTTTATAGGAAACCCAGCTCATGGGAAAATACAGTCACATCGATAGTTTGGAAAAATGCTAAACATTTGATAGCAGCACACTGATAAGCCAGTGTTTTTCACTTCTACAAAAAGCTACATTCACATAATGTTCAGCAGCAGCATACACTGTTTTACATAATTAAATAATTACATGGCCTTGCTTTGTTAAAAATATTATCAAAATGTGTTTGCAAACAGTGTAGGGAATAAATATGGAGGAAAGTTAAAGCACAAATTTAAAATATTATCACCTGCGATCTAATACACCATGGCCACATATTTACAACGATTAAGGTCACTTTAAATACATTTTCCTGTTTTTGACAGAACAGTAGCTCAATGCACAGTAGATGGTATGTCAAGCCACCAGGAGTCACTCTTGAAAAGTGTGTGTGTGTGTGTAGACACAAAAATGTAAATATTTAGTCACAAAAATCATTCCCTAAACATGTACAAACATTTCCACTTTGAATGTCCGTAATAAATTAGTCCAGTTTTTCAGAGGTCCTTGCAGGACAGCATTCCCATTCTTTTTGCCCGCAATAGCAGAATTAATAATAGTTCATTATGTTCACTGGATTAATGACTCCTGGCTTCCATATGCCTTGTGACACTGGCTCTCTGGGTGTAGCAGTGTTGGGCACGTCCATCGCCCATCGCCCTCCCCCCTCCACACTGGAACCTAAATATTCTGGGACCCCTCGGATTGGCTGTGTCGGGTGCCACAGTGGGGGCCCGTCACAGAGTCCGATGTCCACATCTTCAGCTCTCTGGCTCCAGACCATCATTCCCCAGGACCATCGGATTTGCAGTTGTGATCCAAGTGCATCAAAGGGATATTTTTTGTCCTTTAAAAGGAAGGCACCACAGACAAGCCAGTGTCTGACTGAAAGGCCACGCCTGATTGGCTGATCAAGGTTTAGTGCAAACTTGCGTTCTTTTCTCCTTCCAATCGTACTGTGCAGTCTATGCTCTACTCAGATCACTTGAAATGACAAATGGTCAGGCAGCTAATTGGTTAGAAATGGAAAAGCAATCAACTGGCCATATCCTCCCCTGCACACACACCTATGGCTCTGCCTCTTGTGCGGGCTGTGACCCCATGTCCCCCGGGCGCTGGCGTATCCCTGTTCCCTCAGCGTTCCCTCAGCGTTTCCTCAGGAGGATGTAGGTAAACAGCAGGACCAGGCCTGCAGTGAGCAGCCCAATGACGCACTGATGGAAGGTGATGGTGTTCTCCAGTGCGTGTATGCGCTCCTCCATTGCGCTGGTGTGCAGGTAGTCGTAGATGGAGGCGCCGATACTCCACACCACCCAGAAGGCGTCGACCACGCCCTTCATTGTGGGGGACACCATCAAGAGGGCCACCCCGCATAAAGTACACTGCAGCCCACCTGTAGCACATAGACATACACACACAGGCAGACACAAGTACACACATACACATGCACACAGACACACAAGGACACACAAGGACAAATGCATTAACGCATGCAAATACCCATATAGCCAATCCATGTACGCACGCACACATACACACATGCAACACAGGAACACCCATACCCAAACAAATGCGCAAAAATGAATGGACACACGTGTACACGTGCATGCACAGGCACGTAGGCCAACGCACAGAAATACTGGTCATGAAAATTACCCCATTAAAGCTGTACAAATAAGCAACGAATCAGCAGCTCTCTAATAATGACATCGCCTACATCGTATGAGCATGGGATACAAACCATCATATCCCGCGTCCAAAACGGTCACCATAACAAAAGGCTTCAGTTTTACAAATTATACACTTGAATTGATAGACTTTACTTCTAAATACCTCATGGAGACGAACGGTCGAACTCAAATAACCAAGGTTATCTTTATCCTTGCAATGACGCGTAAAGGCAAGATATGCAGTAACTCCTTCAATCACGACTGGCAGCTAGGTTTTTTTATGCATTTAACTTCAACCTTTTCCGTCGCAATACAGATGCTTGGATGATATTTAGGCTACATAACATTTTAATAACAGCAACGATGTGCCGATTAGATAATCAATCTGATTTAGTCTAGGCTACTCACATAACGGTTAGTTGTGTAGAAACAGTTTTTTAGCGTGATAGAAATGCAAGGCGTCTACAGTAGGCCTTTAGCAAAACTGTCTCAAATTGGAGATTATAAGTGCTGCCACATTATATAAAGTGTTGTAAAACATATACAACAGCAGAGGCCTATGTGTAGGCTACTTCCTGCTAAACGCAAAGACGTTTTAAACTTTGCCAATGTTGCGCATCATCATGTCGGCTGTTGGAACTAGTGCATTGATTTATACTATTCGGTAACCTCAGAGGAAAACAGATTCATCATATAGCATAGCTAGCTAGCTACATCTATTCCATTGAACAGAACCATTATCTAACAAACGTTAGTTTGCATGATCAGTAAATTACAAGCTAATACCAGCGATTCGGTGCATAGCCAAAGAAAGAACACTTTTGCAATATAGTCTTACCGAAATCTTTCCGCTGACCAACAAATCTGTAAGGATATCGTTCAACATCCGTAGCAACCAATGTTTTGAGTAATGTTCGCTTGCTGGCTACACACAGCAGAGGCTATTTCGATTAGCATCACACTGAGTCGCTGTTGCTTTTCCACACTCACGTCTAGAGCACGCGCCGTAGCCTTGTTCTAAAAATAGTAACAAATTAGCTACTTTTATAATTTATTGATATCGTTCAGACTTTTATTATACAGGAGGCCTAGTGCACAATGTATTTTAATTACAAAGTTTCAATGTGCTAGCGATTTGATTAATTTATTCTGTAATATTCTTATCCAACTCATTTTTCACAAACACAACTTACTTCCTATTATCTTCCATTAACTTAATTGTTCTTGGTCGCATGCCGTCAGGCGCGGTGGCCAAGTGGTAAGGCGTCGGTCTCGTAAACCGAAGATCGCGGGTTCGAACCCCGTCCGTGCCTCATAGTCATAAGGACTACATTAAACTGCAAACTTTTTAAGCGCAGGCTATCGAATTACAAGAACAAGTTCATCAAGTCGACAATGAGTGAATGATATTGCGTGTAGGACCTAAATCCTCAGAGACCCAAGCGAAATAAGTTGGAAACCTCATCTTGACAGTTATCTGTACAAAATGCATTGAATTGAATTAACCATAAGTAACACCTACGCGGAAGTCATGTCTTGTTACTATCGTATAGATTTGGATGGCTAAAAAATCTACCCATTCCAGTTCGTGTACTCTATTTCTTCAAAATCTGTTTTTATTTCGAATTTCCACCAATTTATTTCCACAAACAAAAACAATGGTAGGCCATATTCACCTATAACTTACCTGCAAAATAACATGTTAAGAATGTTTAAAAAAATGAAACTTTGGAGAAAAGAGTGCGCAGAACAAATTGGTGTTCATTTTAAGACGCAAAAGTGTCCACAAATATGTCCTTGCCACCATTTAAATGACGCATCCAGTGCGACTTACAGGGCCAATATGACTTATTTGTGACTATCATCAGCACCGCCACACAGCCTATAGAACATGCATATAATAGGCTAGGCTACTATATATAATAGGACGGACAGACTAACGCAAATGATAAACGGCACTGTCATGTCATATAATTAGGCTAATCCAATTATGCCAGACAAAAAAGAAAGAATATGCGTTATTGTGTTGTCTGGTTATAATAAACTGATGGATGTAGCGCCAACGTTTTCCGTTTGGTGGCAATAGTTATCTAACAACCGTTCGGAGAGCGAGAGAAAAGTCTAGAGCGGCGCGTGCAAATAAATCCGTTTGCTACCTAGAATTCCATTTGAGGGAGGGTCAGGTGTTGTGTCGAATTCTGTTCCCCCACGAAATCATGTTCCCCCTAGCGTTGCTGCGCAATTATTTCAGGAAATAGCGTAATGGGCGCGCGATCTGAAATCAGCTCGCTCCCAAGGAGGAATGCTCGTGCCACTGGGAGAGGAAGGGGACATCGTCGCCGATAATAATGTATATATTTATACACACATATCAAATGCAAAAATATACTCATGCCAGAAAGAAAAAAAAACCGTAGCATCACGTAAAACTTGTAGCCTACCAGTAACGTTACCACTATTCGTAATACCACCACCATTAGCAGCACACCACCTCCTCTTCTACGAGTAGGAATAATAATAATAATATACTCAGGCAAGATCAAAATTGATGCAACTGTTGCATCACGTTTATTTTATAATTACTCATAAACAGTCTGATCATGTACATTGGGCTTCATATATACTTAAACAGGAAAATAAATAGTCGGTTATGTAATGTACACGTTACAAGAGTAGCCTACGTGAAATTAATGTTTTAACTAACCGAGTCACTGATACCATACGAACGGATGACAAAGCCACCAGAACACTGCTTTTCTGAACGTATTTCAATGTTTTACGCATATTGACCTGTATAGTGCGGCTTCTGATCTTAACATTTAATTGTCGGAAACGGACAAATCGCTTAAAACGTAGCCTACACATACTGAGATTCACACCAGTGGCACGAGCATTCCTCCTTGGGAGCGAGCTGATTTCAGATCGCGCGCCCATTACGCTATTTCCTGAAATAATTGCGCAGCAACGCTAGGGGGAACATGATTTCGTGAGGGAACAGAGTCCGACACAACACCGGCCCGGGGTTTGTTTGAGCCCGGTTTGAGCTCGGACTGAGCGACCCACAATCTCTGCTCTTGCCGTATCCAGCCTGTCACGTCCAGCGCGTCCCTACAACCAGGTGGGTCTACCACGAAAACGTCATTGACGGGATTAGTCTATCCAAAAAAAGAAACTTTTTCAGGATTTCCAAAAGCCATAAGGAAGGCGCTGATAACATATTTTTGTTATATGTCTTGCTATTTTCATTTTTCGTGGTGGATAATTTATTTTTAGCCAAAGACTGTGTTGCAGTTGTCACGAAAAGGATAATCTTATCAAACTCACGGTCCCTGCTCTAAAAGGAGCTAGGAAAGGGGGAGACTCCAGTCACCAGTGCAACACTGCGGCTCTCCTAACTCTGTTTAGGCGAGCGTCTCGTTGCATCTACTCCGTGGAAAAGGGATTCCAGCCAGGCACATTGCAGTCGCAGCATGGAGCGGCTTCGTCATACCAGTGGTGTGCGTGTCCGTGGAAGGTAAAAAAGAACAACTTTATCCCCCTATAGGCTATCAAAACTAAATAATTTTACCTCGGTTATCATCTGAGTGGAATATTTGCGTGTAGGAATGATTTCGAACAATATAGGAACTTTACCCGCTAATTTGATGTCAAATTTAGTAGATATGAAACGCACAACAACTTTAAAGCAATCTGCTGCGTGTTCAACACAAGTGAAGTTTTTTTTTATTCAGGCCAACTGGCCAATTTGGCTGTCTTTTTATGTCAAAGAATGCGAACTGAAATAGTGCGTGTAACGACTTCTGCCAAGCGAATCGACATCAATTTGACATGCCGACAAGGGGGGTGGGGTGGGGGTGGGGGTCGCATAAGGGCGTGATACAGATTTCCCTCCTTCATTTAATTGATCAAATTAAGCGCATCACATTTTCCTATACATAGAGAAGCCGTTCATTCACGTCAGTGCACAGTCATCACCAGTCATCAAATTTCAAATAAATAAGTAAACTTTTACGGTGAGTTTTGAGAGTTGGAAGTGTGTTAGAGATTGGGTCTTTGTGGGCAAGGTGAGTCCTATACAGTCTCTCAACTGGCCTTCAAAGTCCCAGTTTTTGACTCACGCGATCATCAAGTTATTATAAATGGGTCATTATTATGTTGTCATGACATTATTATAATGATCATATAAAAATGTAGTCCATGGAGTTAATTGTTTCAGTAAAAGTATCAGCGTGATGTTATAGGCTAGTCTTGTCTTCCATATCATGATAGCCTACACAATGCCACAGACGGCTCCCTACCACGTGCTGCATTTGTGTGCAGCAAAGCTTAAATATATATAAAACACTGCATAATTATAGCTCTATGCGCTCCCCACAAAACTCGTTTAAAATATTTAGTTTCAACATCCACTGCCAATCAATTCGTGCGTTGAAACAGCGCATGCATGAACACATTGTCATAATGTGAACACATTTGTACAAAAAAGGTTCAATCAGATAGCCTACGTCTCATTAATTTGTAAACGAGTAAAATGATCACTGTAAAACGTAAATGCAATTTTACTAAATTAATTCAGTAGCCTAGTCTTAAAATGGAATACATCGTTAAAACTAAATTAAAAAGAGCATAGGCTATATATAAAAGAGTTTAAATTGAATAGATTAAGCCATACTCAATGGTTCAAGGCAATTGCTTTCCTTTTTCTGTTTTACAGTGTAGTGGACAAGACGGAAATATGCCTACATATTAGTTTGTTTAAAAACATAACTTTTAAATTATCTTGATAAATTGTTAGTCTGTTAGAATATGATGTAAAATTCTTATGGGCTTGCTGGGGGAAAGTGAGTTATTTTTTCCATGTGTAAGATAATCAGACAGACCACATGGAGATATGTATTTAATTAACATTCTACATTTATAAATTTATAAATGCAACATTTGTAGCAATAAAGGCCTTTTATATTTATAATTTCTGCCAGTATTTTGGCCTTCTGCTTTAAAGTCACTTTAAATGTTGATTCTTAGTTTTTTTTAGTGATGTTTTACAATTGAACTCCTAATTGAACTCCTGATTTACTAAGACCTTTAGCATGCACAAAGCCTTTTAGCATACGCAAAACTAATAACACAACCAGTGATTGGTGCAAAACAAATATCATGACCAATCAGTGGTCATGTTATTGGTTTCCGTGTGCTAAAAGGTTTTTCACATGCTAAAGGTCTTAGTAAATCAGTCCCATAATATCCTGCAACAAAACAGAATCCCCATGGCCCCAGAGTTCCTGTATCAGTGAAACTGCAGGAATGCATCCCTTGCATTGAAAACAGGACCAGTTTATTGCTTCAAATTGGCAATATAATCTAACTGAGCTGGACCTCTGTTCTTTGTAGCTGACTAACTGAGTTAGCTGGCTAACTGCCATGAGTAAAACTCGGAAACCCACCGAATATGGAACATATGAACGAGCAAGAACAGTGTTCCGGGTTTTACTCAGCGCAGTTAGCCAGCTAACTCATTTAGCCAGCTACTAGGAATAGGGCCCAAGGCATAAAGAATTTAACGTGAAGTGAAATCAATTTCTCTTCATTTGCTTTAACCAATTAATATTTTGAACAAATTCAAGAGGCTGAAAAACAAATGTAAAGGTTTCTAAATAGTCCTTTATAAACAGTGTGAGCAGCAGAGTAACAAACTCAATATCATTGGAACATATCGCCGATGACAACTACTGCTTTAAATTATGTAAATTATATATGAAAATGTGCTAAAAATGATGTTGGCCAGAGCGTATATGTATGTTCTAATGAGTCTCACACCGTTTCATTTTCGTTTAAATTTAAGCAATTTGGTTCTTGCAACTGGACGCGAGGGCCAAGGATATTATAGAGATTATAATATGAAAAATGACCATGAACAATATAATATGTTAACACCAAAAAATTATACAAAAGTAGGGACACAATTTTTCTCACCAAAGAGACCAGTCTGGTGGACGTAGCTCAGTTTGGATGAACATAATGAATTGTAAAATTCTGGGACGTAAACCAAAGAACGCTGATTAAATTAGTGATATTAAGCAGTGTGTGAGCTTGCCTGCCAAGTGTTTCTTTGTAGGACTGGACATTGTTTTGGGTCCAGTCTCTCCTCCATAATAAGAGTCCCTTCTGATCGTCTTAATGGCAGAGCTTCACTTCCTTACCCCCCCCCCCCTCACATCTTTTATAGTGAAAGACAGCCGTGATGATTGTAACGGGAGCTCCGAGCCCAACGCACGAGCGAACGGCATCCTAAGAGTTCGGAGCGGTGGGAAACGGCGCAAGCAGGACATTTCTCACTCCAGAAGCGACTACCATGCTCAGATACATCACGATCCCACAGAAGTGTCGTTTTAGTTTCTTAAGCCCCATACTTGGGCCGCTTACTGTCAAAACACAATTGTCATGCGCTGTAACGGAGAGAGCAGGCAAACCCTCCCCTTTCCTGCTTTGTCTGTGCTGAACTTGCTCACCCCTTGAAAAAAACGCATCCTCAGATCCCCAGTGCGAACTTTTTGTTTTTATATGTGCAGTTTACACAGGCTTGGTGGGAGATCATTTATTTCCTCTCATTTCTAAATTTAAACCTCACATTTGGTGGCTGACGGTGTGACGGGTCCTGGAAAAACGGCAAATTTTTGTGGTGAAACGGTATTTAGGCATTCAGGTGAAAACCAGACTACATTTGGTTAGCCGACTAGGATGTAGCCAGGCTATATCCGGGTAAAACCATGAGCTATATTTATTAGGGTTAACCTAGTCGGTTTATTTCACATGTCAAAAAGTCTCTGAACCTACAGTTGAAGTCACAGACATCAGGAAGTCATGGCATGCAAAGGATATGCGACCAAATATAAAAATTTTAAAGGCACAGTCAACTTAGTGTATGTAAACTTCTGACCCACTGGAATTGTGATATAGTGAATTAAAAGTGAAATGTAAACAATTGTTGGAAAAATGACTTGTGTCATGCACAAAGTAGATGTCCTAACGGACTTGCCAACACTATAGTTTGCTAACATGAAATCTGCCGAGTGGTTAAAAATGAGTTTTAATGACTTCAGCCTAAGTGTATGTAAACTTCCGACTTCAGCTGTACATTTCCATCCCTCTTAGATGTCTAGATTCCGGCTTTTTCTCACTGGGAACGCTGTCGCCAACGCTAGCCCTTCCCCAGTACTCTGCCTGAGAGCCTGGGGATCCGGCTCCCACAAAAACCCCGACCCCGAACCCACTGCGAAACCCCGAACCCGCTGAGAAACCCTGAACCCGCTGAGAAACCCTGAACCCGCTGAGAAACCCTGAACCCGCTGAGAAACCCCGAACCCGCTGAGAAAGGCCCCACCAGGGGAAAACGCAAGCCTGGAAAGTGCGCTTGGAAAAGCCAGCAGGAAAAATGAGGGACTTCTAGGGGCAGCTGTGTTTTACTGGCTCAGTCATAATGCCCCTAAAAATCCTTATTGCTCCTGCAATGTTCAGCAGATCCTCGCACAGGTCAACCCCCCCCCCCCCCCCCCACATGCCCCGGCGATGTCAGGCCTATTTTTCTCACAGTCATAGCTGACAGTTAACATATGGCGAAGGAACTGAGCTGTTAACTTAGAAGAGCTTGCAGGTTCAAATCTCACGCAGAGGCAATGCTGTTGACCCTTGAAAGGTATTTAGGTCAATGCGCTGCTTCGGTAAATATCAGGCTGTATAAATGGATGGCAGGATGAGAGTCTTATGGGCAAATAAATAAATAATGCGATTACTGAACAAGATTCAAACTGCAAGCATGTGGATTCTGCACGCGCTGAATTTGTTGCCAGGTGCACCTAAATGGCCAGGGTAGTTTGACGGGCGAATTTACTCTGAAGTCTACGGTGAAATTAAGGAAACGTTTTACATGTCTTCAGGGACGTTACATGCACATTTCACGTCGTGTTCCCACAAGGATTTCTCAGATAAAATATCTAAAAATTTCCACCAATATCTAATTTCACCGCATTCAATCTTTCATACATCTCTGTGCTGACAGTCGAGCAGTTTTTATTCTCCTGCCTCACATGGCTTATGCCCCCCCCCCCCCCCCCCCTTTAGCAGAGAGCTCAGTTTATTCATTCCACGTGTTTCTTTGGGTCTGGAGCGATTTAAAACACTCGTCCACATTTTCCCTCCTCTCTCCCCTCTCTCTGCCTCTCTGTCTTTCTCTTTGTCTCCCTTTCTGTTTTTCTCTCTCTGCCTCTCTCTTTGTCTCCCTCTCTCTCTCTCTGTCTCACTTTCAGTTTTTTTCTCTCCCTTTCTCACTTTCACTGTTTTTTTTTCTGTGTCTTGCATATTATCTCTCTTTCTGTCTCTCTCTCTCTCTCTCTCTCCCTCTGTCTGTTTCCCCCCTTACTCTCCCGCCACGGCCCAAGGTCTCAGTTTTGGCGGCGATGTGGCTGCAGTTTTTCGGAGGGAAATACCAGCGCAGTAACGGTCTACATGTCTTGTCTCCCCGGTGACTCATTGAGGGGGCGGAGCCGGGTGTCCTGGGGGAGACCCGCGGGCCGCTGAACGCTCTCTCCCCGGGCAGGCTGGGAAAGGCGCGGAGCGGAGCGAATGACTCACGCCTCACGCCGCGTTCCTGGAGGAGGCTCATGGGAGCACGTGGAATCTCGCAGCGCCATCGGCGACGATGCCCCCTTCCTCTCCCATAGTGCACCTTGATCCTCGAGCGCCATGGCTGGTCGGCGCAAAGGAAAAATGGGTCTAAAAGCATCTTAAAGTCATGCCTCCTGTTTCTGGGAAAAATGTTTTAAATTTACTGCTGTCTAATTTTCACCCCCCCCCTGTTTGGAATCACACCTGCCTACACCTGCACACCTGGAGACCTGGAGCTGAAGCGTGCACACCTGTGGTGCGCTCACCTGTAAAATATTCAATTATATTTTACCTTATATCCTACAATACTACAGGAGTTACCTATAGGAGCAGATGACACAAAAGCTAGCAGGCACCTGCCCTGTTACCTAAGCACACCCTACCCAATGTGGGACAAGGACAATTATGTCCCCTAGACGAGCACAGAGACAAATCATGGAGGACATCATCTTCACTTCAGTGAAATAAAAAAATGATGACTTTATTGGGAAATATGAAGGAAACATATGTTCCTGTGGGAGTCTAAGGGGAGTTCCTGTGTGCATGCCACCTGACTCTAATCACAGCCATTGATTGGGCATCTCAACGTGAGCGGTGTTTACACAGCCTCGCGCCGCTTGCCAAACTGCGTCCTCGGCTTCGCTGAGCGGAGATATTACTGATCATCACCCTGACGACCGCGCCGTCATCAGCCAATCGGAACGTCGTTACGGAGGGTGCGGAATGTGGCACTTTCGGACCTGAGGCCCCCGTGGTCGTGGTAACCAAGCAGCCATTCTTTAAGCGAAGGTTCTAAACAGGTAAAAACCTGCAGCTGGTGCTTGTCTGCTGTGCCGTTGGGATGTTGGACAGATTTGCGAACCCCGTGCCAGTAATGTGGAGGAATCCTGTTCGGGGGGTCTACAGGTGGAGGCTGGGTGTAGGGGGGTGTAGGGTGGGGTTGGGGGGGGGGGGGGGGGGTGAATACAGTGAGGGCGTGGCCAACGAATGCAATCTTTACTCCAAATGCTCAGAGGAGCAGAACCTGTACAAACGCGGCACACGCGTGTTCGACAGCAGCAAAGACACGGTGTTTTAAATGTGCGCGGTCAGATCTAATTTTAGGCCTTTTGTGAATCCCACTGCAGTGTTTAATCTGCCTCATTCACATGAGCAAGCCTGCCATTAAATGATAAAGGCCATTCAGTTGCAACAGCCAATGCCACTGGCTACTGTGAACTTGGCAAACAGTAAAATGTGTTAATTCAACTCTAACAGAGTTTATACGAGTCCTCCCTGGCCATAGTGGACTCTGTAAGAATTGATTTAACACTGAACATTTTGCTGGCTGTGCACATCCGGATTGAACAAACTCCCCTGTGGTGTCTGATAGCCCTGCAGTAGGTCTGTACAGTGGGTCCCGTGGTGTCTGGTAGCCCTGCAGTAGGTCTGTACAGGGGGTCCTGTGGTGTCTGATAGCCCTGCAGTAGGTCTGTACAGTGGGTCCCGTGGTGTCTGATAGCCCTGCAGTAGGTCTGTACAGTGGGTCCCATGGTGTCTGATAGCCCTGCAGTAGCTCTCTTTACAGTGGATCCTCGCCAAGACAAAAAAAAACCCAAACACAAACCTAAATCAGCAGGAAAAACAAAAACGAGCTTTAAAAATGGCCCTCCGAAAAAAAGAAAGAATTGGGCAGCGTCCCAGAGCGGGATTGGAGTTTGGTTAGGCCTGTGGGAGACCCGTACATGGCCTGGAGTGTTAAATTTGGACAGGACTGTGAGGGTTCTGGTGCCCAGGAGGAACAATGTGTGTACTGAGCCATTAAGTGCTTCTGATTGGACCTGGAGGTTGGACTGTTTTGGCTGTAAAGAGATAAAAAAGACACAAAAATCCTGTCTCCTCATTAACATTAACTTATAATTAATTAATTCTATTAATTTTAGTCCAGATACTTTTGTTTCAGTGTTGATTTGCCTGGTTTCTGGAATGAATACTGAATATTGAAATTAATTTTTAAAAAGGTGCTGCATGTTTTATATATGAAATCAAATAATTTGGTCATCACGGGGTTGTGATACATGTTAAACCCATCACGTGTATTACAGCATCTCTATGGAAACGTGTATTACAGCATCTCTATGGAAATGCCCACACTTAAATGGTTAGTTCGGAATTTTGGACATAATGTCTCCTTTACGACTTACCCATGATATAGTTGATTGATGGAGACCATTTTCAGCTGATTCCATGCTGTCCTTCTTTTGGACATACACACGTTGCTAATGCTAGCGCAACTGTATGGTAACCGGTAGCATACACTACCAAACGCATTTAAACACTCCACAGTGCACCCAAAGCAAATAAAATACGACGACAGTCTATCGGGGTTTATTCCAGTGTTTATACCATTATTATACCATCAAACTATCGTTGAATCCTTTACTTTGTGCTGACCTATATTCTCTGTGGAAGTAGAATATACGGAGAAGTACGGCGGCGGAGCGATACTTTACGTTACGTTAGCAACGTGTGTATGTCCACAAGAAGGACAGCATGGAATCAGCTGAAAATGGTCTCCATCAATCAACTACATCATGGGTAAGTCATAAAGGAGACATTATGTCCAAAATTCCGAACTAACCCTTCAACATACGTGTGAAAGCAGTCAGAAAAAATACTGACTTTTTGATGTGAACATACCATTGGGCCTGTGTTGTCTGTGGAATGATGTCTGGAAGGGAAGAACAATGTTCTGCTCAGGGCTACAAACTTTTTCTAATGTGCTAAAGAACCCAAAGAAACAAAGAAAATAAAGCCTATATATTCAGAATATATACATAGACTTTTAATGTTTTTTTTATGTTGTTTTTGTACCCTTTTATATTTAGCCAATTAACCGAACTAGCAGAAACCAAACTACATGCCTCAAAAGCTGAAATTCTCAACCACCACTCAAATGCACATCAAACATTTTTAGCCAAACCGGAAAGAAACGTTACATGGCTGTTGCTGTGAGAACATTTTGAGAAAACTCGCAACTTGGCCCTGAACTAAAGCTTCGGGCCCAGTCTTTCTCAGAACAATCTTTTTTCTTCTTCTCAGAACACTTTTGGGCTTTTTTGGTAAAGGTGTTGATTAATTTTTGGCAATGGGGCCTGAACACTGTGTCCAATTATTCAGCAGCAAGATGGGAGTCAACCTCAAATAACCCAGAGACACAAACATAACTGCATGAAAAGCAAGGCTTTCAGGCAGAAGTCTCTCGCTATTGCAGTCAGTCTAGCTGCATAGGATACATAGGAGCCTGTGGGCAATGAGATGGACAAAGCCTATGTTGATTTTGGGCACAGAAAGTGGCATTTAGAAGCAGGTTTTGGCCAGGCTACTGGCTCCTGTGTGTCGTAACATTGAAAATACAGCACTTCTGGGAATGCCACCAGATCCTGAACTGCTGCTGCCGAGTACACACACACACACACACACACACACACACACACACACACACACACACACACACACACACACACACACACACACACACACACACACACACACACACACACACACACACACACACACACACACACACACACACACACAGAGGGATTTCTGGGTGGGTGTGGTTCGGGGTTGTTGTGGGAGCCAGTTGAATTGCATGGAGGGACACTTTCTTTTCAATGGTGCTCCTGACATACAAGTATGACAGCATAGGTGCTAAATACACCATGCATCCTACACCATGCCATTATACACCATGCATCCTACACCATGCCATTATACACCATGCATCCTACACCATGCCATTATACACCATGCATCCTACACCATGCCATTATACACCATGCATCCTACACTATGCATCCTACACCATGCCATTATACACCATGCATCCTACACCATGCCATTATACACCATGCATCCTACACCATGCCATTATATATACACCATGCATCCTACACCATGCCATTATACACCATGCATCCTACACCATGCCATTATACACCATGCATCCTACACCATGCCATTATACACCATGCATCCTACACCATGCACTACCACGCTCCAAATGTTCAATCTATGCTAGAGGACTATACGTCTCTTCTTCAATTAATATTTTTGGAGTTCATTTCATATCCTGTTGCTAGGGTTACCTGTTGCTAGGGTTAATGGCAGCACATGATTTAGGCATTTCTGCTATTTTCCTGGTAGCTGAGCCTGGGCAGTAAAACAACCTGCACTGCTGAAAAACAGCACAATGTGGTGGGGTCAGTGAAGACGTCATTCGAGGGGAGTTGAATCTCTTATCATTCTATACTATTTGTCTGAGCTACACCAATCAGATGAGCTAGTGCTGGGAAATGAAGGCATTGTGATGTCATGGTTAAGTATCTGGGCTTCACCAATCAGATGAGCTAGTGCTGGGAAATGAAGGCATTGTGATGTCATGGTTAAGTATCTGGGCTTCACCAATCAGATGAGCTAGTGCTGGGAAATTAAAGCATTGTGATGTCATGGTTAAGTATCTGGGCTTCACCAATCAGATGAGGTAGTGCTGGGAAATGAAGGCATTATGATGTAATGGTTAAATATCTGGGCTTCACCAATCAGATGAGGTAGTACTGGGAATTAAAAGCATTATGATGTCATGGTTAAGTATCTGGGTTTCACCAATCAGATGAGGTAGTGCTGGGAATTAAAAGCATTATGAAGTAATGGTTAAGTAGATCTGGGCTTCACCAGTCAGATGAGGTAGTGCTGGGAATTTGATGATATTCTGGTAAAGGATCTAGTCGTGTGCCCTGAGGGCTACTGTATTTATTCCGGGGTGGGGCACTACTGTTACATCCTTGAGCACACTGACTAACTGCCTCTTTGAATAGGCTTTTATATACACAGATGTCATGTAAGCCATTTAATTCCTGTATAAGGACACATGCCAAAAAATAAAGCTTGACAAGTCTGCTAGCACATTTAAGATTCCCACAAGCTGGAAATTACCCACAATCTGAGGCCTTTTCTCTATGAATCGAGATGCGACGTCCAGAGCACCCGAAATGGCAGGCGGCAGTCTTTACTGCCGAGGGCATTGTAACCCTATACGCTTGCATTCAAAGCGCCGTTTATCCTTTAGTGAACCCAAAGTGCTTTTCAGCACGGTCTTTGCTTACATGCAACCGATTTATGCAGAGATGAGAGGAGAGTTTTCCGGAAGATTCCCAGGAGTTCTAAAACTCCGCCATCTCAGAGACTTTCTGATAAAACATTACCGTCTTGTCTCATTGCTTCTATAATCTGAATTGATTTAAGTTTTCTGATGTTTTTTTGTGTGGTTGTTCTACATTTGGTAAATTAGCCAATGTACCTACACCTGCACCCCCAATAAAGCGTTCGGAAAACCCTGTTTGGCAGTGGTATTACTGGACAAGCGAGGTAGTGTCAGCACTAATATTAGTCATTACACCTTCACACCTGACAAATAGACAAACTATGTGTCTGTCTTATGAATGGGGTTTTGAAACACTAACCATTAAATACACTCATAATTACAAATACTTATGATGCAAGCAGAATACAGATTATGTGGTTGAAACGGACTTCATCGGATTTGATCAAATGACTTGGGATAGGAATGCATTTCGGCCATTTTGGGATACTCCGGCTCGTCCAACCTCGTCCTTTTCATGTCATCAACAGCTCCGATCTGTGTGTGAGGGACGCTGCATTGTGGAGAGCGTGTGTGTTGTGCTATGCCCTATTCTAATCCTAGTTCAAATCTGCATTATCAGGCTAATCTTTCTGCATAAGCAAGCAGGCTACATAGCTTGCAGGTTGGTGTTTTTGACCATTTCATTGCTGGCTTGCTAACTTGCCACAGAGATGTAGTTATTGATAAATAGCTAAACTAAGCTAGCCCTCGTGTATGAACGATCACAAAGACCGTGATGCACTGAATGGGCTTCTCATAGAGCGAACCCCTAATAAACTGAAGACAGGGATGCCAGCTCTCACACTTTTGGCTCTGCCTCACTCTCTCATGCCCCCCAAACTAATATCACACAGAATGAAAAGAACCCAACTAATAACAAATATATTGGGTCAGTATTTGGGGAGCCGCAGGTCCCTGATTAAAGAAATTGTGTGTCAGCTACCTGTCTGGTGCAAATAGAGGTTTTGTTTTTAAGTATTTGAAGGTGTTTGGAATACTTTAACCCTTTCTAACCCAGGTCATAGCCTACCTCTGAAACTGCCGCATTCCAGAAGGTTCCGGGGTTTTCCCTGTGGGAAGATGTCAGGTGATCAGAAGGCCGAGACGATGATCGGACGTGTGGAGCCACAGAAGGGAACCAGTGTGTGTGTGTGTGTGTGTGTGTCTGAGTCATCCTGTCAGCTGCTAGTCACCAGAAAACGGCTAACTCAAACGCCATGGAAACACTATGAACAGGACACTGTTTCCCTCAGTATATACAAACAGGGTTAAATATCTGCCGTTTAAAAAAAACAAACAAAAAAAAACACTATTTTAAAATATCTTGTTGTGCTCCCTGCACAACCCTAAAGCAGAATGTCATCCAGCAAACATTGCAGTGCAGTAATTCACATTAGGACATTTAAAAATAATAATGGCGATTCAGGGACCTGAAAACCCGCCCCCACCCTGAGGAAGAATGCATAAAAACAACAGTGGAAGTGAATTTGCTCTCATGAGGTGAAAGCAGGAATGTGTTGTTAAACAGCCTGAACCCATATCCCACTCACTGGGCCCTGGTGCTCCCCCAAATACTGCTCCCCCATATCCCCATCACCGGGCCCTGTGGCTCCCCCATATCCCACTCACTGGGCCCTGGTGCTCCCCCAAATACTGCTCCCCCATATCCCCATCACCGGGCCCTGTGGCTCCCCCATATCCCACTCACTGGGCCCTGGTGCTCCCCCAAATACTGCTCCCCCATATCCCCATCACCGGGCCCTGTGGCTCCCCCATATCCCACTCACTGGGCCCTGGTGCTCCCCCAAATACTGCTCCCCCATATCCCCATCACCGGGCCCTGCGGCTCCCCCATATCCCACTCACCGGGCCCTGAGGCTCCCCCAAATACTACAGTCAAGCATGTAAACACACATACTTGCATGTAGATACAGCAACACAGCATTCCCACAGACATATATACAGCAACAAACGCATATAACAACCATATACAGCACAAACAGATATAACACATTAATGAAACATATATGGACACACACATACAACAAACACAACATATGCACGTGGAAACACACACACACACACACACACACACACACACACACACTGCACATGGACAAACAGACATACACAGCACAATCACACAAACACATACAGGACAAACCCACATTTCTGCACATAACCTACTCATCTCGTTCACACAAACAAATGCTCAGTCGCACACACACACACACACACACACACACACACACACACACACACACACACACACACAGAGAGAGTCTGCACACGCCTCGGGCACAAATCAGCATCGGACTGCGCAGCCAGAGAAGTAAGCACAGCAGCGGAAGGTGAAGCGAAGCTGTGCGCGCGGGGTCGCGAGGGTTCGTATTCTCTTCGCTCGCGGTCCCGCGGGCGAGTAATAAAGCAGAAAACGACTCCCACAGCCTCCGCGAGAGACGCGCCATAAATCACCGCCTGATCGCCCAGCCGCGGCTTCAGCTATCTCAGCAGAGGCTGCGAAAGGGTAACACGTTTTCAATACACGTTAAATTACTTTAAAAGATCACTTCCTTTTTTAAAAAAAAATTTTTTTTACTCACATTCCGTTTTCACGACAGCCAGCGTGAAAACAAGACGGACTTCAGACAGAAGAGAGAGGGAAAGGCTCAACACGCCGATTTCACAATTTACGCAAAAAACAGGCACAAATGTGCCTTTACGCAACAGTGTCGTATAGGTGGGCTACATAAAGGGGTTAAAGGCGCACCCGGCAGAGCTTAAATGACCCCTTACGTCATTAACCCGTTATCGTCCTTCCACTAAACACAGCCACAGAAGCGCTGATATCACACGCAAGGGGAAGGGACAGTTTTTAAAACTAAGCTATAACAAAGCTGTAAAGTTCGCCAGATGTAGCTATCTTTCTCTAATCACTGTAGATTTGAAAAATAATTCAAGGGTCGTTTTTCCTATATTGTTTATAGTCTGGTACATTCACCTCCAGATTCTCCATCTGTAAGCGATTTTTCACCCTCTAGATTTGAAGAATTTCTTGCATATTTTCAAGAGGAAATTGAGACCATCAGGTCAAATACAGCATTTATTGATGGTGATATCAGCCTGACCGTTACTCTGTGCATATCAGAGATGTTCCGCCATATTGATGCAGATAACCTACTTAAAACAATCTCAAAATCAGCAAGTTGCCCATTTGACCCTGTCCCAACCAAATTCTTTAAGGAGGTTTTTAGTACTCCATTTTGTGATGTCTTGTAAACATTTCTCTCGCCACTGGGATTTTTCCCACCAGCCTGAAAAAATGGCTAATGTTAAACCTTTACTCAAAAAGGCTAATCCTGACACTTCTATTTGAGTTAATTTTAGACCCATTTCAAACTACCCTTTTTTTCAAATCTAAAAACAAGCAACCATACCACAAATGTGGCACAACATGAAACCAAAAGAGTTTAGACAAAACTCAGTGCAGAGCTGCGAAGTGGACACACTTTCATATTTGACGACATACTGTACTGTGTGTGTGTGTGTGTGTATGTATGTTTTTGGGTAAGCACACGTGTTCATGCATGTGTTTATTGTGTTTATCTGTGTATGTGTGCCAAAAATCATTTTCTAAAATCTTTCCCGTGGAGTTTAAGGTTCCAATATCCCTTAAATTACTTCCAGAACCTTACTGGGACCCAGTCGGCCCCACTTTAAAACGGCACAAGAATGACTCCATCACTTTTTCCAGTATCTGCTAATGTGAATCTTCTCACACAAAGATTAAAGGAAGCAGCTAAATATAAATGCAGAAGTTCTATCTTTTTGACACTGGTTCACTGTGACACAGCCTTTCTCCTTCCCAGAACAGGGCATGGGGCAACCGTGAGCACGTAAAATCATTCCAGAAGAAGAGCCGTGAGCAGGTAAAATCATTTGGGAAGAAGAGCCATTACATTGCAGGCAGAGACCCGCTAAGTGTAAATAATAGAATACTCATACATCATTACTCAAGGCTATCTTGTCCTTCTGTTATTAATGATGGAATTCAGCCTAAAAGTCACAAAAATAGTCAGGGGTGGGATGGGGGAATTGTGGTTTTATATGAAAATGATCAACAATATATCTGGGGCGGGTGTTAATTGGTCTTAATTTCTTTTAATACCATAAATAAGTACACGGTTGTATCCACGGAACATGCTCTTTGTGTATGACACTGCAAAATACTGAATAAACAAATATGCCGATAGCTATGGTTGCAGGCGTGGATTTAAGAAATTGACGGGTTTGTCCAACCGAACATTATGACGTGATTCAGGATGGCACTCTAAAATTACATTTTGACCTCTTACAGTACATTTCCCTCCGACGCTCACGTGCATCGCTGTTTCCTAGCAACAGTGCGCAAACAGCGCGTTTGTCTTTCCCGGCTCTGAGACCGGGGCCCTGCCAGACCAGAATTTCCCCAATTTTACAATTTTACCCAACAATTATGGAGTCAAATCATTCATAAAAGACTAGAGGCTCGCACACTCAGGAACACTTTTTTTTACTTTTCATTATTTACTTTCAGAAGTTAATTTAAAAGTGCAAAATCATGCGATGATGGCGATGCAAAGTTCATGTTCTTCGGTGTTTGAGTTTCAAGTGTTTAACCGTGGTATCTGATATCTGGACTTATAAAAGGCGCAACCATCCAAGACATTTAGTTAAGCAATGTTTAAGGAAGTGACCCAGCCACCAGTACACCATTCCTCTGTATGAATGTTATTTGTATGAAATAAGCACAAATGGCACAGCAGACAGTGTATGGAAGTACAGGATAAAGGAAGGAATGGGCCTACAGACGCATGGAGGGATAAAAAGTGGGAATTCTGCCTCTGTGTGATCCATGGATTTGAGGGTTTTTCTGTTTTGCAAAAGCTGGACTACTCCTCCTCAAGCCAACCCTGTCTACTGCAAAACCCACAAACTACATTATGCAATCTGCTCACCTGCTAACCAGTTTCACACACGCACACGCACACGCACACGCACACCCACACGCCAGGGCCCTGGCTTTGCAATGGCCAGTGTAAGGAGCAGAAGTGTTTTCCAGCGTCTTAAAATAGGAGCATTAGCACACTGGAGTCAGATGGTTTTGAAATACGTGACAAATGCTTGGGGTGTTTACCATAGGAGTAGCAGGGCCAGGGCTTAAGAGGAGATTTCACAGTCTTCTGACAATTATCACTCCCATGGGTGAGAGAGAGAGAGAGAGAAGATATTAGCACTGGACTAAAACAGAAACACATACCCACACCCTTTTAGAATAAGATTGGACACTCCCTGCTCTGCACGGTACAAACACAAACCATGCCTGAAGCCTTGGCAACACTTCCACATCCTGGCACTCAAACACATTCCTGGATTTCACGTCTTCCTATTGGTGGCCTGTTTGGAGTCAGGCCCCGCCTCCTCCCCGATCGCCATGACACCTGCTCTAGTGCAGGTGCTTGGCACTCTCTTGGCCCCCTGTCTGCCTGTGTGCTTCACACCTGGGTTAAATAATTATTTGAACTTCTTTTATCCCCTTAGACACCTAAGTTCTTCCAGAATATAATGAGAAGGAAAATTGTATTTTCACCAATATTCCGAGTATAATTCAGCATTCCTCTGATTGAATGATTTGGTTTAGTGTGTATATGTAATATATGTAATCTGTTTCTCTCAGTAATCTTCAGAAGTGGATTCAGCTTTTACCTGGATCATAAGGTCAGGTTTTCTCACACCGACAAATCAGTCAAGTTAAAACTGTCAGAATGAGAGCGACTTGACCCCGCCTCCTGCACCCAAACAATACATAATTTAGCGCATTAGTGTCATATAAAACAAGCACCAAAAAAACATGGCTGGACTGATCCCCCCATTATCATGTGATGAACGGGAGAGGGGAACAGAAGAGGGGGCTGGTGAGTATGCTGGAGCAGATCGGAGAGGGGGGGGGGGGGGGGGGGGGGGTTAATGTCTCGGTAGTGCACCTCACCCATCTCTGGGGTGTATGGATTAGCACACACTCGTATGTGCACACTCAGACACACATACACACACTAACACACAAGTTAATGCATACACACACATACACTGCCTTCAGAAAGCATCCACACCCCGTCCCCTTAAATTTTAATACATTTTGACCTGTTGCTCCATAAAATTTTAGTGCATTAATTTTTTCCCCTTTACCTACATTAAATGATAATAAATTCAACACATTTCTGATGCAGAAGATTTTATTCAACCTTTATTTTCTCGCCCCAAAAAAATGAGACTTACATTTACAAAAGTATTCACCCTCTGGCAGCAATCAGAACCCGGAGTCTTCTCAGGTATGTCCGTGTGTCTCAGGTATGTCCGTGTGTCTCAGGTATGTCCGTGTGTCTCAGGTATGTCCATATGAGCTTTGCAGGATTTGATTCTGGAAAATATGCCCATTCCTCCATGCAAATTTGCTCCAACTCGGCCAAGTTAGACAGAGAGCATCAGGAGACGGTGATTATCTGGGATTTAAGCCTGGGCTTTGGCTGGGCCACTCCAGAACACTGGCCTTGTTCTTAAGCCATTCCTCTCTAGTCTTTGCCATGTGCTTTGGGTGTCATTGTCCTGTTGGAACATGAATCTTTTCCCTAAACACTGAGGGAAACAGACTGAAACAGGTTCTCCTCAAAGATTTGTCTGTATTTGGCTTCATCCATCTTGCCCTTGTTGGCAACAAGCTTCACAGTCCCGGCTGCTGAAAAGCAACCTCATAGCACGATGCTGCCACCGCCATGCTTGACGATAGGGATGGTGTTACCTGGGTGATGAGCATTGTTTGGTTTATACCAAAAATAGCACTTTGCTTTCAGGCCAAAGTGCTCAACTTGAGTATCATTAGACTTCGAAGTCTTCTTCCAAACGGACTCAGGGTCTGTCATATGGCTTCTGATTCCACACGTGATTTAATGTCGGTCTCTCTCCCATTCCAGCCAATCAGCTCTGTGGCTCAGACAGTGTTGTAGGGTTAGGGTTAGGCTCTGTCAGTGTTGTAGGGTTAGGCTCTGTCAGTGTTGTAGGGTTAGGGTTAGGCTCTGTCAGTGTTGTTGGGTTAGGGTTAGACTCTGTCAGTTTTGTAGCTGCCAGTGTAGTGATGTAATTGGTCTCTTGGTTACTCTCCTTCTTATCTGCTTGCAGAGTTTGATTGGACAGCCAGATCTTAGTAGTGTCATTTTTTTATTTTATTTATTTGTTTACAATGGATTTAATAGTGCTGGTATGGAAGGTTCAAAGCTTGGCCATGCTTTTTATAACCTTCTCCAGCTATTTCTGTCACCTAGCAACTCATATCTATGTTCCACAGGCAGTTCCTTGGCCTTCATGCCTTCTGACCTGCTGCTTCAGCTGTGAGTCCTCACAGTCAGTGATACTGTATGTATTCTGCACTCATAGAACTGAACACAGGTGGATTCTAAATCACATATGTGTACCTTGTTAATGCATTGAGTGATCTCTCATGAAAATGGAATACACCTGTCCCAATATTTAGGTTGGAATTTAGGTGGGTAAATACTTACTATTTATGATTATAAATCAAGCTTTTTCTCTCTCCCTCATTTAGCCCACAAAATCACTCCGCACAGTTAGAATAAGTCCGTATGGAAAGAGCGATGTTCCAGGTTTAAGACTGAGGAATACATGGGACAGGGGCTCCCCCCCCCATCCTGGAGACCCACAAACCCCCCACATCCCACCCCACATCCCACCCCAGCTTGTGATCGCAAAACCATTCTAAACATCAAACTCTGCATATTATTATGAATGCAATCAGTGTTGTTATTATTATCAGAAAGGAAACTCTGCAAGCAAAATGACCGGGCTCTGGTCCAGTTGGGCCTGTTTGGGCTCTGGTCCAGTTGGGCCCGTTTGGGCTCTGGTCCAATTCGGCCTGTTTCCACTGCAGTCTAAGCAGGGAGAGCTGGGTGAGAGAGCCGGGCAGGAATGCCAAACCGGGCTCGGCCCACAGACTCCAGCGCACATTTCTCAAAATCCACAGTGACCTCAGCCTGGCACTGCACACCGGTGGGCTGAGGCACAGTTGCCCGACAACAACAGAGCTCCTCTCTCATTGGCCAACCGCAACGGTAATGATGACAGAGGGAGGGCAGAATGCAACATTTATTTTTTTTTAAAAAGAAAAGAAAAAAATAATAAATTTGCCTCCTGTCTACTTCCCCCAGGAATGCCAGGCTACTCTGTTTCTCTTCAGTGATTGGGATGATGGGGGTCGGAACAGGAGCTGGAGGCTTGATGGGAATTCTGACCAGGCAGGAAGGCAAAAGGAGATCTCTAGTTTTCTCAACATTTCAGTAATCGGCCTGGCGCTCATGCTCATTAATCCATAGAACTTGAGTGAGTTTTGATCTGGTTTTAGTCCCTAGCTGCTATCTGAGCGGGTTTTGGTCTGGTTTTAGTCCCTGCTATCTGAGCGGGTTTTGATCTGGTTTTAGTCCATGCTAACTGAACGGGTTTTGATCTGGTTTTTGGCCATGCTAACTGAACAGGTTTTGATCTGGTTTTAGTCCATGCTAACTGAAAGGGTTTTGATCTGTTGTTTGTCCCTAGCTGCTATCTGAGCGGGTTTTGATCTGGTGTTTGTCCATGTTAACGGAGTAGGTTTTGGTCAGATTTTTTTTCATGCTAACTGAGTGGGTTTTGATCTGGTATGTGTCCCTGCTAACTGAGCGGGTTTTGGAGAGCAGGCTTTGGCTCAACTCCTGGGCCTGTGAGTCATCAGAGCGGAGAGCTAGCAGAGGGGCCACGCCCGCTCGGGTTGGAGATCCCCTTCACAGCACAGCACCCACGCCGGCCAACTCTGTTTGCAGCTGCACACACACACACACACACACCCGGAGATGCAATCAGAAACCCACACACACACACACACACACACACACGCGCGCGCACACGCACACATATACACACACGCACACACACACACACGCACACACACACACACACACACACACACACACACACATACACACACATATACACACACCCACACACACACACACACGCACACACATACACACGCACGCACACGACTGTCATCAATCCATTCAAGCTTTTTGACACAAACCTTTTTAAGCCTAAGATCTGAATCACCTGAAAAAACTTAATGTTCAGCACATTGTACCAGTTATAAGAGCAATAACAGAGCAATACTGTACAATAAACTCATTCAGAATCAGAGCAATAATGGACCCCCAGGCTTACATTTTACAGCTGAGGGACAATGACCACGCCCAGTGCAGGGTGTGATCAGTTAATACAGGAGTGTTTAACAGCTTCAGCCAAGCACAACCGAGCCCAGTGCAGGGTGTGACCAGTTATAACAGGCAGTGTTTAACAGCTTCAGCCAAGCACAACCGAGCCCAGTGCAGGGTGTGATCAGTTATTACAGGCAGTGTTTAACAGCTTCAGCCAAGCACAACCGAGCCCAGTGCAGGGTGTGACCAGTTATTACAGGCAGTGTTTAACAGCTTCAGCCAAGCACAACCGAGCCCAGTGCAGGGTGTGATCAGTTATTACAGGCAGTGTTTAACAGCTTCAGCCAAGCACAACCGAGCCCAGTGCAGGGTGTGATCAGTTAATACAGTGAGTGTTTAACAGCTTCAGCCAAGCACAACTGTGCCAGTGCAGGGTGTGATCAGTTATTACAGTCAGTGTTTAACAGCTTCAGCCAAGCACAACTGTGCCAGTGCAGGGTGTGATCAGTTATTACAGTCAGTGTTTAACAGCTTCAGCCAAGCACAACCGAGCCCAGTGCAGGATCAGTTATTACAGGCAGTGTTTAACAGCTTCAGCCAAGCACAACTGTGCCAGTGCAGGGTGTGATCAGTTATTACAGTCAGTGTTTAACAGCTTCAGCCAAGCACAACCGAGCCCAGTGCAGGATCAGTTAATACAGGCAGTGTTTAACAGCTTCAGCCAAGCACAACTGTGCCAGTGCAGGGTGTGATCAGTTATTACAGGCAGTGTTTAACAGCTTCAGCCAAGCACAACCGAGCCCAGTGCAGGGTGTGATCAGTTAATACAGGGAGTGTTTAACAGCTTCAGCCAAGCACAACTGTGCCAGTGCAGGGTGTGATCAGTTATTACAGGCAGTGTTTAACAGCTTCAGCCAAGCACAACTGTGCCAGTGCAGGGTGTGATCAGTTATTACAGTCAGTGTTTAACAGCTTCAGCCAAGCACAACCGAGCCCAGTGCAGGATCAGTTATTACAGGCAGTGTTTAACAGCTTCAGCCAAGCACAACTGTGCCAGTGCAGGGTGTGATCAGTTATTACAGTCAGTGTTTAACAGCTTCAGCCAAGCACAACCGAGCCCAGTGCAGGATCAGTTAATACAGGCAGTGTTTAACAGCTTCAGCCAAGCACAACTGTGCCAGTGCAGGGTGTGATCAGTTATTACAGTCAGTGTTTAACAGCTTCAGCCAAGCACAACTGTGCCAGTGCAGGGTGTGATCAGTTATTAGACAGTGTTTAACAGTTTCAGCCAAGCACAACCGAGCCCAGTGCAGGGTGTGATCAGTTATTACAGTCAGTGTTTAACAGCTTCAGCCAAGCACAACCGAGCCCAGTGCAGGGTGTGATCAGTTATTACAGGCAGTGTTTAACAGCTTCAGCCAAGCACAACTGTGCCAGTGCAGGGTGTGATCAGTTAATACAGGAAGTGTTTAACAGCTTCAGCCAAGCACAACTGTGCCAGTGCAGGGTGTGATCAGTTATTACAGGCAGTGTTTAACAGTTTCAGCCAAGCACAACTGTGCCAGTGCAGGGTGTGATCAGTTATTACAGGCAGTGTTTAACAGTTTCAGCCAAGCACAACCGAGCCCAGTGCAGGGTGTGATCAGTTATTACAGGCAGTGTTTAACAGTTTCAGCCAAGCACAACCGAGCCCAGTGCAGGGTGTGATCAGTTATTACAGGCAGTGTTTAACAGCTTCAGCCAAGCACAACTGTGCCAGTGCAGGGTGTGATCAGTTAATACAGGAAGTGTTTAACAGCTTCAGCCAAGCACAACTGTGCCAGTGCAGGGTGTGATCAGTTATTACAGGCAGTGTTTAACAGCTTCAGCCAAGCACAACTGTGCCAGTGCAGGGTGTGATCAGTTATTACAGGCAGTGTTTAACAGCTTCAGCCAAGCACAACTGTGCCAGTGCAGGGTGTGATCAGTTAATACAGGCAGTGTTTAACAACTTCAGCCAAGCACAACTGTGCCAGTGCAGGGTGTGATCAGTTAATACAGGCAGTGTTTAACAGCTTCAGCCAAGCACAACTGTGCCAGTGCAGGGTGTGATCAGTTATTACAGGCAGTGTTTAACAGCTTCAGCCAAGCACAACTGTGCCAGTGCAGGGTGTGATCAGTTAATACAGGCAGTGTTTAACAGCTTCAGCCAAGCACAACTGTGCCAGTGCAGTGTGTGATCAGTTATTACAGTCAGTGTTTAACAGCTTCAGCCAAGCACAACTGTGCCAGTGCAGTGTGTGATCAGTTATTACAGGCAGTGTTTAACAGCTTCAGCCAAGCACAACTGTGCCAGTGCAGGGTGTGATCAGTTATTACAGGCAGTGTTTAACAGCTTCAGCCAAGCACAACTGTGCCAGTGCAGTGTGTGATCAGTTAATACAGGCAGTGTTTAACAGCTTCAGCCAAGCACAACTGTGCCAGTGCAGGGTGTGATCAGTTAATACAGGCAGTGTTTAACAGCTTCAGCCAAGCACAACTGTGCCAGTGCAGGGTGTGATCAGTTAATACAGGCAGTGTTTAACAGCTTCAGCCAAGCACAACTGTGCCAGTGCAGGGTGTGATCAGTTAATACAGGCAGTGTTTAACAGCTTCAGCCAAGCACAACTGTGCCAGTGCAGGTGTGATCAGTTAATACAGGCAGTGTTTAACAGCTTCAGCCAAGCACAACTGTGCCAGTGCAGGGTGTGATCAGTTATTACAGTCAGTGTTTAACAGCTTCAGCCAAGCACAACTGTGCCAGTGCAGGGTGTGATCAGTTAATACAGTCAGTGTTTAACAGCTTCAGCCAAGCACAACTGTGCCAGTGCAGGGTGTGATCAGTTATTACAGGCAGTGTTTAACAGCTTCAGCCAAGCACAACCGAGCCCAGTGCAGGGTGTGATCAGTTAATACAGGCAGTGTTTAACAGCTTCAGCCAAGCACAACTGTGCCAGTGCAGGGTGTGATCAGTTAATACAGGCAGTGTTTAACAGCTTCAGCCAAGCACAACTGTGCCAGTGCAGGGTGTGATCAGTTATTACAGGCAGTGTTTAACAGCTTCAGCCAAGCACAACCGAGCCCAGTGCAGGGTGTGATCAGTTAATACAGGCAGTGTTTAACAGCTTCAGCCAAGCACAACTGTGCCAGTGCAGGGTGTGATCAGTTAATACAGGCAGTGTTTAACAGCTTCAGCCAAGCACAACTGTGCCAGTGCAGGGTGTGATCAGTTATTACAGTCAGTGTTTAACAGCTTCAGCCAAGCACAACTGTGCCAGTGCAGGGTGTGATCAGTTAATACAGGCAGTGTTTAACAGCTTCAGCCAAGCACAACTGTGCCAGTGCAGGGTGTGATCAGTTATTACAGGCAGTGTTTAACAGCTTCAGCCAAGCACAACTGTGCCAGTGCAGGGTGTGATCAGTTAATACAGGCAGTGTTTAACAGCTTCAGCACGGCTTAGAGAAGGAGGCTTTTAGTTTGCAGGGAATCTGCCCACCTCAACAGTCAACACAGACCCCTGGCAAAGTAGCTGTCAACAGCAGGGAAGCATGTTTAAATCTGACAGGGCCCAAATTTAGAGCACCGACCCTGTCACACCCCAGGCCCTCGGCCAAACCTACATCTGACTGACAACACCTCCTGCACCACAGTGTCCCGTCACGTTAGTATGCAGCTGGTCCAAATGGACCCATTAACTGGTGACCAGCAGTCATTAAGTGATACATAATCCTCCAGGCTGGGGTGGTGCGAGGGAGTCATTACATTACAGACACTCAGCACAGGCTCTTTAGCAGTTTAGTGCTGCGTTGGGCTCATTCAGGTCTGGCTGCAGACTCAAACGCTTTGTACAAAGTGTTAAAGGACAACGTGGGAGCACATGACAGCGTTGCATCCAGGAAGAAGGTGAAAGATCAAACAATGGAACTACAGAAAAGACTTCTGCAGGTGCCTCCAGGCGCTGAGGCTCAAGGCTAAAGGTCATTCAGAAAACAAACACTTTCTATTTTCCTTTGATTTATTATCTGAATACAGATGCCAGTTATATCGGGCATCTTCAATTTTTGATAAAATTATTCTGCATTTATACAACTGGACTAAAGAAATGTTCTAATGTTCTATGTTCTAAAGAAATTCAGATGATAAGTACAACGTTGAGGGGTACAATGTTAGAGCCACACCTATGATTTGAACTTGAAATGTTCTAGCAACATACTTAACTACCTCGCAGACATAACTAGTATTGCCCTAGATTTATCAGCAATTTCTGAATGTTCTCCACCAGCAGAGGTCACTGTTTACTCCACACTACCACTCTTTAAAAAAATTTATCCAAATCTTCTTCTATTTACTGATTAAGATGGGTGTAAATAAAGAAAAACTGAAAGGCTGCCTATGAGGAAATATTGGATTTTTTTTCAGATAAAGTGAACTGAACTAAAGGAAACAATGTCTGCCTGTCTGCCTGTCTTTCTGTCTGCCTGCCTGATCTCTGTTATGCAGAGGGAAGGGGAACTGGGACTGGGTGACCGCCCAATCACGAGGAGCGCCCCCCGCTCACGCTCCGCCTCTCTCCCCTCCCCAAACCAAAACCTACTGCGCTAATATATCATTCCGAGCAGAATCAGGCCTTAAAGTATAGCTGACTTTATAAATAACCTCAGCATACATTTACATTTAGTCATTAATCCAGAGAGGCTTGTAAGTGCAAATGTAGTAAAATAAGGCTGGACAAGCAGCAGAGAACAATCAATGACATCACACAGAAAAATCTGAGCCAATTGTATAGACCAGTGAGTACAAGAGCACATGTAAAATCAATTTACACGTTAATATGTATGTGTGTGTATGTATGTACCGTATGAATGTATGTATGTGTGTAAGTACATTGCCCACCCCAGGCCTGTAACAGCAGTGTATCTCACACAGAGGCAGAATTCAGCAGTATTCGGGTATGAGCCAGCTGAACAGAAGTATAATTTCAGAGGGAGCGAGGTTGACTGTGAGCCAAAAGGAACATACATGTACATGTACTCTAAGGCTTTTCGGCCTTTTTGCTAATCTGGTGCAGTATTACAACAACATGTGACCCCTGACCCCTGGCTTCACTCAAAAAGTTCCAAGCCATCTAAAGGGAGATTGTAACTCTCTGTGACTACGGTACTGCGTCAATCTGGGCAGGATTATTTTGTCTGAACATTGATTGGCGGTTTTGATTAAATCCGGGTGTAAGTGATGGGAAATCCAACATACACTACTCACAAAAAGTTAGGGATATTCGGCTTTCGGGTGAAATTTCAGGATGAACCTAAAATGCACTATAACCTTTACAGGTGAAATTAATTTGACCTTCTCTAAACTTTTGAATGCACATGTCCAACTATTCAGTGTTTCAGTACTTTTTGCACAACTTGCTGTTCTCTAACAAGGAGCTGAACGGCAAAATTCACAACAGGTGTTTGATCCATGAATCGACCAATAAATGTCCTGGTTCAATTAGAATTGGTATTTAAACAGTCCTCTTCATCATGCTGTTCACATTTTGACATCATGAGACCAAGACGACACCTAACAATTGATCAACAGTACCTCGCCATTGCGAGGCTTCAAACAGGATGTTCTCAGAGGGAAGTGGCCACTGAGCTTAGAGTGTCACAGAGTGTCATCAGCAGGTTGCAACAGAGATACAGAGAGACTGGAAGAGTCACAGAAAGGCATAGAAGTGGACGTCCTTTGGCCACATCCCACACTGATGACCGCTTCATTGTGAACAGTGCCCTGCGGAACCGGATGATGAATGCCACTCAACTCCAGGCACATTTAAGGGAGGTGAGAGGCACCCAAGTGTCACGTCAGACCATTCGAAACCGTTTACATCAGCGTGGTCTGCGTGCTAGACGACCTGCAAGGGTACCTGACCACACCACCAGGCACAGGCGTCATCGTCTTGCATGGGCCAGGGAGCATTTACGCTGGACGAGGGACCAGTGGGCCTCAGTGCTGTTCTCTGATGAAAGTCGATTCACGTTGAGCAGAAATGATGGCCGCCAACGATGTTGGAGACGTCAAGGAGAGCGCTATGCATCAGCCACTGTTGTCACCAGACGACCCTTTGGTGGTGGCGGTGTTACAGTGTGGGCAGGTGTGTCTAGTCAATACAGAACTGCCCTACACTTTGTGAATGGTACAGTGACAAGCCCATACTACCTGAATAACATCATTAATCCAGTCATTGTGCCCCTGCATGAACAACACAGGCCTAATTTCATCTTCATGGACGACAATGCTCCAGCTCATCGAGGTCGCATCATTAGGGAAAGGCTGCTGGAGACTGGGGTACCTCAAATGGAGTGGCCTGCACTTTCTCCAGACCTGAATCCCATAGAAAACCTATGGGATCAGCTGACTCACCGTGTAGAGGCTCGTAACTCTGTACCCCAGAACCTCAATGACCTGAGGGCCGCCCTTCAAGAAGAGTGGGATGCCATGCCTCAGCAGACAATAAGTCGACTTGTGAACAGCATGAGACGTCGTTGTCAAGCTGTAATTGATGCTCAAGGGCACATGACAAGTTATTGAGACATTGACATTTTTGTTGTGGTATACCCACCACTGTTGTTGGCTTTTGTTTCAATAAATTGTTTGAGATGAGGAAATCACCATTGCATGCTTCTACTTAAATGCCCTACTTTCATGATACGTATAATATCACTGTAGCGTGAACTTACATTTTCCATAAATTTCACCCGAAAGCCAAATATCCCTAACTTTTTGTGAGTAGTGTATATAGACGTAAAGCGCTCCTTGGTTTGTGCCGTCTTTCGTAGAGGTAAACTGAAGTGCAGGTGAACACGCCTTCACACTTCGCACCTTTTAAAGTTTACTGGCAAGCCCTCACCTGGCAGCAACCGGCTCTCAGTATTTTTCCCCATCTTCATTTTGAAACCTTAATCTAAACCTGTACAAACCTCACAGCTGTTTGGTGCAAGAGCTGAAATGCTACAGACTGCATTGTGGGACAATGAGTCTTTGGCAGCTCCAGACTCAGGCATACCACGGCCTCCCAATCATGTTTTCATTCCTTACGGATGACAGACTCTGCCTCTCGTGAAAACACAATGGGGATGGGCTGGGCTGTTGAAAAGCCTGTTTTGAAATGTAGTTTTTTATACATTTTGAGAATGTAAAGTATTGTATCATGAAGATGTTGGTTCCACCGGCTGATCAGAGGCACGGCTGCACCCCGATACCCACACCCTGTACAGCACCCCACAAAGACCCCAAATGCACCCACTGACTACCCACCCCTGCCCTAAATATGACTAAAATCTCACACACCCATAGCCACTTAAATGCTCACATATTGTTAAACTAAGACCCTGGAGAGCAGAATGTATCCAGGTTGTGGAATCAAACACAATATAATAATAATAATAATAAAAGACAATAATCACAGCTGATTACAGGCTGACTCCAGACTCCCACAGAACTGAAAAACGGTGATTTCAGCTGCAGAATGCTGAAGGAGGGGTCACCTCAGTTTACCTTTAAGACCTGAGCCACAGTCAGAGACATTATTTCCAGTCGTGTTCAACTGACTCACTTTTTAAGACTCACAAAGTACAATTACTTCCAGACCTCAGAAAAGTACTTCAAGCTCTAGAGTCAGAGCACCAAGTGAATCCCCCTCACATTCGCTGCTGCTTATACCGCTTATGAGCCATTTCATACTTGCACTCTGTCACACTTCTGTCATTCATTTAAGATATTCCAGTCTGCCTGCGTCTCATTATGTCCAGCCCTACGACACCAGAATCTGCCTGTATTCCTGTCACTGCAGGGGTAAACACAGGCCGACAGCAAGCAATGCTGAGTAACGGCACTGCACCACAGTGCCCCCTGGTGGACAATTCTTTACACTGCATTTTGGTTAAACGCAGCGTGTCTGTTTGGAACAACAAATCCATCGCTATCGCGTCAGGATTACAAACCGAAAACTTCCAGTGGCAACTTTCGCCTGCTCAGCTTGTAGCCAGAAAAATCGGACTGTGATGCATATAAATGTGGCGATTGCTCAAACAAACGAAAACAGTATTTTTCTGAGGCACTGGGGTGAGGGGTCGTGTGAGGGATGGAAGCTCATGTCAGGGTAAAGTTTCTGTGAAGCTCTCGGCTCAGGCCTCAAGGACAGCTCATGACCGTCTAGACCAGTGAGAGGTACTATAGACCAGTGGTCCTCAACCCTGTTCCTGGAGATCTACCGTCCTGTAGGTTTTCACTCCAACCCTAACAAAGCACACCTCATCCAACAGCTAGAGATCTACCGTCCTGTAGGTTTTCACTCCAACCCTAACAAAGCACACCTCATCCAACAGCTAGAGATCTACCGTCCTGTAGGCTTTCACTCCAACCCTAACAAAGCACACCTCATTCAGCAGCTAGAGATCTACCGTCCTGTAGGTTTTCACTCCAACCCTAACAAAGCACACCTCATTCAACAGCTAGAGATCTGATTGAGCTGCTAATTAGCACAATCAGGTGTGCCAAATTAGGTTTGAAATGAAAACCTACAGGAAGGTAGATCTCCAGGAACAGGGTTGGGGACCACTGGTCTAAAGGGACAGTTCAGTTCATGGGATTATTTAATATAATTTCAGTTTTAGTGTGCAATGAAGGATATTTTAAACATTTACAAAAGTTTATATATCTCTATAGAGTGAGAAAGATGTATAAAATAGATACTAATAGCTAACACTGCCACCTAGTGGCCTTGAAGGAGAGTGCAATACTGCCACACCCAACAGCGGATGGGAAGATCACTGCATTTTTTTTTTTTATGGTGACTCATTTATTTAGACTGATTAAAATCTATATGCAGCATAACAGTCATTTATAAATGGAACACACAGTCCAGTGGAGCAGAATGTACCGTACCTGGAACAGACCTCCTGTCTCCTGGCTGACACTGATCATCGGCTGTCCAGAGGAAGAGCTTTAGGAGGCCAGGTCTCCACGCTGATCCAGAGAGAAGAGTCCTGCTCTGTCTCAGCACAGCCAGGAGAGCACAGAGATGATGATGACACTTTCACTGATTAAAAATGTTTGATATGAAAACCCATAAGCAGTGCTCGGTTCTCCACCTTGGTGCACACACACACACACACACACACACACACACAGGCGCGCACACACACAGGCGCGCACACACACACAGGCGCGCACACACAGGCGCGCACACACACACACACACACACACACACACACACACGTACACGTACGTTTGTTTAAAACATTGAGAACAACAGCATGTCTGTATTGGCCTCCAGTCAGGGGGTATGTATGAGAGGGGTACTAATGAGATGCACTGCACAATGTACAATGTACAATCAGATACTTATATGTGTGAAAACATCTGTATTTCATATTTTAATGTATTTTAAAGAGGTCGGTATTTGCTGCTCTTGTAAAAGTTTGGGAACCTCTGCACTAAAGTGTTTCCATAATTTCTTTGTGAAGGGGACCGAGCGCAGCAGACTACCTGTCAGAGAGGAGAATGCATCCTCACCTGTGGAATAGCATACCTGGGCAGGGCTAACGGTACCTATTTCTAGAACCTTCCCCAAGAGACACACAAGGGCATGAAAGGTAAGGGAAGACGGCAGACACACTAACACTGAAGTAAAACCACAGCCACAAACAAACCCACCACCGAAGGCATTATGTGATGTTAAACGATGCTTTATCAGAGAGTGAAACAAGTTAAAGGACGTGCTGTAAAATTCGCAGTAGCACAGGGAACCTAAGTAAGACACTAGCATTTCTCTCATAAAACTGTAAAAAAGACCATATTTTTAAATTTGCTCTTTAAAAGTGAGATGGGTGACATGTGAAAACTATTTTCAGCACTTTTTTTTCCTGTACAACATTTACAATTTACAATGAAAAATGTCCAGACAGATTAGAAAGCAAAAATTTACAAAAAGAAAGCCGTCTTAAAAGGAAAATTATTAGGAAAAAAACAGACACTAGCTCAGATACAAAGGCACAAATACCAGAAAAAATGAACAGCATGCAAATGAACCTCAAATCTGTGCAAGGAAGCAAAACTAACTTATTTACCACTCCCTAATTACAACTTATTTTTGTAAATACTGTGTCAAACACAATTTATAAATTGACAAGGCCCAAGGGCGCAATGTGAGGTGATACATTGGTGTTATTTTACAAGAATTTATAAATTTCACGGGACAGGTTCCGTGCCCACACAGAATGGATTAGCATTATTATAATAATTATTATATTCTACTTAATGATGAGCGAAAAAAAAAAAGAGTTTCTTTAGAAGCCTTGTCAGCAACATGGGTTTCACCGATACCCATGTGAAAAAATAATATACTTGAGCACACTTAAAATATAATTATATAAACTTTAATTATGCTATAAGTATGCTGAAATACACCATAGTATATATTTTCTCACATGGATAGCCTCGGTCCACAGCACTGGCTGCCTGAAGGGGATGTTGCTGTATATCACCATGATTTTAAAATGACCTCATGCACACAGGAGGCTAATGGAGAAGAGCCCAGGGTACATATTCATGTAGAGTCTCCAAGTAGGAGGTCTGGGCCCTATTCCTCGTAGCTGGCTAACTGTGTTAACTGGCTAATTGAGTTAGCTGGCCAACTGTGCTCGCTGGCTAACAAGTCAGCTGGCTAACTGTGCTAGCCGGCTAACTGAGTCAGTTGGCTAACTGTGCTAGCCGGCTAACTGAGTCAGTTGGCTAACTGTGCTAGCCGGCTAACTGAGTCAGCTGGCTAACTGTGCTAGCCGGCTAACTGAGTCAGTTGGCTAACTGTGCTAGCCGGCTAACTGAGTCAGTTGGCTAACTGTGCTAGCCGGCTAACTGAGTCAGTTGGCTAACTGTGCTAGCCGGCTAACTGAGTCAGTTGGCTAACTGTGCTAGCCGGCTAACTGAGTCAGCTGGCTAACTGTGCTAGCCGGCTAACTGAGTCAGTTGGCTAACTGTGCTAGCCGGCTAACTGAGTCAGTTGGCTAACTGTGCTAGCTGGCTAGCTGCGCTGAGTAAAACCCATTGCTTTTTCTAGTTCATAATCTCCATGTTCTGGGCGTTTCCGGGTTTTACTCAGCACAGTTAGCTAGCTAACATTTATCCACGTACGAGGATTGGGGATCGGGGATCAGTTCAGCCTTTCAGCTGGTTACAATGTCTCCTTCACCAATCCACCAACTTCCTGTCCACAGGTGCTGTGGTTACTCTCACTCTCTGTGGTTGCTGTGGTTACTCTCACTTTCTGTGGTTGCTGTGGTGACTCTCACTCTGTGGTTACTGTGGTTACTCTCACTCTCTGTGGTTACTGTGGTTACTCTCACTCTCTGTGGTTGCTGTGGTTACTCTCACTCTCTGTGGTTGCTGTGGTTACTCTCACTCTCTGTGGTTGCTGTGGTTACTCTCACTCTCTGTGGTTGCTGTGGTTACTCTCACTCACTCACAGAATATCTCGGTGAAACCCTCTCACTTTAACATCTAACTTGCCCATCGTATATCTCCATGGAAATTTTTCCTTCTTTGAACCTCATTTTAAAACTCAAAACAAACTGTAACCCCCGCCCCCCGCCCGCCCCCCAAAAAATAAAATAAAATAAAATCATTATTCAAGTCCTGTTTCCGTTTACGTATAACTACATATAAGTACCATAAATATATTTCTGTTCATTTCATATATTCACATCTACCGGTTTACAAATGAAAACAAAATCTTGTGCTTGAACATTAATAATGAATAATTTTTATGGATGGGAGGAGTCTCTGCTTTGCGGTTCCCCTTGGCCCTGTAGGGTCACATAGGACAGGGCTCACCTCTCTGGGCATCAGTTTCACAATCTCCATACCCTTTTATCGGCAGTGTTCAACTAATTTATCCCAAATCTGGTCCCTTCCGGTGTCTCCTGTTCCACAGCTGGCATGTTAGAGGCTGAGGAGCCCAAACCGAGAACGCACCATTAACGCCCGTCCTAATTTTTGGATCTGTTCTTGAGAAATCTTCATCCAACAACAGTCTCTCTCGTCTGAACCTTATTTCACTTCACCCCTGTTCACACTTTGTCTCTTTAATCTGGAGCAACACAGGCTCTTCTGCTCCTAACTCTGCTTGGTACAAACCCTTAAGTCTTTGCCCAATAGAGCAGGTAAAACAACATCACCCACAATGCTCTAGGAGAGTCTGCCACCTCTCATTCTTACCCAGGAGGCACTTTAATACTGTCATACGGTCTGGTCTTCCCTTGTTTTAAGGCCAGAGGCCCCACCCTCCTGTCCTGGTGTGGTATCGAACCCCTTCACTTCTCCAATGTCCTTCCTGTCTGTTTGGGGGGGGGGGTGGGGGGGTGGTCCGACCCAGAAACAACATCAAAAATCCATAAAAAACCAGGCCGTCAAAGCTTCCCGACGTACTGACAAACACTCAGCTTCCACATGCACTACATATCCCATCACCTTTCCAAACAACTTGCACTCAGACCCCACC
>CM056381.1:79194545-79253721 GCA_029718625.1 Synaphobranchus kaupii | reverse complement strand
ATACTTAGATACATCCTGTGTGGTATCCATACTTAGATACATCCTGTGTGGTATCCATACTTAGATACATCCTGTGTGGTATCCATACTTAGATACATCCTGTGTGGTATCCATACTTATATACATCCTGTGTGGTATCCATACTTAAATACATCCTGTGTGGTATCCATACTTATATACATCCTGTGTGGTATCCATACTTATATACATCCTGTGTGGTATCCATACTTATATACATCCTGTGTGGTATCCATACTTATATACATCCTGTGTGGTATCCATACTTAGATACATCCTGTGTGGTATCCATACTTATATACATCCTGTGTGGTATCCATACTTATATACATCCTGTGTGGTATCCATACTTATATACATCCTGTGTGGTATCCATACTTATATACATCCTGTGTGGTATCCATACTTATATACATCCTGTGTGGTATCCATACTTATATACATCCTGTGTGGTATCCATACTTATATACATCCTGTGTGGTATCCATACTTATATACATCCTGTGTGGTATCCATACTTGGATACATCTTGTGTGGTAAATGGGGCTTCCTGCATCTCTCCCTGAATGTCACACTTCACTCGCTCGGCTAAGATATAAATCAGCTCATTTTGGATTTGAGGACTGAGATACTTAACGGATCTTTCGGGGCATTCTAAAAGTTGTTTCAGAACTGGATCGTACAATGACAGCATTTCAATTATACTGAGAAAATTCCCACTGTTGGCTTGCCCCAGCTTTTCACGGTGCCCTCTGAACGCCAAATTACACGATGCAAGTGTGAGAGTTACATTAACTATGCGCTCCAACACCTGTCGCCAGAAATTTGCTGCGTTACGCACGCCTCTCTCCATTTCTGCGTCAATAGTGCCATTGAGCTTCCATTGCTCATATACCAAACAGACACCCATGTGAACCTTGGATGTCTCATGACATGATGGCGCTAATCTCTCACCCCATTCAGCCACGCATCAGAGAAGAAAGGGGCACTCCGATCTCCGAACAGCCAGCAAGGCTCACAATACGCGCAATGTAGTTTGGCCGAATAACATAGCCATGTACGTGGTCATTTGATTCCAGCCTTGGTTGTAGTGGTGTAATAAGACTCGGAAAAAGACCCCCTTTCAGAATCTCTTGGGAATGGGCCAGTAGGCTTACACGAGCCTAATGCAATAACGTGTCCTTTAACTTTTGCATCCACATTTGTTGCATAATGCCCCCTGTCAGTTGGATAGGTAAAAAGGTCTGTCCCACTTCCACCTGTTTCCTCAGCCGCCACGATTCTAGCCTCGCCCTTGACCTCTTCGTCCCCGCCCGGTCCGGGGATAGCTTGTCCGGCCTGGCTTGTGCTGGCAGGGGTCGTATCCGCAGACACCTGACAACCTGTATCCTCCTCTGTCAACGTTGCTTCTGATGGAACAGCTTGGCCTTGGCTCACTTGACCCGCTAGACTCTGCTGTTGGCGATATTCCTACATCCTCTTCTGGTTCTAAATTGCTCGTGCCAGTAATGGCTGCACTTGAACTGCGATTGAAAAAATTAATCTAATTTAACTAATTTTGATACCTCCTTTGCTTGCTCCTTTTTGACCACTCTTTTGGGCTCCGCTTTTGTGATGATACATTGCTGCTGACTCTGCTGAGTATTATTTTTTCTAGATTTTTTAATTAGTTGCTATTTTCTATTTTCTTTCTCTCTTTCGTCTCTTAGCTAGATCAACTGACCGTTATTAATATTTATTTATTAATAGTGATTAATAACAGAAACAAGAACGCGAGAAACAAGAGTATTTCCATATTGAACCCAGAATGCATTTCACTATCTTAACATCGTATTGAAACTATGAATAATATCCTTTATTTATCAAATAAATTTGATTTATTGTAATCATTACTCTAAAATATCATGCTGACTGTTATGTAGTGGCACCAAAAAAAAAAAAAAAAACTGCTCACACCGGGCCCCATGTACGTCACGGGCGCCGGTGCAACCGCATCGGCTGCACCGGCTATAGCTACGCCCTTGATGATCACATACAGTGCATCCGGAAAGTATTCACAGCGCTTCACTTTTTCCACATTTTGTTCTGTTACAGCCTTATTCCAAAATTGATTAAATTCATTTTTTCCCTCAAAATTCTATACACAACACCCCATAATGACAATGTGAAAAAAGTTTTTTTGAGATTTTTGCAAATTTATTAAAAATAAAAAACAAAAATTTCTCATTTACATAAGTATTCATACCCTTTGCTTTAATGTATTTTTAAAGTATCATATTTCATATTTGGTTGCATATCCTTTACATGCTGTTACTTCCTGAAGTCTGTGACCATCAACATCAAAAAACTGTCGATATCTTATTTTCAGGTACTGTTACAAGCGATACTATAACCTCTCTGCATTTGAATGGATCTCTATGGAAATTGGGGGGTGAGACTAGATTCAGCTGTAAATTACACTGGTACAGTATGGAACACATGGCTGGCTAAATGGCTGTAAGTTATCAAGGGTCTGAGCTATCAAACGAGCCCCAAACCATCACTCTGTTGCCAGATATGGAGTAGATGTGGATGGATCACTGCAAGGGTTATTTCTCCGGACTCATTTTCCTATAGAACTCTATGGGGAAAAAAGTCAGGAGAAACAACCCTTAAAGTGATCCATCCACATCTACTCCATATCTGGCAACAGAGTGATGGTTTGGGGCTCGTTAAAGCAAAGGGTATGAATACTTATGTAAATGAGAAATTTTATTTTTTTATTTTTAATAAATTTGCAAAAATCTCAAAAAAAACTTTTTTCACATTGTCATTATGGGGTGTTGTGTGTAGAATTTTGAGGGAAAAAATGAATTTAATCAATTTTGGAATAAGGCTGTAACAGAACAAAATGTGGAAAAAGTGAAGTGCTGTGAATACTTTCCGGATGCACTGTATAATGTCCAATGGTCACATTTTTTTTATTGTGCCATATTGCAAACAACTCCATAAAAAGAGTTAACAAAATGTTATAATTGATCAAATTAAAGACTGAGGTGAATCAATATGTTCCTAATTAGGTCGTTGTACACATGTGTTTATGTTAATTTTGTTTCCTTAAACTTATTAATACAATGCAGTTTTGGCTCATTATCAGTTTTGGCTATTATTTGCGTTGTCTTTGAATTGTTCATTATCAACCAAATGGTTAGTTTTCGTGGCCATATTCACACAGCCTATTGATTCACCTCTATCTTTCATTTGCTCTGTTTTGTTACCTCTTTTAATTAAATTGTTTGCAATATAGTACAATAAGCAAAATGTGAACATGGGACATGTCTTCTACATGGCATGCATAGCTATTTTCTGACATAATTTGGCTTAAAACAAAAAAAAAACATGCAGGTTAGGGGCGTTAACAGGGCGTTGCTGCAGAAGAGCATGTGTCCTCAGTCAACCTACCCTGTATAAATAAAGGTAAATAATAATAATAATAAAGAGGGTAAATAATCCATCATTTTACATTTACATTACATTACATAATCCATCAAAACATGAAAAGTGCAATTAAGAAAAATTAACAGCTTGTTAAAATTCTCAGATCTCAATTGTGGTTGAAACGAAAAGCAGCATTCACAGGGGGGCCCCAGGACCGAGTTTGAGAACCACTGACGTATTCTATGAAAAAGGTTCAAGAGGGAATCAATGAGGTGGAAAATTGGGCTTTAAAATGGGGCTTTAGGTTTTCTAAATACAAGCGCAAGCTTTAAGACTGAAAAACATCTCCAGTGTGTGCTCTTCAGCTGGAGGCAGGTGCCGTTAAGAAGAAAACAGTTAAGTGTAAACTTGCAATGCCAACTGGACAGTCAACCAACAAAACAAATTGTACAGTCATATTGGGAACATGGAAGAAAGCAGAGTGCAGGTTTTGGAGGAATTGGACATTATTTAGCAGAGGAAATGAGTGAGTAAACTGAAAAATATTTAACCCTGCTGTGCCTCTTCCTGTGGTTCCTTTATGAGAGTGTAGCACCCCAGTGAAAGGGATATGAGATGTGTGCACAGTGGAGATGGCGGGATATGAGATGTGTGCACAGTGGAGATGGCGGGATATGAGATGTGTGCACAGTGGAGATGGCGGGATATGAGATGTGTGCACAGTGGAGATGGCGGGATATGAGATGTGTGCACAGTGGAGATGGCGGGATATGAGATGTGTGCACAGTGGAGATGGCGGGATATGAGATGTGTGCACAGTGGAGATGGCGGGATATGAGATGTGTGCACAGTGGAGATGGCGGGATATGAGATGTGTGCACAGTGGAGATGGCGGGATATGAGATGTGTGCACAGTGGAGATGGCGGGATATGAGATGTGTGCACAGTGGAGATGGCGGGATATGAGGTGTGCACAGTGGAGATTGTGTGTGCATGGGTACCAGCACACAGTGGGGTCGAGGGTAATGAAGAAGCTGATGTGCACTTGATAAAACTGTTATTGCAAAGGATATTAATGTGAGTAAAGGAGAGGCAAAGTATATAGTGTGGAAGAGGGCAATGTCAGAATGGCAGTTAAGATGGGAACAGGTAGGTAAGATGGGAACAGAAGGGAACAGGTATGTAAGATGGGAACAGGCAGGTAAGGGAAGGGAACAGGTAGGTAAGATGGGAACAGGTAGGTAAGATGGGAACAGGCAGGTAAGGGAAGGGAACAGGTAGGTAAGATGGGAACAGGCAGGTAAGGGAAGGGAACAGGTAGGTAAGATGGGAACAGGTAGGTAAGGGAAGGGAACAGGTAGGTAAGATGGGAACAGGTAGGTAAGATGGGAACAGGTAGGTAAGGGAAGGGAACAGGTAGGTAAGATGGGAACAGGCAGGTAAGGGAAAGGAACAGGTAGGTAAGATGGGAACAGGTAGGGAAGGGAAGGCACCTTTCTAACATACAAAGGAAAGTGGGGGTGAGGAGCCATCAGCGGGAGAATGAGAAACTCTGCTAAATAAAAACAGGTTTTTAATCGGGACGCACGAGAATGGGAGGTGTGAGATGTGCAGTTGAGAAGAAGAAAGCGTGGAGCATGTGGTGGTGAGGTGTCCAAAAACAACGGGTAGAAATGTACAGGGAATTCAGACAAGTGGAAAAGTATGAATTCGAGATAGGAAAGGTTTTAAGTGTGTCTGTGGGTAGGGTGGGAATGGATACAGAATTCTCATCACGTTTTTAAAAAGAACGGGGCTTTTTAAAAGAATGTAGATGTAATTTGATGAGGAAAACTCTAGAGGGCGGCAATGCAGCAGTATATGGATGCCAGCCGCCCTTTTAAAAAAAACCCAAGAAGGAGAAGAAATTAAAAAGAGATGGCAAGAGGAATGGACCAGGGAAAGTAATTTCGACATTTATTTAGAATAAGTACATTTTCAGCTGAAACACTGTCTGTTTTCCGTCGTGGTCTGAAAACCTTGACTAAACTACCTATACAGGGCCAATTCTATAGTTCTTGCTTCCAGTTTTTTTGCTTGTTTTCTATTTAAGTCATGTTTATTTATTTTTGTTATTTTGAATGTATAGCTAACTGTGTGTACTATTCATGTTCATTATTTGGGATAGCTCCGACGTTGTGAGAAAGTTGTGCTTTGTGGGATTTGCTTTGTAGTCGCGTCAATGACCTTCAATATGCACTTATTGTACGTCGCTTTGGATAAAAGCGTCTGCCAAATAATTGTAATGTAATGTAATGTAAAACCATTGGTTGGAAATACACAATCTGGACAGGGAAATAGGAAGGAAGACAGGGTTATCACAAGGTTAAGGTTAGGACACACAGGTCTAAATAGTACACTTTTCTTGATAAACAAACATGTAGATGGCTGATGTGAATTTTGTGGTGAGTAATTCATGTAGGAGCTGCATAAAATCTGTCAGACAGAGAGAGAGACTAAAAACCAATCTCCATGAAGTGGGGGCAACTTAATATATACAGAATTTTAAATATATCAACAGGGAATACATGTATTACATTTCTGTTGGAGTATTTACATTCAACAGGCTTAATAAATACATTTAAATTTTATTATTAGTATTTGTATTTTTATTATTAAGCAAGGATATTATTGATTCCCAGTCTACACTCCAGACCAGTGGGTGGCGGTAATTGCACCACTAAAGGTTTTTTTTTAAACCAACCACCATTAAATAAAAAAAGAAGAAGAAGAAGAAAAGAAGGAGGAAGGGAAGCGGCTTTAAAGCGAACAAAGGCGAAGCTTGTGGCGCGGGGGTGAGTCAGTTTTTTCGTGTACGATTAAACGGATTTAACCGTCAGTATATGAATTTAACCGGTAGATTACTTGTGATTTAATTTGTGTTATTCTGCTGCTATTAAACACCTTTTTTGTTTGGCAAAAAACAATCATCATTAGCTAGCTAGCGATATGTTTGCTTCCTTGCTATTTTAATGTAGCTCGCTATCTTCGCTGCAGTGCATCATTCATTATTTGTCTAATTAGCTGCCTGGCTGGCTAATGTTGCTATATTCTTGGCTACAATTAATAATCTAGCCGGCGATTTTTCCCTTCTAACGTTACTGTGATCATTTTAGTATTACTAGTAGACCCATATTACTAGTATGTTTAGCTAACGATATCCAGTGCTGTCCTTTCTCTGCAATAACGTTAGTTGGCTACGTTAGCTTGCTAGCCTATGATCGCTAAATACTGCTGTACCAAGCAAATATAACGTTAGCTAACCAACTAACGTTAACGCATTTTGGCTAATGTAGCTATTCATAATGTATAACTTACACCGGCGTTAGAATTGTAAGTTAGGCCTGTTCTTTCTTTCTGGCTAGTGTTAGCGTTAGCTATGTGCATTTTATGTGATGAGCAACATTAGCAAGTTGGCTAGCAGATGTGACGGTGGATTATGCGACTGAATTGGCTTGTTAGCTGTACTGTGTGTGTGTGTGTGTGTGTGTGTGTGTGTGTGTGTGTGTGTGTGTGTGTGCTGTGAAATGCATTTTTGCGTTGTCTGTTAAGCAGACTCAATTGATTATTTGAAGTGTTGACCGATATGAGTGCTGCATATAAGATCACTATGTGGCATCATTGGCGAAATGTATTAGAAGTCTGTGAAACACACCGCTGCTTTCCCCCCCTATTCTAAAAAAATAAATCAATTATTTATTACAGAATCAATGACCGGAATAGCTTGATATCTTCCACCCGTCAGTCAAGATGTCAAGTAAGGAAATTTCAATGAATGTGCTATGAAGGCAGCGACAGCCGATATTAAGCTGGTTCTTAATGGCAATTTATGGCAGTATTATCCCCCCCCCCATGTAAATGTCTCTTATTTCACCCTTAGGCCATCTCTTTCAGCGAGCCATTTTAATTCTATCAAGTAACATGATTCATATAACATGACTCTTGTCATGGAATAAAACTAACAGAAATGGCACTAAATCATTCAAATGTGAAGTTTGTCATTACAAAAAAAAAAACCTGACATTAATTTCTCCCATTTTTTCACCCATTTTTCCCCCCATGCAGAAAGGCCATCTTATGCCCCTCCCCCCACCCCAGCCCCCACTACAGTAAGTATTCCAGAAACCGAGACGGGGGCCTATACCTACTAAAGACTAATGGAGTTTCATACCGAATTAATGTTAGCGCCAGTGAATGAAAGAATGAGTTGGTCGCAATGGGTATTAATTACCCTGCCACTGTGCTAAGTTGAAATATATTCACCTGACTGTCCAAGTATTAAGATTAAGTCTTAGGACACCCCCATAACATGACCATGAATATGGTTATTGTAACAATCCCAGACACCCGTCCCCCTGGTCTTGTGATAATGCAGTGAGTGTCAGTAATGCCCCTCACACGCAGGGAGTGTCAATAATGCCCCTCACACGCAGGGAGTGTCAATAATGCCCCTCACACGCAGGGAGTGTCAATAATGCCCCTCACACGCAGGGAGTGTCAATAATGCCCCTCACACGCAGGGAGTGTCAGTAATGCCCCTCACACGCAGGGAGTGTCAGTAATGCCCCTCACACGCAGGGAGTGTCAATAATGCCCCTCACACGCAGGGAGTGTCAGTAATGCCCCTCACACGCAGGGAGTGTCAGTAATGCCCCTCACACGCAGGGAGTGTCAGTAATGCCCCTCACACGCAGGGAGTGTCAGTAATGCCCCTCACACGCAGGGAGTGTCAGTAATGCCCCTCACACGCAGGGAGTGTCAGTGATGCCCCTCACACGCAGGGAGTGTCAGTGATGCCCCTCACACGCAGGGAGTGTCAGTGATGCCCCTCACACGCAGGGAGTGTCAGTGATGCCCCTCACACGCAGGGAGTGTCAGTGATGCCCCCTCACACGCAGGGAGTGTCCGTAATTCCCCTCACACGCAGGGAGTGTCCGTAATGCCCCTCACACGCAGGGAGTGTCCGTAATGCCCCTCACACGCAGGGAGTGTCCGTAATGCCCCCTCACACGCAGGGAGTGTCAGTAATGCCCCTCACACGCAGGGAGTGTCAGTAATGCCCCTCACACGCAGGGAGTGTCAGTAATGCCCCTCACACGCAGGGAGTGTCAGTAATGCCCCTCACACGCAGGGAGTGTCCGTAATGCCCCTCACACGCAGGGAGTGTCCGTAATGCCCCTCACACGCAGGGAGTGTCAGTAATGCCCCTCACACGCAGGGAGTGTCCGTAATGCCCCTCACACGCAGGGAGTGTCCGTAATGCCCCTCACACGCAGGGAGTGTCCGTAATGCCCCTCACACGCAGGGAGTGTCCGTAATGCCCCTCACACGCAGGGAGTGTCCGTAATGCCCCTCACACGCAGGGAGTGTCCATAATGCCCCTCACACGCAGGGAGTGTCCATAATGCCCCTCACACGCAGGGAGTGTCCATAATGCCCCTCACACGCAGGGAGTGTCCATAATGCCCCTCACACGCAGGGAGTGTCCATAATGCCCCTCACACGCAGGGAGTGTCCATAATGCCAATGTAAACTCATTGCCGCTTTGAGGGATACTGCTTTTGCATGACCTTGGGTCTCCTTCCATCCATCGTTTTTTTTTTTGTCCTCCCCTCTTTCTTTGTGTCATTTCTCATTCGTGTTTTTGTCTCATTTGTTTCCATCAGCAAATGCCCAACACCCCAGGGTTTGTGGGATACAACCCATACAGCCATCTGGCCTACAACAACTACAGGCTCGGAGGGAACCCAGGCAGCAACAGCAGGGTAACGGTAGGATCCATGACTATCAAAGTGGAGCAGGGGGTTTCAAACCCCACCGAGATGAAATGGGCCAGAACGCCAGACTAGAGAGGGAAGGGATGGAAGCTTCTATTTTCTGTAGTCAACTGAGAAGTCGTCTCTGACCTGATATGGATCCCAACTCTCACACTGAACAGTTTTCACTGTTGCAATACAGCTCAGTTTCTTTATATATACATACAAACACACAGTATATATTACATACAAACACACACAGTATATATTACATACAAACACACACACAGTATATATTACATACAAACACACACAGTATATATTACATACAAACACACACACAGTATATATTACATGCACACAACAGCAGCTTGAAATGGATGTCCTTTCGCTGAATGACGGTTGATCATTTCATAGACATGTCTTCTGTTCCTTCCACTTCATGGCAAATCCTATATGCCAGCCACCTATACCCCTGTCCCTCCGCTGGCCCCTTTCTGTCCCCCGCTGGCCCCTTTCTGTCCCCCCGCTGGCCCCTTTCTGTCCCCCGCTGGCCCCTTTCTGTCCCCCGCTGGCCCCTTTCTGTCCACCTGCCTGCCTTCATTCCTGCACCCTAACCCTAACCCTAACCCATAACGGCTTGGAGAACTGTGATGTCATGTCATGGATGTCCCCATGCCACCCAAGGCCCGTTGGCATGGCTTCTTCTGCGTGGAAGCTGCCCTATCCATCTAGTGGCGTTTGATTCTGTGGTGCCTGCAGCCTGGTCACGGTGCACCATGTAATGTGTGTTTCACTGACTGCCCAGATTCAAGCAGATGCCATTTTCCTGCTCTCAGACATACATTTAGCCAAATTGCCTTTTTCTCCTTCAAAAAAATTGCTTTAATGCAGAAGCTTTTATTCAAGGTTCCTTTATAGATAGATTTTCTTCACCAAGCAGCTTATCCCATTGTCAGCTTGTGTTGTATGTTGGTTTGTATTTTTGTTGCGTTTTAGGGTGGTATATTGATCTGTGTGACAAACGTTGGCACAGGCACTGCACTTATTGTCTCTTGTACATTTATTTTTTACCCAGAATTCATCAGGGATTACAATTCCAAAACCACCAAAGCCCCCCGACAAGCCTTTGATGCCCTACATGCGATACAGCAGGAAGGTGAGAGACCTGTTAAACACCTGAGATTACCTGTTAAACACCTGAGATTACCTGTTAAACACCTGAGATTACCTGCGTCCCGCTCTCCCGCCCACCAAACCCGCTTCCTGCCCCGCCCACCAGGCCAGCTTTCTGTCCCGCCCACCACGCCAGCTTCCTGTCCCGCCCACCACGCCCGCTTCCTGCCCCGCCCACCACGCCCGCTTCCTGTCCCGCCCACCACGCCCGCTTCCTGCCCCGCCCACCACGCCCGCTTCCTGTCCCGCCCACCACGCCAGCTTCCTGTCCCGCCCACCACGCCAGCTTCCTGTCCCGCCCACCACGCCAGCTTTCTGTCCCGCCCACCACGCCAGCTTTCTGTCCCGCCCACCACGCCAGCTTTCTGTCCCGCCCACCACGCCAGCTTTCTGTCCCCGCCCACCACGCCAGCTTTCTGTCCCGCCCACCACGCCAGCTTTCTGTCCCGCCCACCACGCCAGCTTTCTGTCCCGCCCACCACGCCAGCTTTCTGTCCCGCCCACCACGCCAGCTTTCTGTCCCGCCCACCACGCCAGCTTTCTGTCCCGCCCACCACGCCAGCTTTCTGTCCCGCCCACCACGCCAGCTTTCTGTCCCGCCCACCACGCCAGCTTTCTGACCCGCCCACCACGCCAGCTTTCTGTCCCGCCCACCACGCCAGCTTTCTGTCCCTTTGACCTGTCGGTTTTGTTTTCATCACCGTTGAGATTGTAAAGAGCTAAAGGTTAAACCGTATGGCCTCCTCTGGTCTGTACGTCCTCACATTTACTCACATTTACAGTATTGACCCCCCCCCCCTTTCCCCCCCATGTCTGGTTCTCATCAGGTTTGGGACCAAGTAAAAGCCTCCAATCCAGATCTGAAGCTATGGGAAATTGGGAAGATTATCGGTGGCATGTGGAGGGACCTCACCGATGAGGAGAAACAGGACTACTTGAATGAATACGAGGCAGAGAAGGTTGGTTTACAGGGCACGTAAGGAGGAGATCCCAAATGAAGCTTCACAGGCGTGGAGCTCCCTAGAAATGGGATGTTTGACAAAGCAAAAATCTTTGAGAATACTTCAGAGATGCTTGCTCTAAATTATACACAATCCCTGACCCCATGTGTACTATATTGGTTTTCAGTTTTGGTCACGATATTGTTAGTGGGCCTTGTACAGTCAAGCCGGAAAGTCTGCACACCCCTTTCACCTTCTCCACGTTTTATTACGTTACAGACATATTCTACAATAGATTGAGTTCATTTTTTGTCTCAAAATTCTACACAAAATAGCCCATAATGACAGTGAAAACAGGTTTTTAGACATTTGTGCTAATTTATTAAAAATCAAAATGTAAAATATCGTATGTACACAAGTTGATATGACACCCAAAAGTGAGCTGAGGTGCATTTTGTTTCCACTGATACTGCTTGAGATGTTTCTACAACTTAATTGGAGTCCACCTGTGATAAATTCAATTGATTGGACATGATTGGGGATTGCCAACACCTGCCTATATAAGGTCCCACAGTTGACAGTGCATGTCAGAGCAAACTCCAAGCCATGGGGTCAAAGGAATTATCTGCAGACCTCAGAAACAGGATTGTGTCAAGGCATAGATCTGGAGAAGGGTACGGAAAAATCTCTGCAGCTTTACAGGTCCCAAAGAGCACAGTGGCCACCATCATTCGTAAATGGAAGAAGTTTGGAACCACCAAGAATCTTCCTAGGCCTGGCCGCCCGGCCAAACTGAGCAATCGGGGAAGACGGGCCTTGGCCAGGGAGGTGAGCAGGAACCCGAGGGTCACTCTGACAGAGCTCCAGCGTATCCTTGTGGAGATGGGAGAACCTTTCAGAAGATCAACCATCCAGGCAGCACTCCACCAATCAGGCCTTTATGGTAGAGTGGCCAGACGGAAGCCCTCCTTAGTAAAAGGCACATCACAGCCCGCTTGGAGTTTGCAAAAAGGCACCTAGAGGACTCTCAAACCATGAGAATCAAGATTTTCTGGTCTGATGAAACCAAAATTGAACTTTTTGGCCTGAATACCAAACGTCACGTCTGGAGGAAACCAGGCACCGCTCATCACCTGGCTAATACCATCCCTACAGTGAAGCATGGCGGTGGCAGCATCATGATGTGGGGATGTTTTTCAGCAGCGGGAACGGGGCGACTAGTCCTGATAGAGGGAAAGATGAATGCAGCTAAGTACACCGAGATCCTTGAAGAAAACCTGCTCCAGAGCGCTCTGGACCTCAGACTGGGGCGAAGGTTTACCTTCCAACATGACAACGACCCGAAGCACACAGCCAAGAGAACAAAGGAGTGGCTTCGGAGAAAGTCTGTGCATGTCCTTGAGTGGCCCAGCCAGAGCCCAGACCTGAATCCAATTGTGCATCTGTGGAAAGAGCTGAAAATGGCTGTGTACCGACGCTCCCCATCCAACCTGACGGAGCTTGCAAGGATATGCCAAGAGGAATGGGCAAAAATGTCCAGAAACAAGTGTGCCAAGCTCGTAGCTTCTTTCCCAAGACGCCTTGAAGCTGTAATCGCTCTTTCCCAAGACGCCTTGAAGCTGTAATCGCTGCCAAAGGTGCAGCAACCAAGTATTAGGCTAAGGGTGTGTACAGATATGTAACCCCTAAATAACCTATTTTTGTCAGTAAAATAAAATTGCATATTTTCTAAAAACCTGTTTTCACTTCGTCATTATTGGCTATTGTGTGTAGATGTTTGAGGCAAAAAATGAACTCATTCTATTGTAGTATAAGTCCTGTAACGTAATAAAACGTGGAGAAGGTGAAAGGGGTGTGCAGACTTTCCCGGCTTGACTATATCCTTATTCATGTATACCTCAGTGGGTGGGCCTTGTTCATGTATACCTCAGTGTAGTTTGCAGACCCAAACGGCAGGTTGTGATTGGCCGTCGTGTCCCCCAGGGATGGAGGCAGAGGGTTTTTATTTGGCCGTTTGTGGAGGCGGCCCTTGGCACCGTGGGCTTTGGAAGAGGGCGTGTTCAGCCAGTGTAGAAAGGCCTACGAATACAACTGGACGCTCTAAATTGGGAGACCATTTATTAAAATGTATATTTTTTATATATTTATACCATGGCTTGGATAAATACTCGATTCTGATTGGCTGGAGGGTGGCATTTAATTTGTTAAACCGCCCGGCAATGAAGTAGCGCTGGCAACATTTTAATCACCGTTCTAAATTAATACGCCGTCTACGTTATCTGCTGTAGTGATGGGCAAAACAGTTCACTTCAGTGACTCGAATCACTAGAATCAGTTCATTAAAAAGATTCGTTCACCGAATCGTTCAGTGCTTGGGCGGAGCTCCGATTGCGTACTGCGTAGTCCGACTCACTCAGTGAACTGAAACGGCCGAACGGTTCATGCGGAAGTGCTGTCGCTTTGACAAACGCGCCAAACTCCGTTTACAAATCTTGATATTTTAAGTTTCCTCGTTGAATATCAATATTGGTGGTGAACGCTGGTTTTCAATGACTTAAGTCTTAACTTGCTGGGCCTGATTCTGGCAGTTTGAGCCGCTGATTATCACTCAGGATCACGTCACGTTAACTCACTGTCTAGTAGCCTTCAGTGAACGGATCACGACACGTTCGCTCGCAGAAGTCCACTCTGCACGCTCGCTGCCTCGCTTGGCGCCCGCCCACCCGTGAATGATTCGTTCAGCACAGCAGAACTGGTTCGCAGGGGACGAATCACGTTCGCTCGCGGCAGTCCCTCCCCCTCCCTGCACGCTCGCTGCTGATCAGATCCGTTCGAGAGCTCAACTGAACTGAGAAATATACGGATCTTTTCAGTAGTGATTCAGTTCAGTTCGTTCACCCAAAAGATTCGGTCTTTTGAACGAATCGTTCGCGAACGACACAACATTAATCTGCTGCCAGAGTAGACCGTTTTTTGAAGGGTAACCATAGCATCACCAACAGCTGATTAATAATGCTGGCAAATAACGCTAAATCAGCTGATTTTAAAAGTTTGTCTTCGCCAAATATCTTAGTTACAACAACTTTAATCTAGCAAAGCAGTTTTGTGGTTAGAGATGCAATATTTATTCAGTTTGGAAATATGAACGTAGCTAACATAGTCGGGCTTTACCTAATGTAATGTAACGCTAACGTAAGCAACGCTGGTTACTTCACAAAGCACGTTAATCTGTGTATTAAAAAACATTTTATCAAGCGAAATGTTTTAGATATGACACAAGTTACATCTAACAGTAACAAACTTTGTATCTATAGTACCGGTAGGCAATTTTTTTAGATGTTCCCATCTCATGATGCTAATCTGAAATGCAATTTCCTTAGCATGGGCTGTTTAATAGGCTGCGTGACCAAAGCATTTTTAAAAAGCAAGACGGAGATAGGGAGGTAAATTGAGTTGCGGTTTCATGCAATTTTCTTAAATAATGTAACTAATGGCAAAAATAACCAAAATTGGTGCTAATTTTATGGTATAAAGTTGAGAAGGAACTATTTGCTTCCTTATTGAATCAATTGTTTTCAGAACTACCAACGAGCGGTTTTTGCATAACTACGGACAAAATAGAACTAGTAACGAGAAATTGAATTAGCAACGAGATGTTTTCTGTTCAAATAGAACTATCAACGAGCAGTTTTGCATGACAACGGCAAACTACATGCCAAAATGGCCTCGGAAGGATATTAAATTTCTGCTGATAAAGTCGATAAAAATCAATAAATATAAATGTAACTATATATAATAATTGTTGGTAACCATGGTATAAGCGCAATAATGACCTCGGAGCCGGGCATTACAGTTTAAATGCCCTTCGCGGAGGGAAATTGCCCGAGGCGCGCTACTACCTCCGCGTCGGGCATTTAAACTGTGTAATGCCCGGCTCCGAGGTCATTATTGCTTACAAAAGGGCTAAAGAGTAATGCAGGTATTGCTCCATGATGGAAGTAAATCGATACCCATACAACCGGCTAAGTAGGTGTGGTGTGTTAGGGTTAGGGTGACAGTCCATGGTGCCATTCAAGAGGCACTAGAAACCGCCTAAAGCAGCCATGTGGAGGAGTCACATGCTAATTACAGTAAGCAGGCTCTTATGGCAGATTTTTTACTCAGATTGACTGTGAATTGGGTGTAAAAAAAAATTATAATTACAATTGTTCGGTAATACAAAATTTTCAATAAAATTTTTTTACCAAGAATGAAAATGGTGTGAAACATGGATGTTTAAGTACACCCAGTGTCACACCCTAACCGCTCGGACCGCGTCTCGCCGTCTCCGCAGATCGAGTATAACGAGTCAATGAAAGCCTACCACAACTCCCCAGCCTACCTGGCCTACGTCAACGCCAAGAGCCGCGCCGAGGCGGCCCTGGAGGAGGAGAGCCGCCAGCGACAGTCGCGCATCGATAAGGGCGAGCCGTACATGAGCATCCAGCCCGCCGAGGACCCTGACGGTACGGCCCGCCGCACGCCCGACACCGCCCGCCCGATACCGCCCGCACGCCCGACAACCGCACGCCCGACACTGCCTGCACGCCTGACAACCGCACGCCCGACACCGCCTGCACGCCTGACACCGGCCGCACGACGCCCGCACGCCTGACACCCGCACGCCCGACACCGCCTGCACGCCTGACACCGCCCGCACGACGCCTGCACGCCTGACACCGGCCGCACGACGCCCGCACGCCTGACACCCGCACGCCCGACACCGCCTGCACGCCTGACACCGCCCGCACGCCTGACACCGGCCGCACGACGCCCGCACGCCTGACACCGCCCGCACGACACCCACCCGCCCGCACGACACCCACCTGCCCGACGCCCGACACCGCCTGCACGCCTGACACCGCCCGCACGACACCCGCACGCCTGACACCGCCCGCACGACACCCGCACGCCTGACACCGCCCGCACGACACCCGCACGCCTGACACCGCCCGCACGACACCCGCACGCCTGACACCGCCCGCACGACACCCGCACGCCTGACACCGCCCGCACGACACCCGCACGCCTGACACCGCCCGCACGACACCCGCACGCCTGACACCGCCCGCACGACACCCGCACGCCTGACACCGCCCGCACGACACCCGCACGCCTGACACCGCCCGCACGACGCCTGACACCGCCCGCACGACACCCACCTGCCCGCACGCCCAACACCGCCAGCACGACACCCACCTGCCTGCACGCCCGACACCGCCCGCACGACACCCACCCGCCCGCACGCCCAACACCGCCAGCACGCCCGACACCGCCTGCATGCCCGACACCGCCTGCATGCCCGACACCGCCCGCACGACACCCACCCGCCTGCATGCCCGACACCGCCTGCATGCCTGACACCGCCCGCACGACGCCTGACAACCGCACGCCCGACACCGCCCGCACGCCTGACACCGCCCGCACGACACCCACCTGCCCGCACGCCCAACACCGCCAGCACGACACCCACCTGCCCGCACGCCTGACACCGCCCGCACGACACCCGCACGCCTGACACCGCCCGCATGCCTGACACCGACCGCACGACACCCACCTGCCCGCACGACACCCACCTGCCCGCACGACACCCACCCGCACGCACGCCACCCACCCGCACGACACCCACCCGCACGCACGCCTGACACCGCCCGCACGCCCGACATCGCCCGCACGACACCCACCTGCCCGCACGCCTGACACCGCCCGCACGCCTGACACCGCCCGCACGCCCGACACCGCCCGCACGACACCCACCTGCCCGCACGCCCGACACCCACCTGCCCGCACGCCCAACACCGCCAGCACGACACCCACCTGCCTGCACGCCCGACACCGCCCGCACGACACCCACCTGCCCGCACGCCCAACACCGCCAGCACGACACCCACCTGCCTGCACGCCCGACACCGCCCGCACGACACCCACCCGCCCGCACGCCCAACACCGCCAGCACGCCCGACACCGCCTGCATGCCCGACACCGCCTGCATGCCCGACACCGCCCGCACGACACCCACCCGCCCGCACGCCCAACACCGCCAGCACGCCCGACACCGCCTGCATGCCCGACACCGCCTGCATGCCCGACACCGCCCGCACGACACCCACCCGCCCGCACGCCCAACACCGCCTGCATGCCCGACACCGCCTGCATGCCTGACACCGCCCGCACGACGCCTGACAACCGCACGCCCGACACCGCCCGCACGCCTGACACCGCCCGCACGACACCCACCTGCCCGCACGCCCAACACCGCCAGCACGACACCCACCTGCCCGCACGCCTGACACCGCCCGCACGACACCCGCACGCCTGACACCGCCCGCATGCCTGACACCGACCGCACGACACCCACCTGCCCGCACGACACCCACCTGCCCGCACGACACCCACCCGCACGCACGCCTGACACCGCCCGCACGACACCCACCCCGCACGCACGCCTGACACCGCCCGCACGCCCGACATCGCCCGCACGACACCCACCTGCCCGCACGCCTGACACCGCCCGCACGCCTGACACCGCCCGCACGCCCGACACCGCCCGCACGACACCCACCTGCCCGCACGCCCGACACCGCCCGCACGACACCCACCCGCCTGAGCGCCGCCCGTGCTGCAAGATTCACAAAATGCTGTAGACAGACTAACACATCTGGCCATTTGTGCCAAACCGTCAGTAAACTTCATGAACGGAGCTACTTGATTGGTGGATATGTCCGTCTGTCTGGCAGCCCAGGTCACACACAAGCTGCTCTCGTTTGTACAAAAGCCTGCAGTATGTAAACCAGTGTTAATGCATAATTCATCCCTTGCTGCTGTTTTGTGTTTCCCAGTGGTGGCTGTATAGTTTCCCCTCTTAATTTCAGGTTGTGAGCTGTTGTTCTGTTCAATGTTATTAAAATGGCTTATATATATCGAGCTGTAGCGAGCTGCAGTCGCGGCGAGGGACGCTATAGCGAGCTGCAGTCGCGGCGAGGGACGCTATAGCGACCTTTTTCTTTTTTTTAATCTGGGATTTCTATTGTGGTTGGAACTTGGAACAAAACTAAAGCGTGAAGTGTCAGCTTCCAGACGCTCTGATTTGTCCTCGATTGCCCTCTCGAGGACTCCCAGAGGGGCAACACACTTTGAGAATGTTCAACCGGGCAGTGCGTTGGCCCTGTATTTTCATTTGCATTTGCGTAAGGCATGTCTGGGCCTTTAGTCTCTGTAGGGATATTCCAACTCTCCCTTCTCCACATGACGGGGGTTATCTGTCCTCCACATGACGGGGGTTATCTGTCCTCCACATGACGGGGGTTATCTGTCCTCCACATGACGGGGGTTATCTGTCCTCCACATGACGGGGGTTATCTGTCCTCCACATGACGGGGGTTATCTGTCCTCCACATGACGGGGGTTATCTGTCCTCCACATGACGGGGGTTATCTGTCCTCTCCCTTCAGATTATGACGACGGTTTCTCCCTGAAACACACCGCCGCCGCCCGTTTCCAACGCAACCACCGCCTGATCAGTGACATTCTGAGTGAGAATGTGGTGCCGGACGTGCGCTCTGTGGTCACCACCGCCCGCATGCAGGTGCTCAAGCGGCAGGTCCAGTCTCTCATGGTGCACCAGGTACGGTAAAGACTCCTCACGCTGCGCCCCCGGCCTGCGCCGGCCATACCCAGCCCTTACCCTAACCCTAACCCTAACCACACGCCATACCCAGCCCTTACCCTTACCCTAACCACACGCCATACTCAGCTCTTACCCTAACCCTAACCACACGCCATACCCAGCCCTTACCCTAACCCTAACCACACGCCATACCCAGCCCTTACCCTAACCCTAACCACACGCCATACCCAGCCCTTACCCTAACCCTAACCACACGCCATACCCAGCCCTTACCCTAACCACACACCATACCCAGCCCTTACCCTAACCCTAACCACACGCCATACCCAGCCCTTACCCTAACCACACGCCATACTCAGCCCTTACCCTAACCCTAACCACACGCCATACTCAGCTCTTACCCTAACCCTAACCACACACCATACCCAGCCCTTACCCTAACCCTAACCCTAACCACACGCCATACCCAGCCCTTACCCTAACCCTAACCACACGCCATACCCAGCCCTTACCCTAACCCTAACCACACGCCATACTCAGCTCTTACCCTAACCCTAACCACACGCCATACCCAGCCCTTACCCTAACCCTAACCACACGCCATACCCAGCCCTTACCCTAACCCTAACCACACGCCATACCCAGCCCTTACCCTAACCACACGCCATACCCAGCCCTTACCCTAACCCTAACCACACGCCATACCCAGCCCTTACCCTAACCACACGCCATACTCAGCCCTTACCCTAACCCTAACCACACGCCATACCCAGCTCTTACCCTAACCCTAACCACACGCCATACCCAGCCCTTACCCTAACCACACACCATACCCAGCCCTTACCCTAACCCTAACCACACGCCATACCCAGCCCTTACCCTAACCACACGCCATACTCAGCCCTTACCCTAACCCTAACCACACGCCATACTCAGCTCTTACCCTAACCCTAACCACACACCATACCCAGCCCTTACCCTAACCCTAACCCTAACCACACGCCATACCCAGCCCTTACCCTTACCCTAACCACACGCCATACTCAGCTCTTACCCTAACCCTAACCACACGCCATACCCAGCCCTTACCCTAACCCTAACCACACGCCATACCCAGCCCTTACCCTAACCCTAACCACACGCCATACCCAGCCCTTACCCTAACCCTAACCACACGCCATACCCAGCCCTTACCCTAACCACACACCATACCCAGCCCTTACCCTAACCCTAACCACACGCCATACCCAGCCCTTACCCTAACCACACGCCATACTCAGCCCTTACCCTAACCCTAACCACACGCCATACTCAGCTCTTACCCTAACCCTAACCACACACCATACCCAGCCCTTACCCTAACCCTAACCCTAACCACACGCCATACCCAGCCCTTACCCTAACCCTAACCACACGCCATACCCAGCCCTTACCCTAACCCTAACCACACGCCATACTCAGCTCTTACCCTAACCCTAACCACACGCCATACCCAGCCCTTACCCTAACCCTAACCACACGCCATACCCAGCCCTTACCCTAACCCTAACCACACGCCATACCCAGCCCTTACCCTAACCACACGCCATACCCAGCCCTTACCCTAACCCTAACCACACGCCATACCCAGCCCTTACCCTAACCCTAACCACACGCCATACTCAGCCCTTACCCTAACCCTAACCACACGCCATACCCAGCCCTTACCCTAACCACACGCCATACTCAGCCCTTACCCTAACCCTAACCACACGCCATACCCAGCCCTTACCCTAACCCTAACCACACGCCATACCCAGCCCTTACCCTAACCACACGCCATACTCAGCCCTTACCCTAACCCTAACCACACGCCATACTCAGCTCTTACCCTAACCCTAACCACACGCCATACCCAGCCCTTACCCTAACCACACACCATACCCAGCCCTTACCCTAACCCTAACCCTAACCACACGCCATACCCAGCCCTTACCCTAACCCTAACCACACGCCATACCCAGCCCTTACCCTAACCACACACCATACCCAGCCCTTACCCTAACCCTAACCACACGCCATACCCAGCCCTTACCCTAACCACACGCCATACTCAGCCCTTACCCTAACCCTAACCACACGCCGTACCCAGCCCTTACCCTAACCCTAACCCTAACCACACGCCATACCCAGCCCTTACCCTAACCCTAACCACACGCCATACCCAGCCCTTACCCTAACCAAACGCCGTACCCAGCCCTTACCCTAACCCTAACCCTAACCCTAACCACACACCATACCCAGCCCTTACCCTAACCACACGCCATACCCAGCCCTTACCCTAACCCTAACCACACGCTATACCCAGCCCTTACCCTAACCCTAACCACACGCCATACCCAGCCCTTACCCTAACCCTAACCACACGCCATACCCAGCCCTTACCCTAACCACACGCCATACCCAGCCCTTACCCTAACCCTAACCCTAACCACACGCCATACCCAGCCCTTACCCTAACCACACGCCGTACCCAGCCCTTACCCTAACCCTAACCACACGCCATACCCAGCCCTTACCCTAACCACACGCCATACCCAGCCCTTACCCTAACCCTAACCCTAACCACACGCCATACCCAGCCCTTACCCTAACCCTAACCACACGCCATACCCAGCCCTTATCCTAACCAAACGCCGTACCCAGCCCTTACCCTAACCCTAACCCTAACCCTAACCACACACCATACCCAGCCCTTACCCTAACCACACGCCATACCCAGCCCTTACCCTAACCCTAACCACACGCCATACCCAGCCCTTACCCTAACCCTAACCACACGCCATACCCAGCCCTTACCCTAACCCTAACCACACGCCATACCCAGCCCTTACCCTAACCACACGCCATACTCAGCCCTTACCCTAACCCTAACCACACGCCGTACCCAGCCCTTACCCTAACCCTAACCCTAACCACACGCCATACCCAGCCCTTACCCTAACCCTAACCACACGCCATACCCAGCCCTTACCCTAACCAAACGCCTAACCCTAACCACACGCCATACCCAGCCCTTACCCTTACCCTAACCACACGCCATACTCAGCTCTTACCCTAACCCTAACCACACGCCATACCCAGCCCTTACCCTAACCCTAACCACACGCCATACCCAGCCCTTACCCTAACCCTAACCACACGCCATACCCAGCCCTTACCCTAACCCTAACCACACGCCATACCCAGCCCTTACCCTAACCACACACCATACCCAGCCCTTACCCTAACCCTAACCACACGCCATACCCAGCCCTTACCCTAACCACACGCCATACTCAGCCCTTACCCTAACCCTAACCACACGCCATACTCAGCTCTTACCCTAACCCTAACCACACACCATACCCAGCCCTTACCCTAACCCTAACCACACGCCATACCCAGCCCTTACCCTAACCCTAACCACACGCCATACCCAGCCCTTACCCTAACCCTAACCACACGCCATACTCAGCTCTTACCCTAACCCTAACCACACGCCATACCCAGCCCTTACCCTAACCCTAACCACACGCCATACCCAGCCCTTACCCTAACCCTAACCACACGCCATACCCAGCCCTTACCCTAACCACACGCCATACCCAGCCCTTACCCTAACCCTAACCACACGCCATACCCAGCCCTTACCCTAACCACACGCCATACTCAGCCCTTACCCTAACCCTAACCACACGCCATACCCAGCCCTTACCCTAACCACACGCCATACTCAGCCCTTACCCTAACCCTAACCACACGCCATACCCAGCCCTTACCCTAACCCTAACCACACGCCATACCCAGCCCTTACCCTAACCACACGCCATACTCAGCCCTTACCCTAACCCTAACCACACGCCATACTCAGCTCTTACCCTAACCCTAACCACACGCCATACCCAGCCCTTACCCTAACCACACACCATACCCAGCCCTTACCCTAACCCTAACCCTAACCACACGCCATACCCAGCCCTTACCCTAACCCTAACCACACGCCATACCCAGCCCTTACCCTAACCACACGCCATACTCAGCCCTTACCCTAACCCTAACCACACGCCGTACCCAGCCCTTACCCTAACCCTAACCCTAACCACACGCCATACCCAGCCCTTACCCTAACCCTAACCACACGCCATACCCAGCCCTTACCCTAACCAAACGCCGTACCCAGCCCTTACCCTAACCCTAACCCTAACCCTAACCACACACCATACCCAGCCCTTACCCTAACCACACGCCATACCCAGCCCTTACCCTAACCCTAACCACACGCTATACCCAGCCCTTACCCTAACCCTAACCACACGCCATACCCAGCCCTTACCCTAACCCTAACCACACGCCATACCCAGCCCTTACCCTAACCACACGCCATACCCAGCCCTTACCCTAACCCTAACCCTAACCACACGCCATACCCAGCCCTTACCCTAACCACACGCCGTACCCAGCCCTTACCCTAACCCTAACCACACGCCATACCCAGCCCTTACCCTAACCACACGCCATACCCAGCCCTTACCCTAACCCTAACCCTAACCACACGCCATACCCAGCCCTTACCCTAACCCTAACCACACGCCATACCCAGCCCTTACCCTAACCAAACGCCGTACCCAGCCCTTACCCTAACCCTAACCCTAACCCTAACCACACACCATACCCAGCCCTTACCCTAACCACACGCCATACCCAGCCCTTACCCTAACCCTAACCACACGCCATACCCAGCCCTTACCCTAACCCTAACCACACGCCATACCCAGCCCTTACCCTAACCCTAACCACACGCCATACCCAGCCCTTACCCTAACCACACGCCATACTCAGCCCTTACCCTAACCCTAACCACACGCCGTACCCAGCCCTTACCCTAACCCTAACCCTAACCACACGCCATACCCAGCCCTTACCCTAACCCTAACCACACGCCATACCCAGCCCTTACCCTAACCAAACGCCGTACCCAGCCCTTACCCTAACCCTAACCACACACCATACCCAGCCCTTACCCTAACCACACGCCATACCCAGCCCTTACCCTAACCCTAACCACACGCTATACCCAGCCCTTACCCTAACCACACGCCATACCCAGCCCTTACCCTAACCCTAACCACACGCCGTACCCAGCCCTTACCCTAACCCTAACCACACGCCATACTCAGCCCTTACCCTAACCCTAACCCTAACCGCACGCCATACCCAGCCTTTACCCTGACCCTAACCACACGCCATACCCAGCCCTTACCCTAACCACACGCCATAGCCAGCCCTTACCCTAACCATACGCCGTACCCAGCCCTTACCCTAACCCTAACCCTAACCACACGCCATAGCCAGCCCTTACCCTAACCCTAACCACACGCCATACCCAGCCTTTACCCAGCCCTTACCACACGCAGTACCCAGCCCTTACCACACGCCGTACCCAGCCCTTACCACACGCCGTACCCAGCCCTTACTGTACCCAGCCCTTACCGCACGCAGTACCCAGCCCTTACCACACGCAGTACCCAGCCCTTACTGTACCCAGCCCTTACCACACGCCGTACCCAGCCCTTACTGTACCCAGCCCTTACCACACGCAGTACCCAGCCCTTACCACACGCCGTACCCAGCCCTTACCACACGCCGTGCCCAGCCCTTACCGCACGCAGTACCCAGCCCTTACCACACGCAGTACCCAGCCCTTACTGTACCCAGCCCTTACCACACGCAGTACCCAGCCCTTACCACACGTCGTACCCAGCCCTTACCACACGTCGTACCCAGCCCTTACTGTACCCAGCCCTTACCGCACGCAGTACCCAGCCCTTACCACACGCAGTACCCAGCCCTTACCACACGCCGTACCCAGCCCTTACCACACGCAGTACCCAGCCCTTACCACACGCCGTACCCAGCCCTTACCACACGCCGTGCCCAGCCCTTACTGTACCCAGCCCTTACCACACGCAGTACCCAGCCCTTACCACATGCAGTACCCAGCCCTTACTGTACCCAGCCCTTACCCTAACCCTAACCACACGCCGTACCCAGCCCTTACCCTAACCACACGCGGTACCCAGCCCTTACCGCACGCCGTACCCAGCCCTTACCGCACGCCGTACCCAGCCCTTACCGCACGCAGTACCCAGCCCTTACCACACGCAGTACCCAGCCCTTACCACACGCAGTACCCAGCCCTTACCACACGCCGTATGACACCCGCCATAGCGACTGGTGTTCTCTGACCCACAGAGGAAGCTGGAGGCGGAGCTGCTGCAGATTGAGGATCGCCACCAGGACAAGAAGAGGAAGTTTCTGGAGGCCACGGAAAGCTTTAACAGCGAGCTGAAACGGGTGCGTGTGGAAAAATGATGCTTTTCTCAACCCTCTCGCTGCAAGTCTTTGCAGTATTTGGGAGTTAAAATGTGAAAAGATGTATACTGAATTAAATTAAATGTTTTAATAACGAAAGCTTTAACAGCGAGCTGAAACGGGTGTGTGTGGAAAAGAAAGCTTTAACAGCGAGCTGAAATGGGTGTGTGTGGAAAAGAAAGCTTTAACAGCGAGCTGAAACGGGTGTGTGTGGAAAAGAAAGCTTTAACAGCGAGCTGAAACGGGTGTGTGTGGAAAAGAAAGCTTTAACAGCGAGCTGAAATGGGTGTGTGTGGAAAAGAAAGCTTTAACAGCGAGCTGAAACGGGTGTGTGTGGAAAAGAAAGCTTTAACAGCGAGCTGAAACGGGTGTGTGTGGAAAAATGATGCTTTTCTCAACCCTCTCGCTGCAAGTCTTTGCAGTATTTGGGAGTTAAAATGTGAAAAGATGTATACTGAATTAAATTAAATGTTTTAATAACGTGTGCTGTCACCCAAGCTTGTTTGGAGAAAAACAGATTGTCCAAACCCATTTCTCTTACTCAGATTAATTTTCTCCCGCATTCATGGCTGATAATTGAATACTGAGATTTTGCTCCTCATATTATAAGCTCTGATATTTTCATATAAATATCATAATGGCAAAGTGCATTGACTTGAGTGAGGCCTTCCACGACATAAGGGATATAAAATGTATATATATATTTTTAAAAAAAGCATTTGTGTGATTAAACTCTCGCGCGTTCTCCAGCTGTGCGGCCTGAAGGTGGAGGTGGACATGGAGAAGATCGCGGCGGAGATCGCGGCCGCTGAGGAGGCAGCCCGGAGGAGAGCGGAGGAGCGGGAGAGGGAGGTGGCAGAGCAGGCGGAGAGAGCAGCCGCCGCACCGGAGGAGGAGCCACAGGCCGCCGCCGCCGCCGTCAACGAGAAGCCCCCAGAGGACCCCGCCACTGACGGCAGGCCCAAAACAAAGAAGAGGAAGGAGGGGGAGGAAGAGGAGGAGCCCGCTGCCATGGAGATGGGTCAGTCCACACGCATCCTTTTTTTAGATTTGCTCCTGTGGATAACGCTTTTTGTTTTGTTTGTTTTTGGGGTGGTTAGAAAAGCTTCCTCTGTGTAGCACTGATTGGCTGCTCCAGGCTGGCGTTCCAGGCCTCTTCCTCGTGATAAAACAATACTCTACTTCTGTTAGCTCCTGCATCTCTGTATCTGTCATCTTTAGCTTCTGTGGAATAAATCAACAGGATATTTGGTTCCCTTCCAAAAATGACTTCATCTGTTCAGGCTCCTGCTAGAGTTTTAATAAAAGCACAGCATTGAGAGGGTCATTTATTTAGATTTATTCCCCAGAATCCCCAGTATTGTTGAATGTTGGTTTTGGGGCGGGTCAGGGTCAGGGTCAGGGTCAGGGGTAGGGTCAGGATCCTGATTATTCAGGTAAAGAGCAGATGGGCGTTTAGTGGGCGGAGTCTTCGGGCCTCAGTTTAAACCCTGTGCTCTCATTGGCTCCCCCACAGATGAGCCACGCCCTGAGGCTCCGTCTGAGGGCCTGCGGGCGAATGAGGAAGGAGTGGGCGCCAGCGAGGACAAGGAGAGCGTCCAGGAGGGTGCGGACAGCGTGATGGAGGAAGGCACCAGTGACAGCAACACCAGCTCAGAGAGCACGGGAACGCCCCCGGACGACGCCCTCCCGCCCGAGCCCGCGCCCGAGGAGGGGCCTAGCAACAAGCCAGAATGAATCCCAAACACTCCCCACCCCGCATCCCCCAAATCAACCCTTAAACCTGCCCCCCCCACCTCAGTCAGACCAGCCATAGCCACACATTTTAAACCCCACGCCACGCCCTTACCTCACGCCACGCCCTTACCTCACACCACGCCACGCCCTTACCTCACGCCACGCCCTTACCCCACGCCACGCCCATACCCCACGCCACGCCCATACCCCCACGCCATGCCCATACCCCCACGCCATGCCCATACCCCCATGCCATGCCCATACCCCCATGCCACACCCTTACGCCCAGCCCTTATCCCACGCTCAGCCCTTACCTCACGCCACGCCCTTACCTCACGCCACGCCACGCCCTTACCTCACGCCACGCCCTTACCTCACGCCACGCCACGCCCTTACCTCACACCACGCCACGCCCTTACCTCACGCCACACCCTTACCCCACACCACGCCCATACCCCCACGCCATGCCCATACCCCCATGCCACACCCTTACGCCCAGCCCTTACCCCACGCTCAGCCCTTACCCCACGCTCAGCCCTCACGCCCAGCCCTTACCCCACGCCCAGCCCTCACGCCCAGCCCTTACCCCACGCCACACCCTGATATTACTGCCGTGAGGAAGTCTCCATAGTTTTAACTGTTTGGGGGGGGGGTTAAAACTATATGCTTTCACGCAGGGTTAGGGTACTTAGGGTCAGGGTACTTAGGGTCAGGGTAATTAGAGTCAGGGTACTTAGGGTTAGGGTACTTAGGGTTAGGGTACTTAGGGTTAGGGTCAGGGTACTTAGGGTCAGGGTACTTAGGGTTAGGGTACTTAGGGTTAGGGTCAGGGTACTTAGGGTCAGGGTACCTAGGGTCAGGGTACTTAGGGTTAGGGTACTTAGGGTTAGGGTACTTAGGGTTAGGGTCAGGGTACTTAGGGTCAGGGTACCTAGGGTCAGGGTACTTAGGGTTAGGGTACTTAGGGTTAGGGTCAGGGTACTTAGGGTTAGGGTACCTAGGGTCAGGGTACTTAGGGTCAGGGTACTTAGGGTTAGGGTCAGGGTATTTAGGGTTAGGGTTAGGGGCGAGCGGCACGCGGTTCAGCAGCTTCCTTTTGCTTTCTTACCGTCTTGCTTTTATGTACTGTTTCACCATGTAGACATGCTTAAGTACCTTAGTGCTTAAGTACCTAGACTTAGTGTATCTTAAGTACCCTTACCTCACCTTTTCTTTACTTCATCTTTTTTCTTTTAGTATTTAATAACAAACATAGAAAATGACTCAACTACATGCTAGTTTTTATCTTCGCTAGTTCCCTTTTTGTATTGCTGAGTTTGATTCCCCAAATAAAATTTAAACTCAAACTCACGTTTTATGATTTATTGCTTATTTGTCAATTTCAGCTGATATTGTGTCGTTAGTATTTAGGGGCTAATCAGCGACGCTGCTATAACCCTATCGTTAACTAGTTCAAGTTAATTTCTTCCGTTCTTTTTTAAATGAGCTGCTCCGATCTAACAATATTGCACACATTTTTGTGAATTAGATAATCGCCCCAACTCATTCCAAAGTGATTATTACTACCCTACTACTGCTAACGGTTAAAAGATGTACTGTACCTACAGTCGCCTACTACCCAACTCTCAGCACGAAATCAACTTGTCTCAGAGCCCTGAGCTGCGGCAATATTCCACGGCTCCAGAGCCGTGGCACAAATCAAAGTTCTTTGGAGTTTTAACAGAGAGAAAATGCTGTAGCCAACACCATTAATAATTGGGTTTAGCCTAGCTACTCAGTGTGGATCAACCAGAAACCTTGACAAAGGTATTCTGTTATATCAAATGAGATTCCGAGACACCAACAATTTAATAGCCTACTTTTTATTACAAAATTATTACATGTGACTGTTTGCAACCGAATTGCAGTATAAAACATAATTAATATGTGATTGTGTTCAGCTAATGACAGCAAATAGGCTACTTCTTATTTAAAATGGTGGCATTTTTATTTTAGAACTCTTATTTTAGAACACAACAACAACAGTGAACATATAAATACAATTTTGTATAATAGAAGTAATAAATAGCCCAATGGTTCAAATAAACAAATTTTATGGTGTCCAAATAAATCTTTACCAAATACTATTTAAAACTAATAAACGAAACAGGCTCCTGTACATAGACACATGCATCAAGGTCTGTCTTGTTTGTTGGATTTGGCTGGCTATCTCTCCTATACAGCCATCCATCCACCACATTTTCAGTAGGCTGCTGGATTCTAGGATCTGAGAAAAAATAAGATTTATATTTGCATAGACTAATAAAATAGCTATATGCAAATATAACCATTCAAAGTCTATTCTTAGGCCACGTAATATCTAACGTTACAATCAATGACCGACAGCGTTATTTTAGGCTATAGGCCTAACGTTAAACTTCTGCTAGAATATTGGAGATGGGAAAGTCGTAAATAAATGTAAACTGGATGCGATTGCAAACTAGCTTGAAAAGTAAGGGAGAGTGAACAGAAAACATTGAGCATAAGCTATTAAAATGAGCATCAATCAGGTGATTTGGGTCTGAATAAAATATCAAAGCTAGTTTACTAACTTCATTTGCTACCAGCTAGACTCTGCTGTCTGAAACAGCTTCAAATTCCAGCTCGCGCCACTGGGAGAAAGAATCAAACAACAAACGGGACTGTATTAACCGGAAGAACCAAAAACTTGCGACTCCTACTCTTCAAACTGAATGGTACGGAAAGAGCTGACTCAGAAAAAAGAGCCGAACTGCCCTTCACTACTCGGGTGCCGTAAAACACAGTAGTGATGTGCGAGTTTGAACGAATCGTTCGAAACGAACGACTCTTTTTACTGACTCAGGAGTGACAAGTCCTCTCCTCCACTAACTCGTTCACTGACTCGCCCCTCCTACCTGCTACTTGCTAATGCGACCTGCGAAGACGAGTCGAGACAACGTGTTACTCACACTATTGTGCAACTCTTATATTAACTGTATTTGTGGAAATGTATCAAGTAAATCACTGTATTAACCTAGCACTGTGAGAAAGCAACCACTTTGGCGCTTGTTTCAACTCCGTACTCGCTCTCCCTGCCCTGAGCTGAAGGTCTGGCTGCACAAATCATTCACTCACTTGCTCTCCCAGCCCGCCCGGAGCTGTCTGACTCGGGTTGCACAAAACACTCACTCGTTCACCCAGTACTCGCTCTGCCTGCCCTGAGCTGAAGGTCTGGCTGCACGTACAAATCTAATGTTGCACTGTTGAATATGTTTATATACTTACCCTGTTTTAGTGTTTTATTAGAATTTTGCAATAGTGCATCTGTAACCTAGTAGTAGTTATTGTATTCTTTTATTTTAAATTTGCAATATTAGGCCTTTATATTTGCACTCGTTGGTTCTCATTGATACAGCGGGTGCGGGTGAGTGACTGTGGCTGTCGACTCGAGTTGGGCAGCTCTGACTCGCACTCACTGATTCGCTAACTCGTGAGTGAGAGTACTGAGCAAGCCCCCAGAACTGCACCGGGCTTTGAAGCCAATTTGATTGAGAGGTCAAACCGTGTAATAACTGCTTTTCGGACCTGGAAGTTGTTTTCTCTCACAATCATGGGAAAAGGAGCGGCTGTAAAACGGTGGATAATTTTTTTTGAGCGTCGACGCTCATGTTCAGGTTCATTAGTTGAAAACTGATGCGTTCAGTTCACCAAAAACGTGAGCACGTTCAGTTGTTCATGCACAACACTGATTATTGTGTTCCGCCATTTTTTTTTTGTTGCAATTCCAGCAAAACAGTTTGGTAACTTTTGATGAAATTTTGCACAATGGTAGATCCTCGCGCAGAATAGCCACGCAGAGAATTTCACCCCGATAGGCCGCATGGTGGTGCTATAGCAGACTTAAATGCAAAATATTATTACTCCTGCCCGTTTGTCATAGAGACATGAAACCAACGTCAATACAGGTCTTGTCTTGATCAAAAAATGAAGCCGTAATTAAAATATTTTTTAATTTTTTTCTTTTTCCTCCTAGGCCATTTGACATATCAACGTGTAGTTGATTGATGGAAACCATTTTCAGATAATTCCATGCTGTCCCTTCTTTTGGACATACACACATTGCTAATGCTAGCGCAACTCTAAGGTATCTAGTAGCATCCACTACCTAACGCACTTAAACACTCCACAGTGCACCCAAAGCAAATAAAATACAACAAGTCTATCGGGGTTATTTTCAGTGATTATACCATCATTTTTCAAGTCAAACTATTGTTGAATCCTTTACTTTGTGCTCACCTAAATTCTCAGTGGAAGTACGGCGGTGGAGCTAGCTGTTAATTAGCCAGGGTATCTGCCTGTAGGCTATCTGCTGTACTCCGCAGTTGCCGACAATCCGTTTTGCCGTAAAGTTACATATTTGGTAGACAACAAGTCAGCTAAACACAAACATGCTACAGAATAACACAGCATATACAAGCAAGCACACTGGCTACCAATTTGCAGGAAAAGTTTGACTTGAAAAGTTTGACTTGTTTTTTTACTTCAGTTACAAGCATTATCTGTTGGGAAAGATTTTTTATTACACTTTTAGTCATGCTCAAGATTACTAAATAGCACTCGTGTGCATTTTTAGGTCCACAATATTAGGAGAAATTGGCGGCCTAATTTAGCTTGCTCTATCCTGGACCCCAAGGTTCCTGCAAAAATAACTAATTAAACGTTGAAAATGGACTGTGGAGCCCGTTTGCCTCCATCTGTGACCATTAGCTATTTATAGTGCAATATTCCATCTGAGTACAAAAAGTTTTCCATTTGCTTTAAGATAATTGCTTTTAGTTTAAAGGTTGTATCAGCGATTTTGGGTGGAAACATAAATGATCACATTCATCTGATTTTTCCTCATGATCCGCTAGCTGCCCGCCCCATAAGCAGGCCGTCAAAAAACCGCGTCTCTGTAGGCAGCCTATGCTCCGAGATCGTACACAAAAACAATGGTACTACCAACTACTCAAAACCAAAATAAACAGTATTCCAACCAATCACAATGATCTGCACAAACGCTAATACTCTTATCTCGCTGAAATCTTGACGGATTTACAAACGGTTTGGTTTCTTACAAACGTTATTAACGTGGTTATAATTCTGGATGCTTGAACACTATTTTTTAAAACATAACATAATTATTCATAAGTATGTTTGTTTGGGATTTCGCTTCAGAAGTGACGTCACGTTTGTGCAGATCATTGTGATTGGTTGCCTTTATCAGAGCGAGGTTTCATAATTCAGCATGATGGAAATTCTAAAAGATCGTTATCATTAGGTTTTTTTTAAATCACTCATTTCGCTGGACCATAAGGCGAATCCAATAGGCAGGCTACAGTTGGCTGTCGCTGTATGTGGTCATGAGGCGAGGCTACAGTCTAGAAGCTCTCAGATGAGAATGCAAGTGGAGTCAAATTTGTCAGATCTTAGCAATCGGCTACGATGTGCGGTCACGGCTTATGTCTCTCTCTTGTCCTCCTCTCTTTAACTTCTGGCGCCGCGTCCGAATACTCCACAAAGACCGACTCAGATTACGATTTCGGCGACTACCGAGGCAAGTGGTGTTTGGATGATCACGGGTTTGTCTACGACATCGGGGAAATCTATTACCCCAGTCCCAGATCTTGCCCCTGCACTTGCACCGAAGATGGACCTCTTTGCATAAAGCCCCAATGCCCGCGGATACACCCACGCTGCACGCGCATCAGTTACAAGTTCTGCTGTCCAGTCTGTGAAGCTGTGAGCAAAGTGTGCGTGCACGGAGGCAAAACCTACAAAGTCCTGGAGGAATTCACGGTAAGGGTTCATTCAGATTTTATGAAATCCTGGCAAAATTCAGTAGAAATAGTGGAAACCTGCATGGGTTTACTGTACTCATTCTGGAAAAGCATTTTTAAATTATCTTTGAACAACTTGCCTAACATTAAACAACTTCCCACAGTGAAAGGATACATACCTTGAGTCACAATCATATTGCTAAATTATTTTCTGTTAGCTTGATACGGTGTAAGCTATTGAAGAATCCTGACTCTTATGTAAGTACTTTATTGATGTACACATTGCCGCTACTGATTGTATAGGAAAATAAACGGCTTGTTGGCCAGTAGTTTACTGTACTCGTAACACCAGTGATTTCCTAACCATTACATAATTTTATTTTGTGCATTTCCATTAATGCTTAGTAATTGCATACCTTAGTGTGGACATCGGAGCAAGGTGTTTTCACTTCCCATATATGAGCTTGTGGGCGTACAGTTGCCTATATTACAGTTGCCTGTAGTTACTGTGGATAAACTTTTTAGGAGTAAGTAAAGAGTAATTCAGCATATCTGTTTCCACCAAACGTCATTGTATCCCAAGTTTCAAGGCAATGAAATCCAGCGTTCTCAAATTACACTGCACTTGATTTGTGTGGAAGCATTGTAATTCTATTGGTTTGGAACAATAGGCTGTTTCAAATTAGTAGCTTAAAGAGTTTATTTCAAAGATAGAATGCAAAGTTCCGTGTCTTAAGTCAGACAGTCTCTGATGAGATGTTAAGTTCTGTGCAAATTAAGTGCATGTGTTATAAGTTTCGATTCTTGTTCGCAGTGGAAAACTGTTCTCATACTATAAGGAAATGGTTTCCACATCATTTAACATATTGCCACTATGTGGCAGACATGCGTCTTTATGCATGACCGTGAAGTTCGGAGTCATATTTGGATGTCGCAAAGCATAAACATACCACATTTTGGATTGATTGTAGCAATTGCTGTCATCGTAGGACGTTTTTGCACATTCCCAAAAAAGCCATTAGCATTCTGCATATATACATATTTTAGTCTAATACACATCCAGTATTAGATTAACTATTGTTAAAATTACTGCCATTTATGTGGATACTGTGTAATATGTGTAACAATTTCTAAGATGCAATGCCATGACCATTTCATTTTTTTTTTTTACATCCAACTAAAATGGCTTTTTATTTGTATTAAATTGCACAGCTTTCTTGAAAGCATATAAATGGTCAGAAGGCCATTTTCGAACCTCATTAAAATGTATCAAGCAACTAGTTTGTGATCTTTTGGAATCTCAGCAACATTGTAGGAATATTTTGTTGTTAGTTGGGTACAGTGCCAGTCTCTGTTGAAGAGAGTTTTATATAACTGCTTCATTGATGTAGCATTTGGGGGGAGGCGGGGGGGGCTATTGGGCCAGTAGTTTATTGTGCAAAAAGCTCATTGATTTCCCAGCCGTTATGTAAGTCTCCGTGTGCCAGTACAGTAGCTTCTTTTATGAGTTCAAGTCATTCATCATAACTATTGATTTCAGGCCCGTTTATTTCCCCACATTAGAGTTAGAGGAACCATTAGCAAAAATAGCTGTATCCTATGTCTGGTGACTATATGTAGCATACATTACATTACATTACATTACATTACATTACAGGCATTTAGCAGACGCTCTTATCCAGAGCGACTTACACAACTTCTTATTACATTTATCCATTTATACAGCTGGATATATACTGAAGCAATTCAGGTTAAGTACCTTGCTCAAGGGTACAACAGCAGTGTCCGGCTGGGAATCCTTTCGGTTACAAGTCCTGTTCCTTAATCATTATAGTATAATTTGAGTTGATGTTTCCCCAAGTCAACATGTTCTCGTACCCATGCTACGTAAACACACGCTCACATGTATATCCCATGCTACGTAAACACGCTCACATGTATATCCCATGCTACGTAAACACACGCACACATGTATATCCCATGCTACGTAAACACACTCACATGTATATCCCATGCTACGTAAACACACGCTCACATGTATATCCCATGCTACGTAAACACGCTCACATGTATATCCCATGCTACGTAAACACACGCACACATGTATATCCCATGCTACGTAAACACACACACACATGTATATCCCATACTGTGATTTTACTCATGGAGATCAACATGCCACCAGGGAAAGATATCTTTACTGCCAAACGAACAAGATGAGTGTTTAGATTAGCAGGGAGCTTTCCCTGCCATTGCTGTGTGCTTGTGGCTGGGCTCTTCTCAGCCTTTAATACATCCTCAGATATGGCTCCTCTAATCCAGGTCAGTCTCTCAAAACCAAACATAACAGGTAAACAAAAATAAGTCAGTCACGCGTTTGGGCACTGACCAGGACAGGCATGAGTAAGTCAGTCACGTGTTTGGACCCTGACCAGGACAGGCATGAGTAAGTCAGTCACGTGTTTGGACCCTGACCAGGACAGGCATGAGTAAGTCAGTCACGTGTTTGGACCCTGACCAGGACAGGCATGAGTAAGTCAGTCACGTGTTTGGACCCTGACCGGGACAGGCATGAGTAAGTCAGTCACGTGTTTGGACCCTGACCGGGACAGGCATGAGTAAGTCAGTCACGTGTTTGGACCCTGACCGGGACAGGCATGAGTAAGTCAGTCACGTGTTTGGACCCTGACCAGGACAGGCATGAGTAAGTCAGTCACGTGTTTGGACCCTGACCAGGACAGGCATGAGTAAGTCAGTCACGTGTTTGGACCCTGACCGGGACAGGCATGAGTAAGTCAGTCACGTGTTTGGACCCTGACCGGGACAGGCATGAGTAAGTCAGTCACGTGTTTGGACCCTGACCGGGACAGGCATGAGTAAGTCAGTCACGTGTTTGGACCCTGACCAGGACAGGCATGAGTAAGTCAGTCACGTGTTTGGACCCTGACCAGGACAGGCATGAGTAAGTCAGTCATGAGGTCATCCCCCGGAACCAGAGGGAGAGAGGGTCGTCATTCTCAACAGGAAGCGCAGCAGCGGGACACGATTCCGGCGCTTGTGTCCCTAGCAACCGCTCGGTTTAGCCACGCACCTGGCCTTTGGCCCCAGTACCTGCCAGCGCTGATTTCCGTTGGTGATGCCAGACCGTTCAGGCTCCCTAATGTGCCCCACTATTAAAATAGCAACGACACATCGCACACCCGGCCCCTCCCTCACTCACAGACAAAGCAACGGTAAAATCATTTGTGAAAATGTTGGCGGAACAATCCATATTAATGGAAAGTATTATATCAGTACCGTGTCACTTATGTGTATCCTATCTGTCTCGTGATACAGGTTCCAGCTTTGATCCATTTTGCACACAAGTTCTGTGGCTGTGTTAGAATCAGCACCCTTCCATACTATTAAGTAGGCTTGTGGAGTAGACAGGAAGACAAAGTCATTAAGTAGGCCTAAATCTTTTAAAACTAGAACTTACTTTTAAAACTATGTAAAAAGGTGACTTATATTGCATACTCTCGATATCACAGACAGATGGTGCCAATTTGATTGGTGTAAACGTGAGTTATTGTGAGTCCAGTGTTCCAGGTGAATATACTGTATATAATGGTGTATCTTGTATCTGATCCGCTTGTGGTACTAAGTGTTCTCTCTACTGTAAGTGTGGTACTAAGTGTTATCTGTACTGTAAGTGTGGTACTAAGTGTTATCTGTACTGTAAGTGTGGTACTAAGTGTTCTCTGTACTGTAAGTGTGGTGCTAAGTGTTCTCTGTACTGTAAGTGTGGTACTAAGTGTTCTCTGCACTGTCCAGCTGTCTCCGTGTGAGAAGTGCCGGTGTGAAGCCAACAGGCAGGTGTACTGCACGGTGTCTGAATGCCCTGCTCTGCACTGCGTTAACCCCGTATACGAGCCCCACCAGTGCTGCCCCGTCTGCAAGAGCGGTGAGTCTGTACACACGCTCACATCTGATACATACTGCATACACACATGCTCACATTAGCACATCTGATACATACTACATACACACACGCTCACATTAGCACATCTGATACATACTACATACACACATACTCACATTAGCACATCTGATACATACTACATACACACACGCTCACATTAGCACATCTGATACATACTACATACACACATACTCACATTAGCACATCTGATACATACTGCATACACACACACTCACATTAGCACATCTGATACATACTACATACACACACGCTCACATTAGCACATCTGATACATACTACATACACACACGCTCACATTAGCACATCTGATACATACTACATACACACACGCTCACATTAGCACATCTGATACATACTACATACACACACGCTCACATTAGCACATCTGATACATACTACATACACACATGCTCACATTAGCACATCTGATACATACTACATACACACACGCTCACATTAGCACATCTGATACATACTACATACACACACACACATTAGCACATCTGATACATACTACATACACACACGCTCACATTAGCACATCTGATACATACTACATACACACACGCTCACATTAGCACATCTGATACATACTACATACACACACACACATTAGCACATCTGATACATACTACATACACACACGCTCACATTAGCACATCTGATACATACTACATACACACACACACATTAGCACATCTGATACATACTACATACACACACGCTCACATTAGCACATCTGATACATACTACATACACACACGCTCACATTAGCACATCTGATACATACTACATACACACACGCTCACATCTGATACATACTACATACACACACACTCACATTAGCACATCTGATACATACTACATACACACACACTCACATTAGCACATCTGATACATACTACATACACACACGCTCACATTAGCACATCTGATACATACTACATACACACACACTCACATTAGCACATCTGATACATACTACATACACACACGCTCACATTAGCACATCTGATACATACTACATACACACACGCTCACATCTGATACATACTACATACACACACACTCACATTAGCACATCTGATACATACTACATACACACACACTCACATTAGCACATCTGATACATACTACATACACACACGCTCACATTAGCACATCTGATACATACTACATACACACACACTCACATTAGCACATCTGATACATACTACATACACACACGCTCACATTAGCACATCTGATACATACTACATACACACACGCTCACATCTGATACATACTACATACACACACGCTCACATTAGCACATCTGATACATACTACATACACACACGCTCACATCTGATACATACTACATACACACACGCTCACATTAGCACATCTGATACATACTACATACACACACGCTCACATTAGCACATCTGATACATACTACATACACACACGCTCACATTAGCACATCTGATACATACTGCATACACACACGCTCACATTAGCACATCTGATACATACTACATACACACATACTCACATTAGCACATCTGATACATACTGCATACACACACGCTCACATTAGCACATCTGATACATACTACATACACACACGCTCACATTAGCACATCTGATACATACTACATACACACACGCTCACATTAGCACATCTGATACATACTACATACACACACGCTCACATTAGCACATCTGATACATACTACATACACACACGCTCACATTAGCACATCTGATACATACTGCATACACACACGCTCACATTAGCACATCTGATACATACTGCATACACACACGCTCACATTAGCACATCTGATACATACTGCATACACACACGCTCACATTAGCACATCTGATACATACTACATAACACACACAACAATGTTGTGTATGAACATTTGATAAAAATCGATTTAATCAGGCTGGTATTCAACACAACAACGCTACAATGTGAAAGTCTACATAGAGCCAATGAATCAATGATTCAGGAGAAACAACCTTTACAGTGATCTCTCCATATCTACTGTATCTGGCAGCAGAGTGATGGTTTGAGGCTCGTTTGATACCTCAGACCCTTGATGACTTACAGCCATTTAGCCATCCATGGGTTCCATACTATTCCCGTGTAATTTACGCCTTAATCTAGTCCCACCAGCCAATTTCCATAGAGATCTATTCAAATGCAGAAACGTTATAGTATCGCTTGTAAGAGTACCTGAAAATAAGATATCAAGAGTCTTTTGATATCTTTTTAAACCCAGTCATGATAGCATCACCTGTTGACCTGTGTTCCAAACAGGTCTTTTTTTTTGCCCGTCCCAACTTTTTTGGAATGTGTTGTAGGCATCAAATTTGGATTTAACGTATATTTACAAAAATCAATAAAGTTGATAAGGTAAAACATTAAATATATTTTTTGGTACTTTTTTCAATTAAATATATGTAAAAAATCACTGCTTTCTGCTTTTATGCGCATTTTACATACTGTCCCAATTTTTTGGGAATTGGGGTTTGTACATCTCACATACTGCACATACTAATCACACACGTACACATATAAATATACATATTTTAAGCTGCACCATGCGCCTGTGTTTGTGTGTGTATCTCTGGAAGATATAAACCACAACGTGCTGTGCATATACAAGAATATATGGCATATATATATTATACATACAGCATATACGTATATGGTGCAGTCTGAAGATGTGGGTCTTCAGTCTGTGTTGGAATATGGAGTAGACGTTCTGACTGCAGTGGGAAACCTATTCCACCACCAGTGGGCAGGACATCGAGCTCACTTGTATTATCACATTCCACCACCAGGGGGCAGAATAGGCTGAGCACGTTTGCATTATCACATTCCACCACCAGGAGGCAGAATAGGCTGAGCACGGTCGCATTATCACATTCCACCACCAGGGGGCAGAATAAGCTGAGCTTGCACGCATTATCACATTCCACCACCAGGGGGCAGAATAAGCTGAGCTTGCACGCATTATCACATTCCACCACCAGGGGGCAGAATAAACTGAGCTTGCACGCATTATCACATTCCCGCACCAGGGGGCAGAATAAGCTGAGCTTGCACGCATTATCACATTCCCGCACCAGGGGGCCAGGAAGTGCTGTCATGTATTTTTTAAATATAAAGCGTATAGTTGTAGAACGGAATAACATGCTGGTAGTTCAGCACTCAAAGGCCAATGAGCCATATGTGTCACTGCGGGACAGGAGAGCGGGCGTGGCCATCGCCGTGGGTGGGAACATGCTGACGGAAGCATGGGGCACAGCCTTTTTGGGTAAACAGAATCTCCCTAAATCCCCCAAAATAGACAGAATGTCTATAATACGAATGAAACAAGTGAGAATTAAAAATAAAAGCACCGACTGAACCATTTAGAATGTGAATAATTGTGATAAACAAGCATTTGATGCAAAAGAAGAGGATCAACACATCACTCTCCCTCCCAAAAAGATGGAATGCTGAAAACAGGATAAATTTAATAAGCCTAGTGACCCTCACACTAAATTAGGCTTTGCGCATATGCCCCTGTGAAGCTGGGAACTGTTCTGCTGTGAGTGATGTCATCGCCGATGTCATTCCCATTCGTCCTATCACCATCTCTCATTCCCGTCTCCATGGCGCAGGGCCCAACTGCTTTGCGGGGAACACGGTGATCCCGGCGGGCGTGCGGGTGGACGTGGACGAGCAGACGGTGTGTTTCTGCTCCTATAAGGACGGGACGTGGGAGACGCACCACCAGGCCGCCTGCGAGCCGCGTAAACAGCCGGACGCCCCCGGTGGGACGTCCGAGCAGATGGTGGAGGAGCGGCTCCCGCCCCAACTGGACCTCATCCCTTGAGCAGGGGGCATGGGCATGGCACACGCTTCCTGGCTCCCGTCCCAGCTGGACCTCATTACATTACATTGCATTCGAAAGGGACTTGCAAAGCATTTGCATTTATACATAGTATCCATTTATACAGCTGGATATATACTGAAGCAATGCAGGTTAAGTACCTTGCTCAAGGGTATAACGGCAGTGTCCTATCTGGGAATCGAACCTGCAACCTTTCGATAATTACAAGACCAGTTCCTTAACCATTATATTACACTGCCCCGTCGTGAGTATTTAGAGTCCGCAGAGACTGCAGTTTAGGGCTTTACTGTTCACACAGAAAGCCATGCAGCACCATGATATGGACTTATAAATATTTAAATATGTCTCTGTAACTTAATTTATTATTTTCAATAATGGACAGCAAACTAGCAATAAATTTAATGGTAATTTGCAGGTGGGTCGTGTTTAATGTTTAGTGGCTACAGTAACATTAGTGATTTCTCTGAGTCACCACTCCTGTGATATATATATTGTTGTGAATCTTCTGAATACCAGGAAAAGCAAAACCCAAATGTCTTGCTTCATTTACAATGGGCTGTTAAAAATACTGTTGCTGTTTTTTTTTACCCAACAGTTCTTGGAGTTTACAAAGAGTACATTGACCTGATCAGTTGAAACTTATTGCATTTAGTGTGTAATACGTATATTGTGTGTGTCTCATTGCTAATGCACATGTCCTGTCTGATTTCAGTGCAAAACCTGTAGTTTTACTTTAAATAAACTTACACTTAATTTTATTGAGAGACAAGTGCAGTCATTGTATGTCAATAACATTGCAAATACTCTCAAAACAACGCAACCGGAGAAAAAGTTATTATCCAATGGGTACAGCCATGCAGGTTTACCTGATTGAGTTAACCCAATGTTTCTCAAATTTGTGAATGGGATGAAAAAGCAGCTGGCTAGGCATAGCTCAGCATAATGACGTCTAGCTATGACGTCTATGTATCAATACCCTGTCATATCACTAGCTATGTATCAATACCCTGTCATATCACTAGCTATGTATCAATACCCTGTCATATCACTAGCTATGTATCAATACCCTGTCATATCACTACAGGGTATTGATACATAGCTAGTGATATGACAGGGTATTGATACATAGCTAGTAATATGACAGGGTATTGATACATAGCTAGTGATATGACAGGGTATTGATACATAGCTAGTAATATGACAGGGTATTGATACATAGCTAGTGATATGACAGGGTATTGATACATAGCTAGTGATATGACAGGGTATTGATACATAGCTAGTAATATGACAGGGTATTGATACATAGCTAGTGATATGACAGGGTATTGATACATAGCTAGTGATATGACAGGGTATTGATACATAGCTAGTGATATGACAGGGTATTGATACATAGCTAGTGATATGACAGGGTATTGATACATAGCTAGTGATATGACAGGGTATTGATACATAGCTAGTGATATGACAGGGTATTGATACATAGCTAGTGATATGACAGGGTATTGATACATAGCTAGTGATATGACAGGGTATTGATACATAGCTAGTGATATGACAGGGTATTGATACATAGCTAGTGATATGACAGGGTATTGATACATAGCTAGTGATATGACAGGGTATTGATACATAGCTAGTAATATGACAGGGTATCGATACATAGCTAGTGATATGACAGGGTATTGATACATAGCTAGTAATATTACAGGGTATCGATACATAGCTAGTGATATGACAGGGTATTGATACATAGCTAGTGATATGACAGGGCATTGATACATAGCTAGTGATATGACAGGGTATTGATACATAGCTAGTGATATGACAGGGTATTGATACATAGCTAGTAATATGACAGGGTATTGATACATAGCTAGTGATATGACAGGGTATTGATACATAGCTAGTAATATGACAGGGTATTGATACATAGCTAGTGATATGACAGGGTATTGATACATAGCTAGTGATATGACAGGGTATTGATACATAGCTAGTGATATGACAGGGTATTGATACATAGCTAGTAATATGACAGGGTATTGATACATAGCTAGTGATATGACAGGGTATTGATACATAGCTAGTGATATGACAGGGTATTGATACATAGCTAGTGATATGACAGGGTATTGATACATAGCTAGTAATATGACAGGGCATTGATACATAGCTAGTGATATGACAGGGTATTGATACATAGCTAGTGATATGACAGGGTATTGATACATAGCTAGTGATATGACAGGGTATTGATACATAGCTAGTGATATGACAGGGTATTGATACATAGCTAGTGATATGACAGGGTATTGATACATAGCTAGTGATATGACAGGGCATTGATACATAGCTAGTGATATGACAGGGTATTGATACATAGCTAGTGATATGACAGGGTATTGATACATAGCTAGTGATATGACAGGGTATTGATACATAGCTAGTGATATGACAGGGTATTGATACATAGCTAGTGATATGACAGGGTATACATAGCTAGTGATATGACAGGGTATTGATACATAGCTAGTGATATGACAGGGTATTGATACATAGCTAGTGATATGACAGGGTATTGATACATAGCTAGTGATATGACAGGGTATTGATACATAGCTAGTGATATGACAGGGTATTGATACATAGCTAGTGATATGACAGGGTATTGATACATAGCTAGTGATATGACAGGGTATTGATACATAGCTAGTGATATGACAGGGTATTGATACATAGCTAGTGATATGACAGGGTATTGATACATAGCTAGTGATATGACAGGGTATTGATACATAGCTAGTGATATGACAGGGTATTGATACATAGCTAGTGATATGACAGGGTATTGATACATAGCTAGTGATATGACAGGGTATTGATGCATAGCTAGTAATATGACAGGGTATTGATACATAGCTAGTAATATGACAGGGTATTGATACATAGCTAGTGATATGACAGGGTATTGCTACATAGCTAGTGATATGACAGGGTATTGATACATAGCTAGTAATATGACAGGGTATTGATACATAGCTAGTGATATGACAGGGTATTGATACATAGCTAGTGATATGACAGGGTATTGATACATAGCTAGTGATATGACAGTGTATTGATACATAGCTAGTGATATGACAGGGTATTGATACATAGCTAGTGATATGACAGGGTATTGATACATAGCTAGTGATATGACAGGGTATTGATACATAGCTAGTAATATGACAGGGTATTGATACATAGCTAGTAATATGACAGGGTATTGATACATAGCCAGTGATATGACAGGGTATTGATACATAGCTAGTGATATGACAGGGTATTGATACATAGCTAGTGATATGACAGGGTATTGATACATAGCTAGTGATATGACAGGGTATTGATACATAGCTAGTGATTTGACAGGGTATTGATACATAGCTAGTAATATGACAGGGTATTGATACATAGCTAGTGATATGACAGGGTATTGATACATAGCTAGTAATATGACAGGGTATTGATACATAGCTAGTGATATGACAGGGTATTGATACATAGCTAGTGATATGACAGGGTATTGATACATAGCTAGTAATATGACAGGGTATTGATACATAGCTAGTGATATGACAGGGTATTGATACATAGCTAGTGATATGAAAGGGTATTGATACATAGCTAGTGATATGACAGGGTATTGATACATAGCTAGTGATATGACAGGGTATTGATACATAGCTAGTGATATGACAGGGTATTGATACATAGCTAGTGATATGACAGGGCATTGATACATAGCTAGTGATATGACAGGGTATTGATACATAGCTAGTGATATGACAGGGTATTGATACATAGCTAATGATATGACAGGGTATTGATACATAGCTAGTGATATGACAGGGTATTGATACATAGCTAGTAATATGACAGGGTATTGATACATAGCTAGTGATATGACAGGGTATTGATACATAGCTAGTGATATGACAGGGTATTGATACATAGCTAGTGATATGACAGGGTATTGATACATAGCTAGTGATATGACAGGGTATTGATACATAGTTAGTAATATGACAGTGTATTGATACATAGCTAGTGATATGACAGGGTATTGATACATAGCTAGTAATATGACAGGGTATTGATACATAGCTAGTGATATGACAGGGTATTGATACATAGCTAGTAATATGACAGGGTATTGATACATAGCTAGTAATATGACAGGGTATTGATACATAGCTAGTGATATGACAGGGTATTGATACATAGCTAGTGATATGACAGGGTATTGATACATAGCTAGTGATATGACAGGGTATTGATACATAGCTAGTGATATGACAGGGTATTGATACATAGCTAGTAATATGACAGGGTATTGATACATAGCTAGTGATATGACAGAGTATTGATACATAGCTAGTAATATGACCGGGTATTCATACATACATTTATTCATTATTTGGTAAAATAATTGTCCCAAAATATTTTGTGCTAAAGTGTTTTTAAATTAATCTCTTAGAAGGTCTTGGTTGACATCCCATAGTTTAGGGTTAGGGTTAGGCTAACCCTAACCCTAACCCTCCCATAGTTTAGTCCATATTCATAGGATTTTAATTGGATGATAAAGACCTTATGATGCTGCTTTAATTGGTGATTAAAAATCAAAGAAATTAGTTTTTCTCTGTTTTGGCAAAGTTTTCTTCCATGCAGTCTTTCCAGTAATGGGGAAGTTTTACTAATCGTGTTCCCTCGTCTTCCTGACTAGACAGAAAAAGACAATTTACCAGAAGAAGCGCATGTTTTATAAACCAGAGATTTGTTTTTGTTGATCATTTTGGCATAAAGTTTCACTGAGGACTGTGCTATGCCTAGCAAAGGTTGAGTTATTCACTGTCCTATACCCAGGAGAGGCTCAGTTATTCACTGTCCTATACCCAGGAGAGGCTCAGTTATTCACTGTCCTATACCCAGGAGAGGCTCAGTTATTCACTGTCCTATACCCAGGAGAGGCTCAGTTATTCAGACGAGCCTGTGTGGCAGGACTGTGCTATGCCCAGCATAGGCTCCTATGTTTCTGCCGCCATCGTAAACCACCCCTCATGTGACCTGTTATGGATGGTGGCACTGTGGCAGCAGCTATGGCAGACGGTAAGCCCCTGTTATGATTGGCTTAGCTGTGGTATGTGCAAGTGCGGTGTATACAGAAATGGCTAACTCAAATAAAACTGGCCAAAACAGGTCCTGCTGTAAAGGACAAAATAGAACCCAGACACCGTGGAACCCAGGCGGGATGTCCGCTCACTATGACTGTCGAGTAGCTCTTGAGACCTCAGGATTGGCTGGGCTGGGTTTCAATGGTGATTGAAAATAATAAAGCATTTTAATAAAGCATTGCGACAGACATTTTGTCTGCATCCAAACTGCCTTTTTAAAGCAGTAAATGCATGTATTAATTCTCTGCATTTCATTTTATTGTTTAACAAACATTAGCCACGTGATCGGAAAACAGTATTTTGCACAGTAAATAAAAAATTGTTGCGGTTCCCTCTTTTGATCACTAGATGGCGCCAAAATAAGGTAAATTTGCTGAATTTTAACATCACAGAGGATAAAAATAATATTAAAATGTGTTTCTGACCATCTATTAAATAATATAAGAATAATAATAAATAGAATATAAGTGTAAATAATTTTAATGGACCAAATCACATTTGTATTGAAGTCAACTGCAGCAATTGTACATAATGCCTGGCTTGCATACATATTATTATATATTTATATATTATATTTCTTCTTATTGTTTATTTACTTATTTTATTTATTTATTCTTGACGTCATGTGGCATTGCAATGGTGACATGTAGTCCAGCTGTCTCTCGTGTTCATGTTTGTTCATTTGAATGTATTTTGTTGTGTCGGGCTTTTGTCTTTTGTTTTATTTATGCGCTGTGTGTCTGTAGTGGGATGGGGAAGCGGGCTGGAGATTTTCAGGGCAGTCCTGCTGCTTGTTTTGATAATATTGACAAATTGTCTAGTCGATATAATTTTGTTTGTGGTCGTCACCATGAAGACGCATTCACAACATATGCTCGGGAATGTCCGTTGGATCTGCAGCAACAAAGTTTACCATCGTTCTTCACCGGAGTTGAAGATGTCGGGACTGATCCGGGAGTGCAGGCAATCTTCAAAAGGCAACCAGGGCAGGGAAGGAGAAGATAATGGGGGGGAGGAGTGAGGTGATGACTGGGAAGGTTGGCGCAGTTCGGTGATCCGTTTCGACAGTGTACAGAGACCGCAACAATGTGTGTATGGAGGAAAGTCATGGAGGCGGAGTTTGTGTTTTGGACTGGACATCTCGGGGCAGCGAGGGCTATTTTTAATCATGGCTGTATTCCACTTCAATTCTCTTAATTCACTTGATTAATGCAATGATTCTATTGAATGTCTTTATTTGATATGTTTGTTTGTGTGTTGTGGGTCTGCCCCACTGTCTATGTCTTTTTTGTTGTTGCTGGGGCTACAACTGAATTTCCCTAATGGGAAAATAAAAGTTATTCTATTCTATTATATTACATAAGCTAGAATGACTCACAAGTAAGGGTACATTGTAATTATTAGTATTGTACCCTTTTATACTGGTAAATATTAATAGGCTTCTGCGGAAGGCATCACTCTTCCTTGACATGTCTTACACACCCATACAGTGAGCACCATAATTCATTGGACAGTGACACATTTTTTGTTTTTTTGGTTCTGTACTCTAGCACTTTGAGTTTGAAAGGATACAATGACAATGAGGTTGAAGTGCAGACTGTCAGCTTTAATTTGAGGGTATTTTCACATTGGATGAACCGTTTTAGAAATTATAGATGGATGAATATACAATATGGATGAAAATACCCTCAAATTAAAGCAGTCAGTCTACACTTCAACCTCATTGTCATTGTGTCCTTTCGAACTGAAAGTGCTAGAGTACAGAACCAAAAAAACAAAAAATGTGTCACTGTCCAATGAATTATGGTGCTCACTGTATATACAGCGATAAACAGAGTGGTTCGTGCTGGTCTGCCAGGCATTTTGAAATGTTTTCATTTCTCTTTTTTGTTACTTTTCCTCAACAAGGTTGTTGAGGGCATTTTCTATGTGTTCGCCTTTTTGTGCACGTCATGGTTTTTTGCCCCTGGCAGCCCTGGCAGCTCTGGCAACCCTGGCAGCCCTGGCAGCCCTGGCATGGCAGATGAATGACCCTGGCAGCCCTGGCATGGCAGATGAATGACCCTGGCAGCCCTGGCATGGCAGATGAATGACCCTGGCAGCCCTGGCATGGCAGATGAATGACCCTGGCAGCCCTGGCAGCCCTGGCATGGCAGATGAATGACCCTGGCAGCCCTGGCATGGCAGATGAATGACCCTGGCAGCCCTGGCATGGCAGATGAATGACCCTGGCAGCCCTGGCATGGCAGATGAATGACCCTGGCAGCCCTGGCATGGCAGATGAATGACCCTGGCAGCCCTGGCATGGCAGATGAATGACCCTGGCAGCCCTGGCATGGCAGATGAATGACCCTGGCAGCCCTGGCATGGCAGATGAATGACCCTGGCAGCCCTGGCATGGCAGAGGGGGATGCAGGAAAATGGTGAATCTGGCAGCCTTAAAGGTCAGAAAGATACTCGTCTCAGTGGTTTAAAGAAACATTTAAAAATGAGACAGCTACTGTTGGAGTGTTTGGATAATTGGCCTGAAGTTTGGGATTGAAATGTTGCCTCTGCAGACTTGAGCTCTGTGCCGCATGCTCTACTGTGTGTGTGTGTGTGTGTGTGTGTTCTGCTGTGTGTATGTGTGTGTGTGTGTGTGTGTGTGTGTGTGTGTGTGTGTGTGTGTGTGTGTGTGTGTGTGTGTGGGTGTGTGTGTGTGTGTGTGTGTGTGTGTGTGTGTGTGTGTGTGTGTGTGTGTGGGTGCTCTGCTGTGTGTGTGTGGGTGGGTGTTCTGCTGTGCGTGTGTGTGGGTGCTCTGCTGTGTGTGTGTGTGTGTGTGTGTGTGGGTGTTCTGCTGTGTATATGTGTGGGTGCTCTGCTGTGTGTGTGGGTGTGTGTGTGTGTGTGTTTTTCTTCTTTTCTTCTTCTTTTTTTAGAATAATTCTCCCCATTGGATAACAACACTGCATACCTGCTCTCCCAAGCTTATCGCCCAATAAAAATGCTTCAAACTAATGTGGACACATCACAAAATCCTAGACAAAACCGCTATATGGCTTGGTGTTTACCATGAAGCTACTGTGGCCTACTGGTTGGAGTTGCTGCCTTTCACACAGAGGATTGGGGGTTCAAGCCCAACAGGGCACAAGTTTATTTTTGACGAAAACAATGTGCAACTGTTAAATACTTCTCATTTATTACACTGTTATTTTCACATTGACAGAAATATTTTTATTGCAAAGGCAAAAGACGTTTCCAATATTAACTTTTCAATGTTTGACTTGTATTTCACTTGTACTACAGCGAAATGGTGAAAGTCAGATGACACCACTTCAAGTAACATTACACAGTATGGAAACAAATCTTTGCTGTTGACACGTGACTGTACCCCTTTGGTCTTGTGGTTAGTGTCAAGCCTTAGTATGCGAGTATGGGTTCGATCCCCACCTGGTACTAAAGTGTAGTTTTATTTTGGCCTAATACAGTGTACATGTTCTGGTTTTCTCATACAAGAATGTTTTTTTTTATTGCAAAGGCAAAGACATGTTTACAATATTAACTGTTCACTTGTAGCCTGTTAGTTAACCTCTTGATGCCAAACGCCCCCTAGCGGTAAGGCGGGCGTGACGGAAATTATTAAATTATACATTTAATTAATTTAATAATATATAATAAACTGCTCACCTCAATATTTTGATTAAATATCCTTAAGATATAGCCATTCCTTCTGGGAAAGTAGTTTTTAAGCCCAAAACGTTGAGATAAAACTTTGTAAATAACGTTGGAAACTCTGACCTAATTCTCAAACATGTATTGCAGCTTGATGTCACACCATAAACAATGTGCTGGTAAACTGTTCTGCTTAATTGTATTTCACAAAGCTTTGGTTTGAAAAATCATTATACCTTTAGGCTTCAAGAAAAAATACTTTAAAACTTTCATACGGCTGTACATGATTTTTTTCCAATTTTAAACCGACTTGTGCTTTTCTGCACTTGATTGCGAGTCGTTCGGCTGTGTTCAGTTTGGCGTTGTGAAACTCAGCCAGTTTCTGGAGTCCCAAACCCGTGGCTTAGTATATTTTAGCCACAGTGGTTTTGTACTTGATTGCAGAGATTTATGCAAAACCGTCGTCAATTGGGTGTATTTCTTTGACTGATAGCACAATAGGCCTATCTAAAGTGGGAAAAACTAGCATCGACCCGCCTCCACTCCGAGTATTATTTGCATTCCATTGGGTTTTAAAACTCTCTGTCAAATATTCCAGCCAATAGCCAAGACTCTTATCTTTCAGACAAGCCCTCATTCAACACAATGCAGTCGTAAATCAAGTAAATGCAACCCTGCATAAGAGGAGAAAGCAACCAAGCGTAATTATCGAACCAAGATGGCGCTGTGTTTTTACCTTGTAGCGTAGCTCGCTACATTCCGTTTAGCAAAGCAGAACTCATAAGGTAACTGCACTGTTTATCTTTTTACTTTACAGTCTCTTTCATACAGTTTTTGGTTAGTTATGTCTAGGTTATTCAGGAGTTTCTCCGTGCAGCAGGTCCTAGCCCACATATGGTTTTGCGGTCTCAGTGGCACAGTGATGTAAGGTAACAGATTATTTTGTCGGTATACCAGTGCGAATTCACTGTTATGTATAAAACGAATCCCTCTGAATTAAATGAATATAGCTAACATTGCTATATTGTAACAATGGCAAGCTAGCCAGCAAAATTACACATAGCAGCTAGCTATCTATTTGTGTCTGAGACAAGTAAATGCAGCCCTGCGTAAGAGGAGAAGGCAACCAAGCGTAATTATCAAACCAAGATGGTCCAGCAGTGGGAGCCATACCAAGTTCCCACGTGCCTAACAAGACATAATGAACACACCTAAAAATACTTTGCTCATCAACCACCCTATTTAAGCCCCTTTTTACAGACCCACAAGGGAGAGAAGGACAAGGAGGGAGAACCAAGGAGAGTTGGTGGTGTTGGAGAAAACCTGATTCATTATCGACCTAACTTTGGAAGGAAAACCCGAACTGGCAATTGACCTTTTTCTGGAACACTGGACTTTGAGCTAGCCTGTTGTTTTGGACTGTTTGTGTTTTCTCTGGAAAACCGCTTAGCAGTCCAGGTGTAGAGAGGGGAAAAGCACCATAGGAACGTTTAGATAGGCTCCAAGAGAGAGCTAAGGTTTATTTTGTTTGTTATTTTATTTAAAACTGCACTGTGGGTTGAGCCCCAGTAAACGCACCACTATGAAACTGGTTTCTCCCTTCCATCTTGCCACCTCGTGTGTCACATCATTGCACAACTGCCTCAAGTTACTCGTGCCAACCCTGGGTCTTGCTACACATAACTATTATTATGTTAAGAAAATTTGTACTATTACTTATTTGCTATCATCTGACCCACAAACATGTTTGGATACGTTTGTAAAAATGCTATATGTACGCTATTTTCTAGGTAAAAATATTACTCATTTTTATCTGCATTTATTTATTCATCCGCCCTTTGTCTATTGCACAAGATGTTTCTTGATATACGTAAATGTCTGTTTGTGAATTGTAAAGAAATCTGCTGCAGCAGTTAACATTTTAAAACCTGTAGATTTTCTAAAGTAAACTTGCCAACAAAGTATAACCATATCCTTTCTAGATTGTAATTATTCATCAACTGTTAAAAACATTAATTGAAATCATATGTTGTTACATGAGGCACAATCTCTTCACATGCTAAGATGAAGAAACACAGGGCCAAGTTGCATTAAATAATTTAGGAAAGATTGGATAGCATTGCTTTGGAATAGAGCTAGTTTATTTAGTGTGAGCTACGATAGGCAATATTGTTAGTTGTAACTTGGCCACATTTTGATATCAATACTTTTAAAGGCAGACCTAGTTTTTGCAAGTTGGAATTAAGGACTTATAGACAGCGCTCTGTCAGCTATGCGTGAGTAACTTGGCTTTTTTTTTTTTTTACGTCGGAGACGTTTTTGATCAAATGGCCATTTACAGGAACAGGAAATGTAAAATATAACATTCAATACCTGTTCAAGACTGGAGTTTGTATTCAGGATCATAAGCATAGATATTATCCATAATTGGTGATTTTTGCATTTTCAGGGAAATATGGTGCATACAAGAAGTAATATTCTTTCTACATTATATTACATTACATTATAGTCATTTGGCAGACGCTTATCCAGAGTGACGTACATTAGTGCATTTTCAAACTAGGAACAAGTGCGTTAAAACGACCCTAAAAGGTAAATATGATTTCAAGTACCAGGCGTAGTCAGTATGATTTTTTTTTTGGGGGGGGGGGGGGGGGTGGACCACACGATATCGATGATTGGCGTGTACAACAGTAAGCCAATAAGTAACCTTACAAGTATTAAACTAGAAGCTTGAACCACTTAAACAAGGATTCTAGGGGAAGATTGTTTGATTCTTACAGTTTTACTTAAGCATAAGGTGGTTGTTTTCTTTAGTTTGATTAGTTTGTTCATATGAGATATGCCTTGTACAATTTTGATGAATCATAAAGACACACACTCTCTCTGACACACATACACACACACGCAGACATACTTACACACACACAAATTCCTGCTTTGTGTATAAGTATTTGTACACAAATTCCTGCTTTGTGTATAAGTATTTGTATATATAAGTACAAAGACAACAGGATTTTGTGTCAATTTTATTTCAAAAACTAAATCATCGTCAAACTAAATCATCTTCGGTGTTGCCATGCTTGTAGCATATAACAGTAAAAGGGTTATTAGGGTTAGGGTTATTAGGGTTAGGTTAGGGTTAGGGTTATACATGCTGTTAATGTTCACATAGCATTCCTGATACAGAGTGCAAAAAACCCAACAAAACGTCAGGTCTTTACCTATTTTCTTTTAATTGCTTTTCGTATATTTACATTACACTATTAACACTAATGAATATTTTTTCTTTTAAATAAAACATCTAGCTAATATTGACTAATATTATGAATGTTTGCACTGGCCCAAGGCACCCAAAATTGTATTAAGTTGCAATTAGATTATCTCAAAACTGAGACTCATTAAAATGTATTTCTCATAATTAGAGGTGCACTTCAATGGTTTTATAACAAGTACCTTTGCATGAATTTCTGAACATATATACATTGAAATGTCATTCTTATCACAGAAGCATGTTAAATGTGCTTCTTAAGTGGTTGGCTTTTTAAAGAAAGAGATAAAGGGTTAGGGTTAAGGATTAGGGTTTCTTTGAGTGACTTATGTATGGGAGATATTAAAATGTCAACACATTACACAAATAACTAACATTAAGAACAGGAATAAAAGAAGTCCCTGCATTTGCTTTTATACATGTGGCTCCTTGCCCAGTTAATGTGCTGTTCATAGCAAAGGTCCCAGGAAGGGAGGACAGGAAGCGATGAAACTAAGGGAAATAACTTATTTCCTGTCAACTACCATGACGTCACCGTTGTCCACCAGTCCTTTACTCAGTATCAGAGATACTGTTCATTTAAATTACCCTTTGCCACCAAAAAAATAAAAAACACAAAGGAAGGTGAAGAAAGGCCTGATTGCGCTTCACAATGCAAGTCTCATGCATTGCGCTTCACAATGTAAGTCTCATGCATTGCGCTTCACAATGCAAGTCTCATGCATTGCGCTTCACAATGTAAGTCTCATGTCAAACTGTCTGTTAATACTGTCCTGTTATATTCCAAGGAAATCCTGGGTCTTCTCTTCACAAAAATTGATTTTATTCACATATGATTAAAATTCAGAAGTCCTTTTCTTCACATACATGTCCATATTTTCATAAGTCCTTTCACACAAAGTTTGGGATGATGATGATTTCATGAGCTTGTCTTTTTCAGTTGAGTTGAAGGCACGCCTCAAATGTCCATTTGGAAGCCCCTCCGTAAATCTGGATGCCAGTTTCCACCCATGAAAAGACATTTCCCATCTGCGCTTTGCTGCTGCACGTGGCCAGGTTGTAAACCTCTCCCACAGAAAGCTTCTTGTCCCATATATTGAAATTAGCAAGCTCTCCAACAAAGGCCTGTGTGGCATCGAAACCTCCGCCAAGGGTGTCCTGTACAAAAAATACATTGTTAAATTGAAACATTTATTTTTCGGAAATCCAAAGACCACAGTAATGCTGACCCTGTGGGTAAATGAACTGAATAAGAACTTGAAAAGGTAATTTCCATGAGACCCTAACCCTAACCCAAACCCCTCTCATGTCCAGTTGACAAAGTATAATGTTTACAGTGTAATGCAATATGGCATTCTGGACATGTTTAAAACACAATCTGACAATGTTGTTCGATAAATTTTACATTTTTACAGGCCTGTAATGAAACATGGTCTTCTGAGCATATGTTTAAAACAGAATCTCCTGCTGACAATTTTACAGTGCAAATCTGATTTTTTTTCACCAATTCAATTGGACAAAATATAATTGACCTTAGACCTAATTTTCTATGCAGCATAAATGTAATCTTTGCCCTGGACTGAAGCTTGGTGGCAGTGGAGCCCTGCTGGATGTGAGGTCGGGGGTTACCTGTTCCTGTCCCAGCACCAGAACCCCCTGTGCTTTGATTGGGTGGTAGGGAGCCAGATTTTCTCCATTCCCCCTCATAACCCCATCCTGGAAGGCCTCCCACACCCCGTCCCGCGTGCTCCACGTAATGCAGATATGGTGCCATTTCCCATCATTAATGAGGAACGGCAGCTTAGCGACCTGTGCAGCGCAGGAAACAGTCGCCTCTCTTACACAGACAGCAGCACTTTACAGCTCTCTAACCCTAACCCTAACCCTAACCCTAACTCTCACACAGACAGCAGTACTTTACAGGTCTCTAACCCTAACTCTCACACAGACAGCTGCACTTTACAGCTCTCTAACCCTAACTCTCACACAGACAGCAGTACTTTACAGCTCTCTAACCCTAACTCTCACACAGACAGCAGTACTTTACAGCTCTCTAACCCTAACTCTCACACAGACAGCTGCACTTTACAGCTCTCTAACCCTAACTCTCACACAGACAGCAGTACTTTACAGCTCTCTAACCCTAACTCTTACACAGACAGCAGTACTTTACAGCTCTCTAACCCTAACTCTCACACAGACAGCAGTACTTTACAGCTCTCTAACCCTAACTCTTACACAGACAGCAGTACTTTACAGCTCTCTAACCCTAACTCTCACACAGACAGCTGCACTTTACAGCTCTCTAACCCTAACTCTTACACAGACAGCAGCACTTTACAGCTCTCTAACCCTAACTCTCACACAGACAGCAGTACTTTACAGCTCTCTAACCCTAACTCTCACACAGACAGCTGCACTTTACAGCTCTCTAACCCTAACTCTCACACAGACAGCTGCACTTTACAGCTCTCTAACCCTAACTCTCACACAGACAGCAGCACTTTACAGCTCTCTAATCCTAACTCTTACACAGACAGCAGCACTTTACAGCTCTCTAACCCTAACTCTCACACAGACAGCAGTACTTTACAGCTCTCTAACCCTAACTCTCACACAGACAGCAGTACTTTACAGCTCTCTAACCCTAACTCTCACACAGACAGCTGCACTTTACAGCTCTCTAACCCTAACTCTCACACAGACAGCAGCACTTTACAGCTCTCTAACCCTAACTCTTACACAGACAGCAGCACTTTACAGCTCTCTAACCCTAACTCTTACACAGACAGCAGTACTTTACAGCTCTCTAACCCTAACTCTCACACAGACAGCTGCACTTTACAGCTCTCTAACCCTAACTCTTACACAGACAGCAGTACTTTACAGCTCTCTAACCCTAACTCTTACACAGACAGCTGCACTTTACAGCTCTCTAACCCTAACTCTCACACAGACAGCAGTACTTTACAGCTCTCTAACCCTAACTCTCACACAGACAGCAGTACTTTACAGCAATAATATTCCAGGGTAGCGGAATATTGTAAATGTTTGTGAGCCTTGTTTGTGTGTGTCTGTGTATGTGTGTTTCCACTCCATGCATGTGTGTGTGCATGTGCGGGTAGGTGTGCACACGTGCCTGTGCAAGTGTAAATGTGTGTGTATACGTGTGCGTGCATGTATGTGAGCGCGTGTGAGCGCGTGTGAGCTTGTGTGTGTGTGAGCGTGTGTGAGCGTGTGTGAGCGCGTGTGTGTGTGTGAGCGTGTGTGCGTCTACCTTGTCATTTATGAGAATTTCCATGGGATTATTCCCCCACTCGATGAGCACCAGCTCATTGGCCTGTCCTGGGACAGCGTAGGAGAACGGTGTTCCTACTCCAGGAGAGGCGTTAGACTTGAGCCACATTGAGACAGAGAAGGCGTACATCTCTGGCATACTCTTCATCACTTTGGCATACATGTAGTTGGTTCGCATAGGGAAGGTCAGCTGGAATTTATCAAGTGGTCTGTTGTCTTTCTGACCTGCAATTAAAAAAAAAAAAAATTTAATATCTTCAAGACAAATAATTTAGTTCTTTGCACCGTGCATCCTGCAGATAGTTTATACCAGATGGATATACCACAGTTTTTACAATGCACTTCGTTTTTGGGGTTCTCTTCGCGTGACACTTTTTAAAGAAACAGCTTTATGCTTTATCTGACACTGCGGTATACAGGACATCCGTCTTGACTGCTGATGGTTATACAACTAATCCAGTTTCTGCGGTATGACGGCGGTCACGTGAGCGGGAGCGCAGGGAATAGTACTCCTTTTTCCCCCTCTCCCCCTCCTCTCTCCTCCTCTCTCCGCCCACTGCTCTCGCGCAGATTACCGTACCACACTGTCTAATGCTTTCTAAAGCGATGCAGCTGTCAGCCGTGATCAATACCCCAGATATGTGCCCAGATTGTCAGCCATGATCAATACCCCAGATATGTGCTAAAATGTGGGGAGCGTCAGTGACCGTCGTTCGGTGCCCCGATGAAGTTTAGCGACTCAAAGCGCGTCAGAGGAACAGTAATCGCTACACCAAATATCAAAGGCGACAGATTAACTTTATATTGCGGAAAGCAATTTGTAACAGGCTATAGAGCGAAATTACTAAAGCACGATTACGAGTGAAGTGGTCCGTTAGTTAATTAATGTGGAATAGGATATGCAAAGCAATGCGGTTCTCTTCCCCTGCTTCCGACGCACCATGTAGTTGTGGCAATACTATTCCAAGCCTTCAGTTGATTATTAAAATAAAGTGCGTTTCATCTGTAAATGGAAGATTATCTGTAGGCTATAAATAATATTCCTCTCTGTGGGTAGTGTCTCGCCTACATGATTTTAAACAGGCTTACTATGGAGAATAAAAACAAGAATCACGTTTGCTTTCTTGGACAATGATCGCAAATCTCACCTTTTTCCAGATCGGAGATTCTATGGTGTAGGGACGTGAGCGTAGTTTCCACTTTCCCCCGTTGCTCTGTCTCGTTCCTCAGACCCGCTTCGCTCTCTTCCAAACTGTTCACACGGGACAGGACCTGCTTCTCTAGGTCGTCGATTTTTTTTTTAAGCAAATCCTTCAAGCTATTCGCTTGCGCTGAATTATTGTTCCGACTGAATTGCTGCAGGGCAGAAATAAAAGTAAAACATTATTTCGCGTTAGCTACCGGTTTTCAAATGGTTTGAGTCAAATACTTAAATATTTTATCTGGGACACTGTTTCTTAACACGCGAGCTAATAGATGTTACAGACAGCTGCTATTAAAGACGATTTGTTAAAATCGTTTGCTTAATTTGCCGTAAATGCAAGGTTTTTTCCCCCATCATACAGACAATGATATGGCTTGGCTAGATACTGGTATAAATAAGTTCTCGCACATATTTGTGGGATTGCATGAAACATCTTGGTTTGTTTACATCCAATGTTGTCCCATCAACATACCAGCACAAACACATACCTCGAGATTCTCAAGCCTCTGTCTCATGGATTGTAAGGTCTGCTCTAGCTGCGCGAGTGTATTGGATGGACCCCTGGACACGTCCCCCATTGTGTTTTTGGATCCAGTTTCTTTCCTTCTTCCCCCAGCTCTGACGTCCCCGGACTCGGGATGACTCTGGCTCTCACAGCGACCTAATTTAGAGGTCAGTTCCCCGATTGTGTCTTTTTGGTTCATAATGGTTTCCTTCTGCTGCAGTACAGTCTCCCTTAGGTGCATAACTGTGGTCTTTAAATCCTCCACCGGGCCACTGTTCTGCATAACTGCCGAACACAAGTCTACATCCTTCGGCACGGAGGTGCAAATGAACTGCGTCTTTTCCACGTCTTGGGTCGTCCCGTTAAAAAACAGAAAAGAGAGCAGGAAAAGTGTCCACGATATTCCCTTCATGGTTCTTTGCATTTTAAACGTGGCACGGTGTTTTAGTGCCGTGTAGTAACGGAGCTGTTTTTGCGGGCGATTTCAGCACCACGTAACTGTCTCTTAATGTTGTGAGCAGTTCGCAGAGCGCGCTGGCTTTTTATAGAGCGCTACCATCACGCGGGCAAAGGCGACTCAGTTTCCGACCTCACTGCTGCTTTTCCTCCGTTAAAGGGTTAGTTCGGAATTTTGGACATGATGTCTCATTTACAACTTACTCATGATGTTGTTGATTGATGGAGACCATTTTCAGCTGATTTCATGCTGTCCTTCTTGTGGACATACACACGTTGCTAATGCTAGCGCAACTCTATGGTAACCGGTAGCATCCACTACCAAACGCACTCCACAGTGCACCCAAAGCAAATAAAATACGACGACAGTTTATCGGGGTTAATTTGGGTGTTTATACCATCATTTTTTAAGTCAAACTATCGTTGAATCCTTTACTTTGTGCTGACCTATATTCTCTGTGGAAGTAGAATATACTGAGAAGTACGGCGGCGGAGTGATACTTTACGTTACCTATGAATGTAGTGCTGGCACTGGTCGACTACAACAACAAAGAAGAGCAACAAGTTGCCATGGCCACCGTACTTCTCCGTATATTCTACTTCCACAGAGAATATAGGTCAGCACAAAGTAAAGGATTCAACGATAGATTGACTTTAAAAATGATGGTATAAACATTCAAATTAACCCTGATAGACTGTGTCGTATTTGATTAGCTTTGGGTCCACT
>CM056381.1:79157045-79189545 GCA_029718625.1 Synaphobranchus kaupii | reverse complement strand
TTTTTATGTGCACTTGAAGGGCTGGTGGGGGCCAACAACCATCAATAGAGTAGCATACTATAAGTTATGTATTAAAAATGTAAGGATTGAGAGAAATGGCAAGCACATCAAAGACAGAAACGTGTGTCTTCAGAGTATCAACGGCTCATCGGCATCACTAATGAACTGTGTCTGCTGCATCCATTCTCCCTTCCTTTGCTTCACTAATGAACTGTGTCTGCTGCATCCATTCTCCCTTCCTTTGCTTCACTAATGAACTGTGTCTGCTGCATCCATTCTCCCTTCCTCTGCTTCACTAATGAACTGTGTCTGCTGCATCCATTCTCCCTTCCTTTGCTTCACTAATGAACTGTGTCTGCTGCATCCATTCTCCCTTCCTTTGCTTCACTAATGAACTGTGTCTGCTGCATCCATTCTCCCTTCCTTTGCTTCACTAATGAACTGTGTCTGCTGCATCAATTCTCCCTTCCTCTGCTTCACTAATGAACTGTGTCTGCTGCATCCATTCTCCCTTCCTTTGCTTCACTAATGAACTGTGTCTGCTGCATCCATTCTCCCATCCTCTGCTTCACTAATGAACTGTGTCTGCTGCATCCATTCTCCCTTCCTCTGCTTCACTAATGAACTGTGTCTGCTGCATCCATTCTCCCTTCCTCTGCTTCACTAATGAACTGTGTCTGCTGCATCCATTCTCCCTTCCTCTGCTTCACTAATGAACTGTGTCTGCTGCATCCATTCTCCCTTCCTCTGCTTCACTAATGAACTGTGTCTGCTGCATCCATTCTCCCTTCCTCTGCTTCACTAATGAACTGTGTCTGCTGCATCCATTCTCCCTTCCTTTGCTTCACTAATGAACTGTGTCTGCTGCATCAATTCTCCCTTCCTCTGCTTCACTAATGAACTGTGTCTGCTGCATCCATTCTCCCTTCCTCTGCTTCACTAATGAACTGTGTCTGCTGCATCCATTCTCCCTTCCTCTGCTTCACTAATGAACTGTGTCTGCTGCATCCATTCTCCCTTCCTCTGCTTCACTAATGAACTGTGTCTGCTGCATCAATTCTCCCTTCCTCTGCTTCACTAATGAACTGTGTCTGCTGCATCCATTCTCCCTTCCTCTGCTTCACTAATGAACTGTGTCTGCTGCATCCATTCTCCCTTCCTTTGCTTCACTAATGAACTGTGTCTGCTGCATCCATTCTCCCTTCCTCTGCTTCATTAATGAACTGTGTCTGCTGCATCCATTCTCCCTTCCTCTGCTTCACTAATGAACTGTGTCTGCTGCATCCATTCTCCCTTCCTCTGCTTCACTAATGAACTGTGTCTGCTGCATCAATTCTCCCTTCCTCTGCTTCACTAATGAACTGTGTCTGCTGCATCCATTCTCCCTTCCTCTGCTTCACTAATGAACTGTGTCTACTGCATCCATTCTCCCTTCCTCTGCTTCACTAATGAACTGTGTCTGCTGCATCCATTCTCCCTTCCTCTGCTTCACTAATGAACTGTGTCTGCTGCATCCATTCTCCCTTCCTCTGCTTCACTAATGAACTGTGTCTGCTGCATCCATTCTCCCTTCCTTTGCTTCACTAATGAACTGTGTCTGCTGCATCCATTCTCCCTTCCTCTGCTTCACTAATGAACTGTGTCTGCTGCATCCATTCTCCCTTCCTCTGCTTCACTAATGAACTGTGTCTGCTGCATCCATTCTCCCTTCCTTTGCTTCACTAATGAACTGTGTCTGCTGCATCCATTCTCCCTTCCTTTGCTTCACTAATGAACTGTGTCTGCTGCATCCATTCTCCCTTCCTTTGCTTCACTAATGAACTGTGTCTGCTGCATCAATTCTCCCTTCCTCTGCTTCACTAATGAACTGTGTCTGCTGCATCCATTCTCCCTTCCTTTGCTTCACTAATGAACTGTGTCTGCTGCATCCATTCTCCCATCCTCTGCTTCACTAATGAACTGTGTCTGCTGCATCCATTCTCCCTTCCTCTGCTTCACTAATGAACTGTGTCTGCTGCATCCATTCTCCCTTCCTCTGCTTCACTAATGAACTGTGTCTGCTGCATCCATTCTCCCTTCCTCTGCTTCACTAATGAACTGTGTCTGCTGCATCCATTCTCCCTTCCTCTGCTTCACTAATGAACTGTGTCTGCTGCATCCATTCTCCCTTCCTCTGCTTCACTAATGAACTGTGTCTGCTGCATCCATTCTCCCTTCCTCTGCTTCACTAATGAACTGTGTCTGCTGCATCCATTCTCCCTTCCTCTGCTTCACTAATGAACTGTGTCTGCTGCATCAATTCTCCCTTCCTCTGCTTCACTAATGAACTGTGTCTGCTGCATCCATTCTCCCTTCCTCTGCTTCACTAATGAACTGTGTCTGCTGCATCCATTCTCCCTTCCTTTGCTTCACTAATGAACTGTGTCTGCTGCATCCATTCTCCCTTCCTCTGCTTCACTAATGAACTGTGTCTGCTGCATCCATTCTCCCTTCCTCTGCTTCACTAATGAACTGTGTCTGCTGCATCCATTCTCCCTTCCTCTGCTTCACTAATGAACTGTGTCTGCTGCATCCATTCTCCCTTCCTCTGCTTCACTAATGAACTGTGTCTGCTGCATCCATTCTCCCTTCCTCTGCTTCACTAATGAACTGTGTCTGCTGCATCCATTCTCCCTTCCTCTGCTTCACTAATGAACTGTGTCTGCTGCATCCATTCTCCCTTCCTTTGCTTCACTAATGAACTGTGTCTGCTGCATCCATTCTCCCTTCCTCTGCTTCACTAATGAACTGTGTCTGCTGCATCCATTCTCCCTTCCTCTGCTTCACTAATGAACTGTGTCTGCTGCATCCATTCTCCCTTCCTCTGCTTCACTAATGAACTGTGTCTGCTGCATCCATTCTCCCTTCCTCTGCTTCACTAATGAACTGTGTCTGCTGCATCCATTCTCCCTTCCTCTGCTTCACTAATGAACTGTGTCTGCTGCATCCATTCTCCCTTCCTTTGCTTCACTAATGAACTGTGTCTGCTGCATCCATTCTCCCATCCTCTGCTTCACTAATGAACTGTGTCTGCTGCATCCATTCTCCCTTCCTCTGCTTCACTAATGAACTGTGTCTGCTGCATCCATTCTCCCTTCCTCTGCTTCACTAATGAACTGTGTCTGCTGCATCCATTCTCCCTTCCTCTGCTTCACTAATGAACTGTGTCTGCTGCATCCATTCTCCCTTCCTCTGCTTCACTAATGAACTGTGTCTGCTGCATCCATTCTCCCTTCCTCTGCTTCACTAATGAACTGTGTCTGCTGCATCCATTCTCCCTTCCTCTGCTTCACTAATGAACTGTGTCTGCTGCATCCATTCTCCCTTCCTCTGCTTCACTAATGAACTGTGTCTGCTGCATCAATTCTCCCTTCCTCTGCTTCACTAATGAACTGTGTCTGCTGCATCCATTCTCCCTTCCTCTGCTTCACTAATGAACTGTGTCTGCTGCATCCATTCTCCCTTCCTTTGCTTCACTAATGAACTGTGTCTGCTGCATCCATTCTCCCTTCCTCTGCTTCACTAATGAACTGTGTCTGCTGCATCCATTCTCCCTTCCTCTGCTTCACTAATGAACTGTGTCTGCTGCATCCATTCTCCCTTCCTCTGCTTCACTAATGAACTGTGTCTGCTGCATCAATTCTCCCTTCCTCTGCTTCACTAATGAACTGTGTCTGCTGCATCCATTCTCCCTTCCTCTGCTTCACTAATGAACTGTGTCTACTGCATCCATTCTCCCTTCCTCTGCTTCACTAATGAACTGTGTCTGCTGCATCCATTCTCCCTTCCTCTGCTTCACTAATGAACTGTGTCTGCTGCATCCATTCTCCCTTCCTCTGTGTGTGTGTGTGTGTGTGTGTGTGTGTGTGTGTGTGCGCACATGTGCAGGCGTGTGTGTGTGTGTGTATGTCCGCTTGTGAGTGTGTGTGTGTGCGCTTGTGTGCAGGCATATGTGTGTTTGTGTGTGTGTGTGTGTGTGTGTGTGTGTGTGTTTGTTACGGTCAGGGCCCTGACCCAACCGCAACATAAATGGACAGACACAAAAGTGGTTGCAAAAAGAAATTTTTTTTTATTAAATAAATAACAATACCCAAACGTAGGAATGGATGTGTGCCTGCATGGGATGTGTATGATGGGTGTATGGATGTGTGTAACGAGGATATAAGATTTCGACCGACAACACAATGAAAAAGAGAGACGCCAGTGAAGCAACCCTGGTATCCGGTCTCAACCTCCTTTTAAAGAAAACCCGGCGATTGCCGTGGGAGCCAATTAAGCCCCGGGAGGCGGACCTAAAAATGGAAAGGAGAAAACAGGGGTAACAACTTAACAAGCGACCGTAACAGTGTGTGTGCGCGCTTATGAGTGTGTGTGTGTGTGTGTGTGCGTGTATGCTTGTGAGTGAGTGTGTGTGTGTGCGTTTGTAAGTGTGTGCGCTTGTGTGTGTGTGAGTGTGTGTGTGCGCTTGTGAGTGTGTGTGTGTGTGTGTGTGTGTGCGCACGCACGTGTGTGCAGGCATGTGTGTGTGCGCTTGTGAGTGTGTGTGTGTGTGTGTGTGTGTGTGTGCGCTTGTGTGTGTGTGTGTGTGCGCAGGCGTGTGTGTGTGCGCTTGTGTGTGTGTGAGTGTGTGTGTGCGCTTGTGAGTGTGTGTGTGTGTGTGTGTGTGTGCGCACGCACGTGTGTGCAGGCATGTGTGTGTGCGCTTGTGAGTGTGTGTGTGTGTGTGTGTGTGTGTGCGCTTGTGTGTGTTGTGTGTGTATGTGTGTTGGAGGGGAGGGGGGTAATAGAAGAGGGCGTTGCCGCTTGCCTGCACACAGCTGGATCCTAACCGGCCACCACACCTCATTTCCACCTTTACTGCACGCATACAACTAAAGCTTTCCTCTCTCTCAGAATAGACAGGCTTTATTTATTGAATATTAAATTTGTCCCCTCCTCTGCCATCTTTCATATTTATAGAAAGCAGAGGATTTTCCCAAATGTCACTAATATTTAAGGGTTTTTAAAATATTAAATACCCTCTGTTCCTTTCTACATCATTTTGTACCCCTTTATATCAGGGGTGTCAAACTCCAGTCCTGGATGGCAGCAGTGCCTGCTGGGTTTTGGTGTTTTTCTGCACAAGTGATTGATTTATGTCATTGATCGGAGTGCACACACTCAAGGCCTTAACTGGCTGCTGATTCAAAGTAAAGCACAAATACCTGCAGAACTACGGCGGTCTGTCACTCCAGCGTTATGTAGTATGTATTTTGTATGCTTATGTATTGATGATGTGTAAGAAAGTGGAACAAAGCCAAAAGTTCCAAAAAAAGCAATCAAAATACAAAAACAAAAAGAAATTGGTAAACCACTTAAATGCTGAAAAAATATTTAAGGCTTTTTAATGCACAAATTGTATATCTAGCCGTGGAGCAGGGATGGCTATGTGCACTGCTGTCTGTGTGCTGGTGTTGCGTTTTGGGACACATTTGTGCTTTTAAAAAGCCCTAAATAAATATGTTTTCAGCAACTAAGTGGTTTCCCAACTGTTTAGTTGCCTTTGTATGCTTATGTATAAAACATTGACCAGGATTTGATTTTGAGAACGGCTGAATTGAAACGGTATCTAGTAATGATGTTTTCAAAATCTTTAAAAAAAGAAATCCTTCATGTAATTTGATCTTTTTCTATCACGCATGTTTCCAGTTTCAAGTTGTGAGTTCACCACAGTCCCTGTGAAAGATGAAGGGTTTTCATTCTGAAGGAGGCCATCTTTGTAAGGGGGAGGGGCGTGTGCGGTGCGGAGGACCAAATGCGGCTATTGGAAACAGGAAAGTTCCCACGAATAGGAACCACAAGACGGAGAAACTCCGATAATAAGAAAGGGAAATAAAACGAGAAAATAAACGAAGCTCCCACTCTCGACAGGAGAGTAACAAATAAGGGAGACTGGAGAGAGGATAAATAAAAGTGACCCGCGGGGAAAGGGCGAATAACTTGTAGACACACGAGAGACAGAAAGATGCACCTCCTCCTCTCAATAAACCGAGAGGGAAAACGAAGAGGCGATAAGAAACAAAATAAACGAAAATAAGGAAAGGAAACCTCTCGCTTTCAATACGAAAGCAGGCAGAGAGAGGTGGACAGGAAACAGCCAGACTAAACTTGTAGTCAGCAGGCAGAGAAGGAAAACCAGGGCGAAAGACTGAAAGTGCAAACGAACAAAAAGTTTCTAAAGAAAACTAATTGCACAAAAGGCAAGTCCCGCGTTACCCCAAAAGCATATGAGGCAAAGTGGTCTCCTTAAGCGCCTAGTCCTATACCATACCGGCTCTGAAAGCAAATGAATACAATACAGCAGCGCCGAAAGGGAGGAAGCACGGAGCTTAAATAGCCGGCAGGTAACGCAAAACAGGTGAGAGTAATAATAGCCGGGCGAGATCAAAATACCGGAAAGGAAGACGGAAAATCTGATAGAGTGCCTCGACGACGCCAAAGAAAAGAACGACCGCAGAAATAAACGAGGGCTGCCAAAAAACCATGACAATCTTATGCAGATGTTGTGCACTATGTTGTTTCTAAGTGCTGTGGTTGGGCTCTGATGCGTTTAGTCTAAGTGCTGTGGTTGGGCTCTGATGCGTTTAGTCTAAGTGCTGTGGTTGGGCTCTGATGTGTTTAGTCTAAGTGCTGTGGTTGGGCTCTGATGTGTTTAGTCTAAGTGCTGTGGTTGGGCTCTGATGTGTTTAGTCTAGGTGCTGTGGTTGGGCTCTGATGCGTTTAGTCTAAGTGCTGTGTTTGGGCTCTGATGCGTTTAGTCTAAGTGCTGTGGTTGGGCTCTGATGCGTTCAGTGCTGTGGTTGGGCTCTGATGCATTCAGTGCTGTGGTTGGGCTCTGATGCGTTCAGTGCGGTTGTTGAGCTCTGATGCGTTCAGTGCTGTGGTTGGGCTCTGATTCGTTTCGTCTAAGTGCTGTGGTTGGGCTCTGATGCGATCAGTGCGGTTGTTGGGGTCTGATTCATTTAGTCTAAGTGCTGTGGTTGGGCTCTGATGTGTTTAGTCTAAGTGCTGTGGTTGGGCTCTGATGCGTTCAGTGCTGTGGTTGGGCTCTGATTCGTTTAGTCTAAGTGCTGTGGTTGGGCTCTGATGTGTTTAGTCTAAGTGCTGTGGTTGGGCTCTGATGTGTTTAGTCTAGGTGCTGTGGTTGGGCTCTGATGCGTTTAGTCTAAGTGCTGTGGTTGGGCTCTGATGCATTTAGTCTAAGTGCTGTGGTTGGGTTCTGATGCGTTTAGTCTAAGTGCTGTGGTTGGGCTCTGATGCGTTTAGTCTAAGTGCTGTGGTTGGGCTCTGATGCGTTTAGTCTAAGTGCTGTGGTTGGGCTCTGATGCGTTTAGTCTAAGTGCTGTGGTTGGGCTCTGATGCGTTTAGTCTAAGTGCTGTGGTTGGGCTCTGATGCGTTTAGTCTAAGTGCTGTGGTTGGGCTCTGATGTGTTTAGTCTAAGTGCTGTGGTTGGGCTCTGATGTGTTTAGTCTAAGTGCTGTGGTTGGGCTCTGATGTGTTTAGTCTAGGTGCTGTGGTTGGGCTCTGATGCGTTTAGTCTAAGTGCAGTGGTTGGGTTCTGATGCGTTTAGTCTAAGTGCTGTGGTTGGGCTCTGATGCGTTTAGTCTAAGTGCTGTGGTTGGGCTCTGATGTGTTTAGTCTAAGTGCTGTGGTTGGGCTCTGATGCGTTTAGTCTAAGTGCTGTGGTTGGGCTTTGATGCTTTTAGTCTAAGTGCTGTGGTTAGGCTCTGATGTGTTTAGTCTAAGTGCTGTGGTTAGGCTCTGATGCGTTTAGTCTAAGTGCTGCGGTTGGGCTCTGATGCGTTTAGTCTAAGTGCTGTGGTTGGGCTCTGATGTGTTTAGTCTAGGTGCTGTGGTTGGGCTCTGATGCGTTTAGTCTAAGTGCTGTGGTTGGGCTCTGATGTGTTTAGTCTAGGTGCTGTGGTTGGGCTCTGATGCGTTTAGTCTAAGTGCTGTGGTTGGGCTCTGATGTGTTTAGTCTAGGTGCTGTGGTTGGGCTCTGATGCGTTTAGTCTAAGTGCTGTGGTTGGGCTCTGATGCGTTTAGTCTAAGTGCTGTGGTTGGGCTCTGATGCGTTCAGTGCTGTGGTTGGGCTCTGATGCGTTCAGTGCTGTGGTTGGGCTCTGATGCGTTCAGTGCGGTTGTTGAGCTCTGATGCGTTCAGTGCTGTGGTTGGGCTCTGATTCGTTTCGTCTAAGTGCTGTGGTTGGGCTCTGATGCGATCAGTGCGGTTGTTGGGGTCTGATTCATTTAGTCTAAGTGCTGTGGTTGGGCTCTGATGTGTTTAGTCTAAGTGCTGTGGTTGGGCTCTGATGCGTTTAGTCTAAGTGCTGTGGTTGGGCTCTGATGTGTTTAGTCTAGGTGCTGTGGTTGGGCTCTGATGCGTTTAGTCTAAGTGCTGTGGTTGGGCTCTGATGCGTTTAGTCTAAGTGCTGTGGTTGGGCTCTGATGTGTTTAGTCTAGGTGCTGTGGTTGGGCTCTGATGCGTTTAGTCTAAGTGCTGTGGTTGGGCTCTGATGTGTTTAGTCTAGGTGCTGTGGTTGGGCTCTGATGCGTTTAGTCTAAGTGCTGTGGTTGGGCTCTGATGCGTTTAGTCTAAGTGCTGTGGTTGGGCTCTGATGCGTTCAGTGCTGTGGTTGGGCTCTGATGCGTTCAGTGCTGTGGTTGGGCTCTGATGCGTTCAGTGCGGTTGTTGAGCTCTGATGCATTCAGTGTGGTTGTTGTTATACGCCTGTGACCTCTGCCAGAATGGCAGGGAGAGCAGTTGTAAGTGTGGCTTTCCACACATTAAGCCAAGCCGATTAACTCTCTGCAATTACCACCGGCCCTGACCTGCCACCTGTTTTAAAGCCTCGTTTCACACACAGACTGTAAGAGTGAAAGGATGGGGTCTGTCTCTGTCTGTCTCTCGCAATTTGTTGGGATTAAATAGGAAACAAACAATAAACATTATGCTATATTTTCAGAAGTCCTGTACGAACTTTGTATAAAAGATGTTGTGTGGGGTCATTTGTGCGGTAGCTGTATATAATGTAATAAAATATAAAACCTTTTTTAGTTTTTACCTCAGATTTAATTAATTCCCCTGTCTGGCAGTTTCCCATACAAGTTTTAAACTTCACAAACTTTCACACCCCAGGCTCTAAAATGAGATGTTTCATCACAGATTTTTTATATTTAGGGATAAAAGGCTAGTCAATTGGGAGACGCACAAAATGTGACACAGAAATTATCAAAACCGTTCTTTTACAATAATTATGTGTCAGTTTAAACCTCTGGGGTCAATTTGACCCAAAACATAAAAGGTGTCATAAAATGTGAATATAATATGAAGGTTCAATATTGTACTACTCCACAAATTACAAACCCATTAGCAACACCTATACTCAAAACCCTAACTCTAACCCTAACTGAAAAACTTTCTCACTAATTATTGTTGGTCCTTTTTTGTAAATTTAGGCTGTGAGAATCATAATAAGAAAACCTGGCACTATTCATGCTACAGAAACAGCAGAAAGTAATTCGTATGAAAAACTAACTGATCACTTAATGGATTAAATATATTTTTGCATAAATATTACTCATACACATCCACATTACTCATGTCTACAATATTATATAAATAATATACTATATCCTATAGTTTTATATTGCTTTACAAAGCAACTTATTTTTATTCATAACTAAATTAAGTTTTTCACAATGAATATACATCCATTTCTTTCATTGAAACCCACAGTATGTCTCTTATGTCTATGTTATATGTCGACCTTAAGCCGTCTGTTTTTATATTTTTTGTTTTTATCTTTAGATTTGTGAGGAAATTGCCTTAAAAAAAATGGCCCCTTGATTACTTTTTAAGGTTGTGATGAAATTGTATGTAAAGCGTTGGGACCGTTGTGTACAGAGATTCAACGAGGTTGTTCACACAGCCCTTTAGTGATGTAACGCTGTGTAAAAGATCAGACTGTTCCCCATGTTGTACCTTCACCATGTGACCTTCTTAACATGGGGATTAAACTGTTTCAGTTCCTTTAAGGATGGTCACTCCCCCCCTACTCTGACCACAGTCAAAATACTTTTCCAGAGACTTCCACTGGCCTCTGTTCATCTCCAAAGCTCAATTTCCTTTGTCAAAGAACATGATTTCTTTCATTTATGGTGGTGGAAAGTTGGTTGCATAATTTCGTCAAGTCACAAAGATGTCTTTTGAACATTTTCCTGCGGGGAGAAAAGATTGAACTGTGCCTATTTACAACGTAGCTGGAAAGTTGTAGTTTTGAAGTAGAATAAAATAAGCTTGTTAATACATTTCTACAGAATTCTTATTCAACACAATTTCACTACCAAGTTGTTCAAAGCTTTCAATAATATTTTATTCTAGTTGGAAAGTCAGCCCTTTGACTTCCTTCACTTCAGCATAAAGAGCCACTTAGATCGACTTCTTCAGAGGAGTGTCACTGCCAGCTTCATGCCAGTGACTGAGCGTGCAATTAAAACAGAACTGGACAATTACAAGAATTTCCATGAGCCCACTAGACGCATTGCAAATGTTACCGGTCACCATTGCCTATCACAGAGCTCGAAAAATACTTTTCTTTCATGCTTCTTTAATTACCAGCATCTGCATGTTTTTCTGACTAAAAAACTTTATTAGCAATCACAAGTTCATAAAGTCTTGGTAAAGGATTTGCTGGGTCAGGACTGTGATGGGCACTGTCTCCCTGTTTTTATGCTACATGGGATTTATCAGCTCTTATTTGGCCAGTTATTCATAAGTGTTCTATTTTGTTCCTAAGATCATTAGGGTTGCCAATATGGATGGCCTTCTGGGCCAAATGCATTGAGACTTTTATATCAGAATTTGTCATGGTACATGACCGCCGCATAGTGATTCCGCTCATAAAAGGGGGAGCGCCACTGCGGACGTCCTCTTCAATTTTCTCGCCAATGCATTTTTTTGAGACTTGAGACTGTTTGTATCTTGTGTGAAATCCCACAGCGTCTCATGACCTTAGTCGGAGCGGCAATTTTTATCGTTCAAACACGATTCTTATCTCACCCCAGAGGCGAGGATAAGCACTTACGAGCGGCATCCGCGAATAGCCCGGCTATTTCGCACGGATATCAGCTCTTGGATACTGTGGCGGTAGGCACGCTGTGCTACCGCATTTACTGCGTTCACTCTAGTGAAGTAAGTGACGCGGTGAACAGGTTTGTATGCAGTAAAGTACAGGTTTGTATCTTTCTGTGATTTCAAACCTGGGCATGGAGAGTGTACCCCAGTGAGATCTACTACCAAACAATCGGCTAGCTACGGCTCCAGTGATTGATTCTAAACCGGTACTGGCTGCGCGAGCACACCAGTGAGGCTTCCCAATCGGCTAGCGCGGTGCGGTAGCGATTGGTTTCTAAGGCAGAGTGTGTGTGACTCGCTACACTACCTGCCTCAACTTTCCTTACTAAAAGACCACCAACACGTTCTATCGTCTGTGGATGTTCTTTCGTTTGCTAATGTAGGAGATTTCTGTTGATCGAACCTGGGTCTGAGAGTGTACCCCAGTGAGATCTGTTACATTGATTGGTTTGTAAAGCAGAGTGCGCGTAATTCGCTACACTACCTGCCTCAACTTTTCCTTACTAAAAGACCACCGACACGTTCTATCGTTGGCGGGTGTTCTTTGTTTTGCTAACACATGAGATTCTGTGATTGAACCTGGGCGTGGAAAGCTCACCCCAATGAGATCTGTTACATTGATTGGCTTGCAAGGCAAAAGTGCGTGTGATTCGCTACACTACCTGCCTCAACTTTCTTTAATAAATGGCGTCTCCACCCTGAAGTGGTGGAGGAGATATAGCGGTGCTTCAGTCATGCTCAGACAGACCTGCTCGCCTCTCAAGAGTCTACTCATTGCCCCCAGTGGTTCTCCCTGAACGAGTATTCCAGCATTAGTGCACGAGTGGCCAGACGGCCTGCTATACGCGTTTCCACCCGAGTCGCTGATCAATGCGACTCTGCACCGGGGCTGCACGAGCCACTACGAGCTCCTGCTGGTAGCCCTCAGATGGCCAATGAAACCCTGGTTTCCCACGGTCCTCCTTCCCGGGATCCCCCTTGGTGTTGAGAGTGCTCATGGTTCAGCTCTATGAGCCTCTCGGGATGATCAGCCTTAAGTGGCTCGCTTTTAAAGACGGCATTTCTGCTAGCGATGGCATCAGCAAAATACATTTGGTGAGCTCTGCGCTCTCTCCATCAGCGCAGAGTGTCTAAGGTGGAGGCCAGCAGACTCAGGGATCACATTGCGGCCTAATCCATCGTTTCTCGTTTTGGCATTTCACATCAACCATTAGCCAATCAAGCTCGCAGCCCTTTCGCCACTCATCAGATGAGGACCTGTGGGACATGTCCAGTGCATGCGCTGCGATGTTGACGTCGAAGCTACCGCTTCCTCCAGACGTACAGGGCAACTCTTTTGTTTGCTACGGCAAGACCAAAGTGACAGCGCTCTTGGCTCAAAGCCTCTCCCGACGGGTAGTGAAGGCAGTAGCCACGGCCTATAAGGCTAGCGCTAAACCCTCACCTATTGATATCCAGGGCCGATCCCCCAGAAGTATGCATGGGCAGCCCTGGAAGGCGTACCTCTTAAAGAAATTTGTGAAGCAGCAATGTGGGCGTCCCCCTGCACATTCACAAGGTTTTATCATGTCAATGTGGCACCAGGCTTAACTGTCTTACCTGCGGCCTTGGAATCCACGCAAGGATGATGGTCCCTCATGACACTTTGGGTATTAAGTCATCCACACTGGCGACCTTAATGGTCTTAGAAACTAAATAGAATGAAAAGTTACAGCTGTAACCATGTTCTATGAGTTCCGGATGACCATTAGGGGTCATGGACACTCGGGACCTTTTTTTATGGCCGAGAAAATAGTCCTGAGGACATCTGCAGTGACGCTCCCCCTTTTATGGTTTAGGGTTAGGGTTAGGGTCACTACGTGGTGGTCATGTAACGTGACAAATTCATCCATATTGGCGACCCTAATGGTCATCCGGATCTTATAGAACATGGTTACAACTGTTACCTTTTGTTATTCTTAAATTTTTCAGTTTTGGCGACATCTGTGGTGAGTCATGGTTATGACAGTTTGTTTTCATACTCGAAATCCCAGAGTTCCATTCTAAACAAATCTACACCTCCAAAGCGGCATGGTTTGCTTGGGGGTGTAGCACTAGGAGCATATTAAAGGAGCTATATGTAACAAATTTACTGTACTAAATCATAAAGTTACCATGATATGTCATCAGAGATTAAGGCAACATGCTAAGTCGAAATACTGGCTTCTCCGACAACAATGCTACAGCCAGTATGTTCTCCTTTGAAATTTCCATTCCGGGTCGGAACGTCTGTATTTGTTTTGGTCTGTGTGATTCACTATTCTCTGAGTTGACTCTGAGTCCACTGCCCATTACGAACAACCAGGCACTCCGACAGCCGATTTACGAATGCCTAAGCTAAGTTCAACATTGTTTCCATTTAGCTAGCTAGCTATAGATTTAAATATATATATGTATATAGTTACTCGCTAAACATACCACTAACGTTAGCTTAGATCTGTGTGACCGTAAACATAGCAGCCATGCATCTAGCTAACATTGACAGAGTTATAAAAAAATCCACATGAGCTGGTTTATAATTTGCAAACAATAAATAATAAACAAATTGCAAACGTATACATTAGCTGATCAATTTACAGTGTAGGACTTGTCATCGCTTGCCATTGTCAAAATAGAATAAGCTCGTCTCAAAATATAATGTTGGCTCGGCTCGTCTTGCGCTCGTGTTCGTTCAGTGTCTCGACTCTCTCCAATATTGTGAATTTGGATTGCAGTACCCATTTTAAACACTCGGTGTCAATGTTACATATAGCTCCTTTAAGTGTTTACTTTTCTTAGAAGATAATCCAGCGGTAGCATATTTTGGAGAAAGAAGACTAGAGACGATCAAACATTTCATCCGACATTGGTAATATTCTCCTTTGGATTTTAGGCACTTTTTCTGTTCTGTTCTGCGTGATGATGTCACACCCGATGGCACCTATGGGAAATATTATATCACCAATTATATTGCTACAAAAATACCAGCATGAAAAGCTATCAGATATGGCATTTTTAATATGAAAAAAATGACTAAGGCTGAAATAGCATCTGCAGTATGCTTGTGAAATGTATTAAGACTGTGTTCCAAAAAATCACCTTTCTGAAAAATATGTGTTGCATTTTCAGTCTTCACTTGGCTGATCAGCAAGCCGTCCTTCATTTATTATTTATAGCCAGAAATCATTCTTGTGCCCCAGTTTCATAAATGTCCCTAAATTCCAGACACTATAGTTTGGATTACAAAGCAGCTATGTCTAAGACATTTCTTCATAAACAAGGTGAAGAACTGGTCATCAGACAGACCGCTCGAAGCAATGAAGCTATTCAGGTATTTTACTGAATAGAAATTCACCTGCAATGCAATGTAATAAAATGCATTATATGAATACACTCATGTTTTTGATGGACACTGTTCTTACATGTCCAGCTGTGGAGAAGGAAGCTAAAATTCCATTTAGCTCTGCTCCCAATTTGATTGGACATGCTGATGCAAAGGTTTATGGATATTTTTTTCTGAGATTCATCTCATACTTGGAAGATCAGTATATGAAAACTCCCACCGAGTTTGAGCTTGCATTTGTTAAGTTCGGTCAGGACAACTCACGTATTAAATGACATGTTTAATGAATGAATGTGCTGCATAATTATTTTAGTTTGGCGGTGAATGGATCTGCTTTAGTACTGCTCCGGAATACGGGCATCTCCCCCCGCTAAACAGGAGATGACCAGAAACCCCCCCCCCCATACTAAAGCAGATCCAAACAACAGGTGGAAGCTGGGGTGGTGGAGGGTGACAGCAAATTTCTTTTAACACAAGCCGTAAGCAAACAAAAAGCAGTGCATCAGCATCCAAGCAGTACAGAGAGAACGGATTCTTGGGTTTTGTTTGTTAGGTTCCTGCAAGGCTGATTGAGTTATGTGAGTATTCACATGAGTTTGTTAGGTTACTACAAGGCCAATTGAGTTATGTGAGTATTCACATGAGTTTGTTAGGTTACTACAAGGCCGATTGAGTTATGTGAGTATTCACATGAGTTTGTTAGGTTACTACAAGGCTAATTGAGTTATGTGAGTATTCACATGAGTTTGTTAGGTTACTACAAGGCCAATTGAGTTATGTGAGTATTCACATGAGTTTGTTAGGTTACTACAAGGCCGATTGAGTTATGTGAGTATTCACATGAGTTTGTTAGGTTACTACAAGGCCAATTAAGTTATGTGAGTATTCACATGAGTTTGTTAGGTTACTACAAGGCTGATTGAGTTATGTGAGACTTACAGAAAAGTACGACGCGCACAGTGGACTGGATTATAACCTAACAACAACGACACGCCGTATGAGACCCAGCTGACCCACTGTTTCCTGGATGGCTTGGACAAACAGCTGGCAACAGCTACGAAAGCTGTGTTGGCTGGCAGACTCGGCGGCTGAAAGATGTTCTCCGTTATGCCGTTCACTGCAAAGAACAAGCCCGTGGACAGTAACAAGACCGCGACAACTCGTGGCAGACATAAAGGATGGGACCAAGGGAAAAGGCAGAGACCCAATTCCATGGGACCCAATTCCATAGTGGATTATGATGTTTGCCGCAAATGCGGACAGAGGGGATTGGGCTCGCGGTTGTCAGCATCCCGGTAATGCCGATAATTGGGACACAGCCCCCCCTAGGGAATGTCACTTTCCAAACTGGATTACCTGGACAATGAAGGTTTGAGGGGGGGAGAACACGTATGCTGAAGGTGGTGAGTCTACTGGTTTTCTGTATCATACAGTTCCAAATGCCTTACCACTGTGGTCATTAAAAGTCCATGAGCGAGCATTAGACTTCATTGTGGATGCGGGAGCTGGTCGGTCTGTAATAGCAGCTAAATCATGGGGTTCAAAGCCCTGACAGGATTTCAATGCGGGCTCCACTATTACTTTGAAACATGTGTTTCTATTCTCCCCTGTGTGTCCGGTAAACCTGCTTGGCAGAGATTTAATGTGCAAATTAGGTCTGGTCGTACAGTATACTGATGACGGTTTAACAATTGACAGAGCTGCTATTGTAGTGGCAACAGACTGACAGAATTACAACTGCAGGTAACAGCACACTTCAGTCAGGGTAGAGATTGGGAATTTGAGAGAGAAAAAATTTAAAAAACTGGTACGGTGATTGTACACTGAAGACTACATTGTTTTTGGTTGGTTGCGAATTTTGTGCATTGTCTGTACAATTGAGCTTAGCACAACAGCCATTCTATTCATTGCGGGAAGTGCACCCCATGTGTCTCTGTGCAAAGCTTCAAATAAAAAATGGAAGGACACAGGGCCATGGGTGAAATTATGTCTGAACACCACGGACTGGGAAAAGACAGGGGAATTTTCAAAATATTCTCCCTCTCTGCGTGTCACTGTGCACCAGTTTGCAAACTCTCTGACAGCTGTCTGCAGCATTCATGAGTTGCTGTGTGACACTCACACCTATTTACATTTGTCAGACCCGAAATTCAGTGCAATTCCCTCTCAATTGTGGGCAACGTCCCAATATGATGTGGGGCTCATAACTGGAGTTACTCCACTTCTAGTAACCCCTAAATCTGAGTACAGACCATGCAAACGTCAATATCCCCTACGCCCAGAAGCCGAAGACGGCATTGTCCCCGTGTTTGATGTGTTGCTAGGGGCTGGTGTTGTGGTTCCCTGTCCTGACTCTCCATGCAACACTCCTATCTTGCCTGTAAAAAAGCCTGATGGGTCTTGGCGTTTAGTGCAAGACTTGCGAGCTGTAAACAGCGCCGTTCAACACCGCGCCCCGGTTGTGCCCAACCCTACTACCATACCATCCTTGCTCAAGTCCCGGGCAATGCTGAATATTTTTCTGTGATCGATCTAGCAAATGCATTCTTTAGTATTCCTAAAGTAGGCCTATAATATATTCCATAATAGTATATATTATGTTCATGTAAATTCGCAGTACTGGTTTGCCTTCACTTTTAAGGCTAAAAGGTACACCTAGTCTAAAAGGTACACCTGGTCTAAAAGGTACACCTGGTCTAAAAGGTACACCTGGTCTAAAAGGTACACCTGGTCTCGGCTACCCCAGGGGTACACCATGTTTTTAGCAGCACTGCAGGAAAGCTTGGAACAGTTCCAGGTTTCTTCAGGCCTAAGTACTTTGATTCAATACGTTGACGACCTCCTCGTTTGCTCCCCAGACGACCGCAGCTGCATTCAAGATTCACTTGAACTGCTCACATTTTGGCGACTTCTGCAATTTCTGCATAAGGGAAGTTTTTGGAGACTGACAGAATCCAAGCGATTCTTGACCTCCTTAAACCTTCAACAAAAAAGCAAGTAATGTTTTTTTCAGTATTTTTTTTTTTTCTCTCTCCCCGTCCTGACCTCGCCACCACTATGCTATCTGTCAAGGGAATGCTGCTCCCACAGACACACCATTGGCCTCTGTTCAGGACTGCCAATCTGGGGCCACACCCCAGGAGAAGGTCAATTGTAAGCGGGACGGCACCTGCACTGATGGAGCCGCCTGGCTGGGCCCCATTGGTAAACCCTGTTTACCTCATTTTTAATTTCCTTACTATGCTAAGTTTACACATGGATTGGATCATGTGTCAAAAGGGGGAATGATCTCTTTGGTGTCCAGACACTGGGACACGAGCGGATTTTCTACTTATGCAAAAAATCTTTGTGAAAAGTGTGTTATTTTTGTTGTAAATAATGCTGGGCGGGGCCAGAAGGTTCCAAATGCAGCCTCCCCAGCTCCACAGGAGCCTTTCGAATACCTTATGATGGATTTCATTGAACTTAACCCATGCAGGGGTAAGAAAGTTTGTTTGGTGTTTGTTGACATGTTTTCAAAATGGGTTGAAGTTTTTCCTACAGGGAAAGCTGATGTTGCAGCAGTGGCAAAGGCCCTACTAACAGAGCTTATTCCTAGGTGGGGGATCCCGAGGAAACTGTTTTCAGACAGAGGCTCACATTTCTTAAACAAGGTCTGGATTGGGTCCAGGCCCTGCCAATTGTCCTTACAGGTATGCGGGGGAAGGGTCACACTGTTACAGGGTTGTCGCCATATGAGGTGATCACAGGGCGACCCATGAGGACTGGATGTCACCCCCCAGGGCTGATGCTGGACAAGGAGCTAGCTGACACTCGCATGGTAAGTTACTGTGTTCAGCTAACCAATGTTCTGAGATCTGTGCATCAACAGGTTAAAGCAGCTCTCCCAGAGCCAGCCAGCGGCCCTCTGCATGACCTGCAGCCAGGAGATTGGGTAGTGATAAAAGACTTCAGAAGGAAGAAGTGGCACCAGGCTAGGTGGAGGGGTACCTTTCCAGGTACTACTCACCACGCCCACAGCCGTGCGAGTGGAAGGCCGTGCCTCTTGGGTTCACGCCAGCCACTGCAAAAGAGCTCCACCAGCGCCAAAAGAGGGATAAGGGTGAGAGACCCACCTCTACCGGTGCAGGGACAACTTAGTTCTCACAGAGTTTAAAAACTCAAAGAGAACCACCACTTCAAGGAGCACATGACGGTAATATCAGCTCCCAACATGCCACACCACAGCAGGAAAACCGAAGGGTACAACCCCTTCAGAAGAGCAGGCTGCAGCCTCGAGGTAGACCTATTTCTACTAGGCCTCATCAGCCTCATCATCATTCTGCCCATCATCCTGATTCATGAGACACTCTACAACAACACCAGTGAGCTAAGCAGTACAGCTGTAATGAGTAAATGACCTCTTTAAAGGTACAGAATCTGACTGACGAGCGCTCAATGTGCTTGATGGGACTGAGTGTTCACCCAGGTATGGGAAAACGGTGGAATGAAGCTAACTTCTCTGTGCCATTAAATCTGTCAGGTTTGCGTTCCCCAGTAGTCAATAAAAATTGTTTTTTCCAGAAAGATTACCTAGCATGGCCACAGGTGTCATGGAAAATGCCTTGTCCAGTCGTACTTAAACATAGTATGAAGTTTGGAATGTGTGTTATAGGTAACGGCTCTAATGCGCTAGGTCAATTAGACAATGATCAGTGTGAAATGGGTTTTTGTGACTGTCCGCCCATACAGCTGGATAAATGTTTTGACTGTCTGTGTAGCCCTTGTAGAAACAACCCTGCCATGGTTACTGATATGTGCAGGAAGAACTGGTCACACGCAATCTCATTGCCTTGCAGTGTTTCCCTTATATGCACCGTTACGCCGCTGCTGAAATATGACCGCCGCTGCTGAATTATTATTTTTTTTAAACTTTTTTGTAAACAAAACAAAACAATCCACTCTCTCCCCTTCAAAATGCTGGAGTAAACGGCCTTCTAAACATTTTAGAGTAACGTAAAAACCAAGATCCATGATACGTTTCGTTTCGGTAAAAGTTTTCCACATGCACCGATTGCTTATTTCTTCTTCCTGGAGGCGGGCCTTACTATGCGCGAGAGTATTCTATAGGTCGTGTCTCGAGGGCCATCATGAATCTCAATCTCAAAGACAACTTTGACAGATTCCCTTAACACCTTTGCGCAGATAGTGATGCCAGCGGAAGCTTTTTGCTCAACTGAGACATTCGTTGCTACGGCAGCCAAACTATTAGTGGAAATCACAAACTCTGTGTTTTAAATTTATTGGTAGACGGTTCATGACGATTTCTGCTGAATACCGAGTTTCTAAGTGTCACTATTTCCCTGTAGCAAGTCCATTTAACAAGCACCCCCCCTACCTATGCATGACATAGTGGACAATAGCGTCTATGTTTCAGTTAATAAATATATTTATTCATCATATAAAATTAGAATAACGTCATAGCAACGCGATAAACCCAACAATAGCCTGATCGTTTGCCAGAAAAGCCGTGAAAAGCCCTGCTTACTCAAATGCAAAATAAACTGTGAAAGTACTGTCTCATTCTACCATGTATTCTACTAGCAATATATGCTACTAAATATGAAATAAATATACAATCCTACCATCGGATTTACACATCGAGATGTTCCTTTCAAAATTCAGTGGTCATTTATTGTCTGGTACAATCGGTTTGAGAAATATACAACACTTTATACCGCTATTACACTATCTGAAACGTCGCCGCGTAATACCCCCATGCCCTTTAAGCCTGTCTCATGCATTACAGTTCATTCTGGTTTAATTGTCGGCTTTTATATCCAATAGAATACATTATAACCTTCGCAACGGTATATGCCAAGTCTTTTTGGGTGCTTTGAGCAATTTACTACAGCCCAGCGTAACGGCAGTTTTCGTTTTAACTGTCTAGTATTACGCAAGCTCTATAGAATACGCATTATGGAGGGGATTTTCACTTTTGCGATATGTAAGTATTTTTGCGTATAAAATACCGTTGGTCTCGCTGGCTACATATGTACGTTCGTGTCTCCACTCGAGCACTGTCTTTCCAATATGTTTGATAGCCCTATTGTTATTTTCGCATTTTGAGTGCATTTCACATACTGTAGTGCAATCGTTAAATGTATATTTGATGTAGGCTACCGATGTTCATTGAAGATAGAACATTTGGCAGCATTTTGCAGATGGTGGAATACTATTTTTGTTCATGTTATCATACATAATATAGGCTATGGCGTATATAATTGTCTCTTAGGGCATGACAAATGCTCATTCCAATTTACTGTACGCTGATATGTGGTAGATTAAGATAAAACTTTCCTTGGAGTCATAATGAATAGGAAAATTTTAAAAAACTACAGAAAAATGCAATCCCAGGACAAAAGTATACATACTGTAGAGTACAGGGACATGTGATGTTTTATTGAGGTACAAGAGTGAATGATTAAGCAACATATTTAGGTGTATGTAACACTGTGATATCAATGTTTTTTTTAATCTTAAGCCACCAGAAGGAGCAAATGTATATGTTATAATGGACAAAACTAATTTTATTAATTTTATGATTAATTTTATTTGCATAGGGGTTTTGGACCCATAGATATCTACCCCCCTATACTGATGGAAATATGTAATTCTGACTTGGAAATTATGCAAAAGTGAGTTTTATGAGCCAAAACTGTTGATTTGTATTTAAATACAGTATATCATAATTTTTTTTTATTTGCAGCAGTGCACAATTTAGCCATTTGGATAGATTTGGAGACACTAATGGACAAAAGGATACACTGCTATATTTTGCATCATAGACCTTTTGTTGTTCTGCATATCATCCTCAGATTTAGCTAAACTTGTGGACATGGAGTTTATGATCCAGGAAATGTATATATATTACCGATTTCACTTATGTAGCTCTCAGCAAAATTTTAAAAAACAATTTTAAAATTTTTTTTTTCCAAAGTTTCTTTGCATTTCTGGCACTTTATTTTGACTTAAATTATGAAAATAAACAAATCTAAGTTTGTATTGTAAATGGTACACCTGTCTTGTTTCATTTAAGCCATTTACCAAGTTTATGTGATGCTCACACCTGGAGTTATAAAGCCTTAAACAGAGCACGCCCTAAATAGGTGAAATTTGCCATCTGCGCCAAGGGGTTAAAGAAACGTCATAAATGTTAATTATTTTATCATTTAAAATGTCATTACATTTAAGTAAATTAACAATGTTTAATAATACAACAGTGTGGTGATGCAAGTTAATTCTGGAAAAAAGGACAGTTAAGAATGAATAATTGGAAGAATGAATGACAGCTAGCTAGCTGCTAGCCAACACCCAGTGGACGTAAACGGTCACCCAGTGGGTGATATGGGTCACAGTCATTTAGCAGTCTAGCTAATGATATAGGCCTACGTGAAGCAAGTTGTGTAACATTGACACAATTTGCTTCATGTTAATGGACAGTGCTAGCTAGCAAATGCAGCTGTTCTGGTGAGAGAAGGACATAGATGTACGTGTGCGATCGGATCCAAAATTAATGCTTTATTCCTGTTGTTCACTTCCCTGTTTGAATCAAGGGAAGGGAACGACAGGAAGAAAGAATTAAATTTGGATCTGAATGCAGCCCTGTATTAATGGCGGGTGTAGGATTATGGGGGGACACGGGGGACGTGTCCCCGCCAATGTTTGGAAAGAGTCAAATTGCCCCCCCCCCCCCCCCCCCCCCAACCATAATTTATCCCTCTCCCATGTAAAGTTTACAGTCAATAAAGGCTGCAACAATGGTAAAAAATGACTTAAATTTATTACGCCCGTAAACATAGTATGAATTATCGACCCACCCCCTCGCTACTTCAAACAGTAGCAATGGTTTATCTCATGGCCACAACAAGTCAGAGTTTATGAAAGCACAAATGGGATATGTAGTCAACAATTAGAGGTGACTGCTCAAGCCAATAATACTATGGACTTCAATTCCCATAACCCAGTGTTTTAGCCAGTGTTTTTTGTAACGTTATGGATGTGTTATAATCAGGTTGGTTGTAATGGAGAAGTCAGACCACAAAAAAAGACGAGAAACTTCACGGAATATGAAATCGAGATGCTCATTACAGGAGTAGAGCAGATGGTTTGTTTGGTGTATAGGCGGCCTTTGCTACGTTTCACCTGAAACGGTCCTCTCAACTGAAAATCAAATCAAAATCCCCACAGTGAATAAAAGAACCGCCGGCCCAGAAGTTTCCACCCATTCAGGTAGGGCTAGGCTACTGTAGGCGCTGTTCCTAACCTAGCTAACTACTCCTTATTTTTCTACAGTCTATGCCTTATATATACGTTAAAAAAAGTACATGTTTTTTTCATAACAACAAGCAATGTATTACAGCCGCGAGTGCGATAACGTTGGGTAGCACTGTGGAAATGTCGACGTTGCTGGACAATTGAATAGAGAATTTCAGTTTTAGCTTCTTAAATGTAGGCTATTTGGTTCCATAAAATGTTTATTTTATTGCCCTGCTGTGCAACATGAGAGGCTGATGTATTCGCAAGCCGCGACACTGTAATACACTGTAATTAGCCTAATTTAGAAGTTCAGAGAAATGTGAATACCATAATTGGTATATCGACGACTACCACTAAAGGCAGTGGTTCTTAAACTCGGTCCTGGGGCCCCCTGCATATGCTGGTTTTCGTTCCAACCACAATTGCAATCCCAGAATTTGAACAGGTTGTTGATTTTCCTTAATTAGGTGTTTTTCATGTTTAGAGGGATTATTTCCCTTCTGAAGCCACATTATGTTAGCAATAGCTATGCATGTCATGAATAATAAAAGTCAAATATTCACATTGTGCTATATTGCAAACAATTACAAAAAGAGAGGGCAAAAAATGTTTTAACTGATCAAATTAAACCAATTAAAGACTGAGGTGAATCAATAGGGCTCCTAATTGGTGAAATTGTGGACACATTGACAACTAAAACTAGAGACTTGGTAAATAATGAACAATTCAAAAAGACAAAGCAAATGATAATGAGCCAAACCTGCATTGTGTTAATAAGTTAAGGAAAAAATTAAGGAACTTAAAACACAAGTGTTCAACTACTGAATTAGGAGCCTATTGATTCACCTCAGTCTTTTAAATTCATCAGTTTAAAAAAATGTTACCTTGTATTATTGTTTGCAAGATAGCACTGTAAGCACAATGTGAACCTGGCATAGTCTTCATGGTATGCATACTGTGTCTGACATAATTTGTTTTAAGAGGGTAAATAATCCCTCTAAACATGAAAAACACCTAATTAAGAAAAATTAACAGCTTGTTAAAATTTTGGGATTGCAATTGTGGTTGGAACGGAAACCAGCATACACAGGGGATCCCCAGGACCGAGTTTGAGAACCACAGAGTTTAAAATGTTATAAACTTATCTTATCCACTAATGTACTGATTAGCCTACCATGGCTTTAGATTTATATGAAAGCATCTCAAATCTCGCCTAGTGCTTTGAAAATAAATAATATAATAAATAAATAAATCTTCTCCAAAATGTTCATAAATAAAACATTTTATTTTAGGAAATGCCCTGGGTGAGGTTGTGTAGAAATGCAGGAAATTAGTTTTAAAAGGCTCAAATCTTTCTGGGGGAGGACCCCCAGACCCCCCCGATACTTCGTATTGCTTTGCTCACGGGAATGGTTGAGGGCCTCGTCCAATAGTCATGTGTTTACTACTGTTGGATGCTATATTATTAGTGTCCCCCTCCATTATCATCACAAGAACATTTACTGTTTGTGGTCCCCCCCAATATTCAAATGAAACCTACGCCCCTGCCTGTAGTTGTCCTTGTACTGTATGTACTTAGGCCTCAAGAGCCCTTCTGGTGCCGACAGACACATAGAAACCTCCCGGCAGGGCGCGCTTTGTGAGCGCACCAAAAATGTATTAATTTTTTTTAAAATTATATATATATATAAGTGCTTCACCTCCGCTGCTACAACTCCATCCTAGGGGAAACACTGCCTTGGAATAGCACACAAATTGCAACTGTTCCGAAACAATGCCATCCTCTCGCCTTGGGAGACGATTGTTATCTGATTGGTATTGGCTTTGTGGGCACTCTGCTCTCCCCCCTGACTGGAGTGGAGTTTGCGCCCTCATTGGCCTTATATGATTCCACATATGTGATTCCTGACTCAAGCTGCTATAGGTCAGTACCTCCAACTCCATGCTCCTGATCCTGAACAAGATAATGCATTCCTTCTCCGACAACTCCCTGATTTTTACTGACACCCCTATAAAGTATATAGGCTGGGTGTGTACTCACCCTGCCACATGTTTGGTGGAAAACAGACAGTATTGTAATGTGAAGAGTTTAAAGGTCGAGATTTCAAGAGTTGTGCATAAGTCTCCATTACATGATGGGTTTTTTTTTAATCTTTCTTTTTCTTTCATACTTACTATTGATAAGTCGTGATGTTATGTATGTTAAAATAATCAGTAGTACATTTATAATGAAAACTTTTCCTTATAACTGGCTAAGATTTTGTTTTCTCTATAATGAAATGTTATTAATCAAAGGTAAAGGAATCATTCAATGACTGATGGAGTGTTATGGCGTGTATCTGCTGGTATCCGGGAGCGATGCACGGCTGCCCTTATGGCGTGTATCTGCTGGTATCCGGGAGCGACGCTCGGCAGCCCTCATGGCGTGTATCTGCTGGTATTCCGGGAGCCACGCTCGGCTGCCCTCATGGCGTGTATCTGCTGGTATCCGGGAGCCACGCTCCGGCTGCCCTTATGGCGTGTATCTGCTGGTATCCGGGAGCCACGCTCGGCTGCCCTTATGGCGTGTATCTGCTGGTATCCGGGAGCGACGCTCGGCTGCCCTTATGGCGTGTATCTGCTGGTATCCGGGAGCCACGCTCGGCTGCCCTTATGGCGTGTATCTGCTGGTATCCAGGAGCGACGCTCGGCTGCCCTTATGGCGTGTATCTGCTGGTATCCGGGAGCGACGCTCGGCTGCCCTTATGGCGTGTATCTGTTGGTATCTGGGAGCGACGCTCGGCTGCCCTCATGGCGTGTATCTGCTGGTATCCGGGAGCCACGCTCGGCTGCCCTTATGGCGTGTATCTGCTGGTATCCTGGGAGCCACGCTCGGCTGCCCTTATGGCGTGTATCTGCTGGTATCCCGGGAGCGACGCTCGGCTGCCCTTATGGCGTGTTATCTGCTGGTATCCGGGAGCCACCGCTCGGCTGCCCTTATGGCGTGTATCTGCTGGTATCCGGGAGCGACGCTCGGCTGCCCTCATGGCGTGTATCTGCTGGTATCCGGGAGTGACGCTCCGGCCTGCCCTTATGGCGTGTATCTGCTGGTATCCGGGAGCCACGCTCGGCTGCCCTTATGGCGTGTATCTGCTGGTATCCGGGAGCGACGCTCGGCTGCCCTAAGGAGTCGGGGAATTATTTTTTCCAGAATTTGATTGGGTTTCCTGGCTTTATGCCAGTTTTGGCCCATATAAGTCCTGAGTCTGTTTTTCGGTTCCCCCTGGGTATTGGAGTAATGCATCGCACATATCCGTCCATGACCATTGTGATGATAATAATAATAATAATAATAATAATAATTAATAATAATAATACCTTGCATTTATATAGTGCCTTTCTATACTCAAATACTCAAAGCGCTTACAGTGATGAGGGGAAACTCTAACACCACCAATGTGTAGCACCCACCTGGGTGATGCAGCGCCAGCCATTTCACGCCAGAATGCTCACCACACATCAGCTGAGGTGGAAAGGGAGAGAATGATTATTAGCCAATTTAAACTGGGGTATGATTAGGTGGCAGATTGAAAGAGCCAGGTTGGGCATTTAGCCAGGACACCGACACTTACTCTATAAGTGTCATGGGATCTTTAATGACCACAGTGAGTCAGGACCTCGGTTTAACGTCTCATCTGAAAGACGGCATCTCCTACAGCACAGTGTCCCCATCACTGCACTGGGGCATTGGGATTTCCCCCTACTGGTCCACCAACACCACTTCCAGCAGCAACTTAGTTTTCCCAGGAGGTCTCCCATCCAAGTACTAACCAAGCCCACACCTGCTTAGCTTCAGCAATTCAGCACGAGCAGATTGCATGGTGGTATGGCTGCTGGCATGCAATCATGTATTCATTCATAGTGTTAAACTGAATCATTTAATATTGTATCAGAAAATTGGTTGTTATCATAGAATGATAAAAGGAGGGAAATGTGAAGGAATTTTCTGTTTTACAATATGTGTGTATTAACATGGAGACAATCACATGATTATTATTAGATTAATAATAGAAGATTTATTATAGTTTTGATTATTAGTAGATCAATTGTATTGAATTAAGTAATTAAACATATACTCTATGCAAACATATGAGCTAGGCCTGCTCGGCCTCAAGCAGGCTCTGTGTCTTTATCTTTCAGTTCTGCAAGAGACAGGCAGTGTGTGAGATGGATGTTTCTGTTGAACATTCCTGATGAAGGCTGAAGGTTATCTAGAGTCTAAACACCAGAATATTAACACCTCTACCTCTCCTATTAGTTATTAGCTTGGAATACGCCCCTTGTGGCAAATCAGTAAGGAGTGTGTATAAATGTCTGTGTATTTCTGTTTAAGTCAGAGTGAGCTGGTAAGATCCTCTCATTCTGGTTTATCTGCAAATAAACTAAAGTCTTATTTTATATCAAGATACGGTTTTTGTTGTGGTTCTGTTTGGGCAGACTTGCTCACTGTGTGAAAAAGGGAAAATTCCACGACACCCTAACCCTTACGAACCCTAGCACTTACGAACCCTAGCCCTTGCGAACCCTAACCCTTACGAACCCTGTGGTGAAATAAGTGAAAAATAATGAGTTTTTAGACCTTTATGAAAAAAAATGTGTTTTGGGGAAAATCTAAAAACATAAGACTATAGTCATGTCCAAAAAGGGCCAACGAAAAAAGCCCTTATGAACCCTAGTCCTTACGAATCCTAGCCCTTATGAACCCTGGCCCTTACAATCCCTGGCCCTTACGAACCCTGGCCCTTATGAACCCTAGCCTTTACGAACCCTAGCTCTTACGAGCCCTAGCACTTACGAACCCTAGCCCTTATGAACCCTAGCCCTTACGAACCCTGGCCCTTATGAACCCTAGCCCTTACAAACCCTGGCCCTTACGATCCCTGGCTCTTACGAACCCTGGCCCTTATGAAACCTAGCCCTTACGAACCCTGGCCCTTATGAACCCTGGCCCTAACGATCCCTGGCTCTTACGAACCCTGGCCCTGATGAAACCTAGCCCTTACGAACCCTGGCCCTTATGAACCCTGGCCCTTACGAACGCTAGCCCTTACGAACCCTGGCCCGTACAAACCCTGGCCCTTACGAACCCTGGCCCTTCTGAACCCTAGCCCTTATGAAACCATTTTTCATCATTAAGACATTTATGATGAAAAATGTGTTTTGGGGAAAATTTAAAAACATAAGACTATCGTCTTATGTCCACAAAGGGCCAAAATGGTCAACAAAATAAAAATGCCATTTTTTGATTCCAATGTATAGGAAATTATATTTACTTAATAACTGTGGTGAAATAAGTGGAAAATATGGAGTTTTAAGACATTTATGATGAAAAATGTGTTTTGGGGAAAATTAAAAAAACATAAGACTATAGTCATGTCCAAAAAGGGCCAACGAAAAAAGCCTTATGAACCCTAGCCCTTACGAACCCTAGCCCTTACGAACCCTGGCCCTTAAGAACCCTTACCCTTACGAACCCTTGCCCTTATGAACCCTAGCCCTTACGAACCTTAGCCCTTACAAACCCTAGCCCTTACGAACCCTAGTCCTACGAACTCTAACCCTTACGAACCCTAACCCTTACAAACCCTAGCACTTACGAACCCTAACCCTTATGAACCCTGTGGTGAAATAAGTGAAAAATAATGAGTTTTTAGACCTTTATGATGAAAAATGTGTTTTGGGGAAAATTTTACGATTTTACAATTCTCGCCTGTTTTTACTAGTGACCAACAAAGCTGTTTATCTCAAAAACTGTAAAGACTGCAAATATGGTTCATAGCTTTTATTAACCTCTTAATGCCAAGGGCAAAATATACCAATTCTCGCCTGTTTTTACTAGTGACCAACAAAGCTGTTTATCTCAAAAACTGTAAAGACTACAAATATGGTTCATAGCTTTAATTAAAACAGAGAACTGCACTATTATGCCTAAGCAGTCATAATTCATATACAGACACGTTTTGCTACTTAATTACAACAATTTATGTACAGAAATTATGAAAAAAAAAAAAAACGGGTACCTACATTCAAATTTCAGATTTTTTACCTGATGAGCTACAAGTGCTATGGAGGAAATAACTCCTCTTTGTGATTCCTCAATATGCCTATCTCTGCTAAAAAAAATGGTGTCAATATATCAAACCATTCAAATTCTACAGAGCTTTTTTTTTTTTTTCAGGTGAACCATTTCGTTTTCCAAAGTTGGCACAAATTGTGCCAAATTGTGCAAAATGGCAAGGTTCCAGAAAAGTCTCAATATGATTCCTTTTTTTAAGTTTTACAATAAAATTTGATAACTGCCAATAAAAGTTCATTTTTAGATGTGTCTTTGGTGTGTTTCATATTACACAACTAACTAGCCTACCCGTGGTCCCCAAAGTCTCCAAACCCATGTAGCAGCACAGTGAATCTTGTATTCTACCAGAGCCTCATTAGCCAGAAATTAGTCCAGGTATATAAAATCAATGGTCCACCCTAGATCAAATAAACCCCTGCATAATAATAAACAACAACAAACTCATCCTCATGTTATCTCTCCCTCGTGTTAGGTCATGCATAAATTGCTCATTCGTTTACCTGCAGAGCCTGCTGTACTACTTACAGAACAATTTACTCATGTGGAACAAAACAAACCCTTCAGACGCCATTGCATTCAAAAGAAACTCGGAACAGCTCGTCTCAGACACAAATAGATAGCCAGCTGCTATGTGTAATTTTGCTGGCTAGCTTGCCATTGTTACAATATAGTAATGTTAGCTACATTCATTTAATTCAGAGGGATTCGTTTTATTCATAACAGTGAATTCGCACTGGTATACCGGCAAAAAAAAAATGCTTGCTTACCACTCAGCGTCACTGAGACAACATCGCAAAAACATCTTCGGGCTAGGACCTGCTGCACAGAGAAACGCCTGAATAACCTAGACATAACTAACCAAAAACTGTATGAAAGGGGCTGTAAAGTAAAAAGATGAACAGCCGCCGTTACCTAATGAATCATACTTTGCTAAACGGGATGTAGCTAGCTGCTACAAGCTAATCTTGGTAGGAACATTACGCTTGTACGCCTCCTCCTCTTACGCGCAATTGTATTTATGTAACAACCTAACCCATTTTGTTGAATGAGGGCTTGTCTTCGCTATTGGCTGGAATATTTGACAGACAGTTTAAAAACCCAATGGAAAGCAAATCACACTCACAGTGGAGGCGGGTAGATGCGCGTTTTTTCCAACTTCAGATAGGCCTATGGTGCTATCAGTCAAAGAAATACACGCAATTGACGACGGTTTTGCATATACGTATATAAATGGATCAAGGCATCTGGTGGTTTGATGGTCCCCTGTAAGCCCCTTTCTTCGAGGCCCCGCCTTGATGGGCAGCTTTGACAGTTTGCATGTTCAGTTTGAGTTTTGGCAGGGTTTTTGCATGACCGCACGGAAATTATAATGTAAACGGATGCAATGCTATTGCATTTGAATTATGTCACTCTTGTGCTGCAAAGCATGAAAACAATATGTTAAATGGCGAATTGAATTATTTCCTGTTTGTCATGGATCATGCAATTGCAATAAGAAACTGCTAATACTAATGTGATTTTTAATTTTCATTTAAATTATAGCCGGGTTGTGTCATAGAGGGCGAGAAAAAATAAATGTGAAATGGATTTCCATTAACATTTTCAAATTGTCAGATAATGTGCGTACATTAACTTGAAAATGAAAACCCCAAATGGCCTTTTGCATTTTCATTTGAATTATGTCATGGTTTTGCGCAAATCGAATGTATCGCTGATTTGCATTTTCATTTGAATTTTGGTGCGGATATGCTTCCATAGATTTCTACTGCTGTAATAGCAGATTCGTAGCCTATTTCCCAATGACCCTCACCCTTTTTTTTATTTTATAGAAATCGGTCTTATAGTCTATTTGTTACTATAATCATCTAGTATAATTAACAAATCATATGAGGGTCATTGGGAAATAGGCTACGAATCTGCCTAAATGTAAGATTTAAATGTATTTAGTGTTATAGTAGCCTAATATCACAATCACAAAGAGGAGTTATTTCCTCCATAGCTCTTGTAGCTCATCAGGGAAAAAATCAGAAATTTGAAAGCAGGTACCTGTTTTATAGTTTTTTTTCACAATTTCTGTACATAAATTGTTGTAGTTAAGTAGCAAAAAGTGTATGTATATGAATTATGACTACTTAATAATAATAGTGCAGTTCTCTGTTTTAATAAAAGCTATGAACCATATTTGTAGCCTTTACAGTTTTTGAGATAAACAGCTTTGTTGGTCACTAGTGAAAACAGGCGAAAATTTGTATGTTTTGCCCTTGGTAGGAAGCGGTTAACAGAGCAACTACTTCAAGGGTTTTGCGTAGAGAAGTAATTAATTCCTCTGCCAGATCATTGGTTGACAGGGAGCTGGATGAAGTGTCTAAATCAAAGTAATTAGGTAGCACATGAATAAAGTTTCTAGTAGTGGAGGTAATGATAGTCCGACCTGTATACAGTTCAGATGCTACAGAGTGGGTTAATTTTAACTGCAGAGTAATGAGGAAATGGTCAGACACAATAGGATTATGTGAGTGAATTTTAACATAAACAATATCAATACCAAAACTTAAGACCAGGTCTAAAGTATGATTACGATAATGTGTGGGGCCGACAACATTTTGAATGAAAACAATTGATTCCAAAATGGCCATAAATGCTGAGGTAAAAGGATCATCTGTATTTTCAAAATGCAGGTTGAAATCACCCAATATTAACACTTTGTCATGACTTACAGCTAAATGAGAAAGAAAATCAGCAAATTCATGAATAAAGCCAGAATATGGGCCAGGAGGTCTATAGACAGTCATGCGTAAAATAGACTGAGAAGAGGGGCGGTTTCTACCAACCACTGCTGGCTGAGTGTTCATAACTAACACTTCAAATGAATCAAATGCATACAAGGGAACAAGGGAGCAAGCTACACGAGAACAAGGGAGAAAGCTACAATGATAATAATAATATAATGATGCCTGGCATTTATATAGCTTCTTTCTCGATACTCAAATGGCCTCAATCACCACCAATGTGTAGCACCCACCTGAGTGATGCAACGGCAAACCTCAAGTTAAGAATCTATGTGTAATCTTGAATGCTGACCTAACCTTTCTGCCACATATAAGAAATGTAATAAGGGTAGCCTTTTTCCATTTGGGAAACATGACTAAAGTAAGGCCTTTCCTCTCGCAAGCTGATGCTGAATGGTTAATACATGCCTTTGTTACAAGTAGATTAGACTACTGTAATGCTCTCTTCTCTGGCCTTCCAAAAAAAAATATATAGAGCAGCGACAACTTGTGCAAAACTCAGCTGCAAGAATCTTGACATGAACAAGGAAGAGAGCTCACATCACACCTGTACTTGCATCTCTTCATTGGCTGCCCATGAAATTTAGAATTGATTAAAAAATTTGTTTACTTGTTTTTAAAGCTCTGACTGGTTTAAGCACCACTTTACATATCTGACCTGACCAGAGAGGCACCAAAATGTACCACTTTTATTTCCTTGATTGTATTTTAGTTTTTACT
>CM056381.1:79053333-79156545 GCA_029718625.1 Synaphobranchus kaupii | reverse complement strand
CCATCCAAGTAACGTCTTAAAAGGACAGGGTGTCTCGGTAGCGTAGCCTGTAAGAGCTCTATCCACACACTCATTGCGAGCCGCGATGTGAGCAGCTCGAATCCAGCCCGTCTTTCTCTCTCCACTGTGATGTCCAATGAAGCTGAAAAGCCCTAAAAAAACCCATGTCAGATGGACCCCACCTTTGACTGTCACCCTAATGGTTTTACCCAACCAGTTAGCCTATTGTTATAAAGCTGCGGATTAGCCTTCCAAAATATTATGAGATGCAAAATGCATAATTTGGCACCAAAACTAATGGTTTGGCTAAACAGATTACTAGCATATCACACACGTTAGTAAAATATCTCTTGCGAAAAGGAGGAAAGATAACCAAGTTAGATAACTTACTTAAGTTACCAGTGCAATCAAACATAACTCAAGAAATTAAACAGAAAATTATTACTTAAAGATGGTTTCTGACACCATAGGTTTGCGGATAAACGTACCAAGTAAATACATTTGGCGGCTAGCTAACATAGATGTCCAAATGGATTGTAAATAAACGGAATAGTTAGCAGGCTAACCTGCCGTTTTGCCTTTAAAACTTAACAGCAAGACTTGAGGCTCCAGGCACACCGTAAATTCATCACTTGTGATTTTGTTTATGAAAAATTATTCAGCCTGAACGGAGAAATTTAAAATGCAAATGTAGAGGATATAAACACTCCCTGTCTGAATCTCATTCTCTGTTCGCTGTAGAATTATCACTGTCATTTAACAGTGTTTAATTGTTTAAAAAGGACACTGCACCTTTAACATGCTGAACGGGGTGTGTGGCAGTGAGACTTGCCCCCCCCCCCCAACTGGTATGGTAAATACTTATACTGTATATCCGAGACTGTATGTGATAAAAGAAAAAAGGAAAAGGTTTGGAAATGATGCTCAAACTCAAGAAAAATGTATGTAATGAAATTAATTTACACAAAAAATCCAACCCAACCAAACCCACTTCGCTATTTCACTTCAGGCCTCGAAGTCTAAATCCTGCCGTACACCCTACCACACACACGCACGCACGCACGCACGCACCACACAGCTTTCTGCACCCCCCCCCCCCCCCCCACCCCCCACCCCCCCCAAAGAATTCATTTTTTTTAAATGATTAGTATTTTAAAGTTACCTGGGACACCGAAACACAAGATGAATCTCAGCTTCCCCCTCCTTGCCTCCATCGCTGCTGATCACACAGCACCTGTAACCAGGGGTGACAGAGGACGCTCTCCGCACTCCAAACTCGCTCGTTAGCTCAAAGCGCCCGTCTTCCCTTTCCCGCGCGTCCGTCTTGGGCGCTGCGTGTCCAGTTGGTGCCGTACTGGTCAAACCACTGGACGGTCCCGCGGGGGAACCCCCCCACAGCCTGGCAGAACATGGTCACCGCCATGTCGTCCTCAATGTTCCTCTCCGGGACGGACCAGACGGCAGGATCTGAGTACCGGGCTAGAAGGCAAGCAGACCAAACAACACGAGCTTAGTGCCCTTCTATGCTAAACATTCAGGCTGTGTCCCAATCAGAGCCCTATCTACTGCGTCCTGTGTACTGTGTGCAGTGTACTGTGTCCCAATCAGAGCCCTATCTACTGCGTCCTGTGTACTGTGCGCAGTGTACTGTGTCCCAATCAGAGCCCTATCTACTGCGTCCTGTGTACTGTGTGCAGTGTACTGTGTCCCAATCAGAGCCCTATGTACTGCGTCCTGTGTACTGTGTACAGTGTACTGTGTCCCAATCAGAGCCCTATGTACTGCATCCTGTGTACTGTGTGCAGTGTACTGTGTCCCAATCAGAGCCCTATGTACTGCGTCCTGTGTACTGTGTGCAGTGTACTGTGTCCCAATCAGAGCCCTATGTACTGCGTCCTGTGTACTGTGCGCAGTGTACTGTGTCCCAATCAGAGCCCTATCTACTGCGTCCTGTGTACTGTGTGCAGTGTACTGTGTCCCAATCAGAGCCCTATGTACTGCGTCCTGTGTACTGTGTGCAGTGTACTGTGTCCCAATCAGAGCCCTATGTACTGCATCCTGTCTCCTGTGTACAGTGTACTGTGTCTGAATCAGAGCCCTATCTACTGCGTCCTGTCTCCTGTGTACAGTGTACTGTGTCCAAATCAGAGCCCTATGTACTGCATCCTGTGTACTGTGTACAGTGTACTGTGTCTGCATCAGAGCCCTATGTACTGCATCCTGTGTACTGTGTACAGTGTACGGTGTCTGAATCAGAGCCCTATGTACTGCATCCTGTGTACTGTGTACAGTGTACTGTGTCTGCATCAGAGCCCTATGTACTGCATCCTGTGTACTGTGTACAGTGTACGGTGTCTGAATCAGAGCCCTATGTACTGCATCCTGTGTACTGTGTACAGTGTACTGTGTCTGCATCAGAGCCCTATGTACTGCATCCTGTGTACTGTGTACAGTGTACGGTGTCTGAATCAGAGCCCTATGTACTGCGTCCTGTCTCCTGTGTACAGTGTACTGTGTCCAAATCAGAGCCCTATGTACTGCGTCCTGTCTCCTGTGTACAGTGTCCGAATCAGAGCCCTATCTACTGCGTCCTGTCTCCTGTGTACAGTGTCCGAATCAGAGCCCTATCTACTGCGTCCTGTCTCCTGTGTACAGTATCCGAATCAGAGCCCTATCTACTGCGTCCTGTCTCCTGTGTAGTGTCCGAATCAGAGCCCTATCTACTGCATCCTGTCTCCTGTGTACAGTGCACTGTGTCTGAATCAGAGCCCTATCTACTGCATCCTGTCTCCTATGTACAGTGTACTGTGTCTGAATCAGAGCCCTATCTACTGCATCCTGTCTCCTGTGTACAGTGTACTGTGTCTGAATCAGAGCCCTATGTACTGCATCCTGTGTACTGTGTACAGTGTACTGTGTCTGAATCAGAGCCCCTATGTACTGCATCCTGTGTACTGTGTACAGTGTCTGAATCAGAGCCCTATGTACTGCATCCTGTGTACTGTGTCTGAATCAGAGCCCTATGTACTGCATCCTGTGTACTGTGTACAGTGTACTGGCAGATGTGTGGTGTTTAATGCACACTCTTTAGCACGCGACGTGCACTTCCCCACAAAATATCCTCCATACTATTTTCCAACCGTACTGTGGGAGTGTCGTAAGACGTCCCACCCTTGCGCGGCCATGTCACGTGTTGTTTTTGATGTTATTGAAGGAAAACGTCAGCAAAGCTGCGCCTCATTTTTTAAAATTAACATAAGTAGCATAGTGCCACTAAATGGACTTACTGTAAGTAGTAACAACAAATAGAACACAACACTAGTCCGCCCAGAGTCTCATAGACTTGCTTCAAAAAGATTACTTTCACTTCAAACCTGGTTCTTCCATCTCTAAAGACACCTCTTCCTTCTCAAAGAGGACTCCTTGGCTATGATAGGTTTACGTCCTCAGATGTAGTGTAACGCATCATACGTAGCGCCTTCTGAAAGGAAGTGGGTCAAATGCTGAATCTGAAAGAGCACCGAAACTGAAGACCTGAACGCAAACCAGAAACTACGGCCTAGTTCTAGACGCTTGTTCGCCCGAGCAGGGTCCTGCTGAATACCACATACACATCAGTTATAGTCTCACAGCCTTCTCACCACTGGCCAACACAACATACTGTATGGTTAAAGATTTGGCCAGAGCCTCAGTATGAGATCTTTGCTTTGAAGAGCAGCTCAAGAATCGGACGTGACCAAAAAAAAAAAAACTCACCAATGACCTTCAGGCTGGTGCTGAGCTCGACAGAACCGCGGTTGGTCAACACAGAACACGTGTAGCGCCCTTGGTCTGCCACACGGACGTCTCTCACCAGCAGCCATACGTCCATACTGGTCCTGTTCCAGCCCGGCTCAACGCGGTTCTCGTTCGCTCCTCTCAGGCCGAAAAAGGAAACCACAGAAACCTGAGCCCCAAGGTGAGCCCTTCTCCACACCACCCCAAGCAGGTCCACCCTGGACCTGCCCTTCACAGAGCACAGGATCCGGGCCTCCCGGCCATACAGCCCATAGCTCACAGTTGGGCATTCTAACATCGCCGTGGCTGTGGAAATTAAACACGGTAAGCAGCTCTCCTCAAACAATTAATTATAGTTAAGAAAACATACGATATTTCAGAAAAAAAGTTACCATTATCGACACAGTAAAATGTGCAGTGTCAATTCAATTAGGGACCACATATGCTCTGTAAGAGTTGCTTTAATACTGAACATTTTACTGTGCACTGGACCAATTTCATTATTTATTTTTTACCCATAATAAAAGTTGTGCTGAAGGAAATTACCCATAATGACATTTTTGCTTGAAAAAACTAAACATAATGTGCACAAGATTCATTGGGCTAAGGCAAACTGAATGAATCATTGAAGATATATAGAGAAAAGGTATAGATCTTTTAACTTATTTACAGATAATATATTGTTTGTTACAATCAAGTGTAATTGTGAACCTGATTGGTTATAACTAGCTATTGAACTAAACATTGCACACATCTACAATGGAAAACACACTAAATATATCATCACATGATTTGGGAGCCCATGTGGTGTTAATAATGCACCCCATCCACCCCCTGCTGTCTCTAAGAGGGATAATTCCACACCAAATACTCTCTCCATTCCACTATAACAAGGGTAGGGAACCCTGGTCCTGGAGAGCCGCAGGGTCTGCTGGTTTTTGTTTTCACCTTAAATACAGCAACTAATTAAACCAAAGAAACCAGGTGAGGTGAGTTAACTGTGTAATCAACTGCTTTAATTGATCAATTAAGTGGGGAGTAACAACTAAAACCAGCCGACCCTGCGGCTCTCCAGGACCAGGGTTCCCTACCCCTGCACTATAATATCAGAGGCCAAGTATCTCCCTGTAGCAGCAATTACAACAGCCATGTCTTTCCCTCACGTCCGACCCAAAGTTACAACCCGTTTTTCTCAGACTGAAAAAACCCAAAACAAAATAAAATGCATAAATAAATCAGTGAAGTCACTGGGGCCTTGCAATACTATAGAGAAGCCAATGAGACCATGAGCCAATGAAATTAATTCCTGGAAGGGCATCGCTGATGTCACTATTAGAAAACTGATGTCATGAGGGCATCACTATGACATCACAATAGGAAGACTGGTGTTGCCATTAGTGTACAGTGCAGGCAAAGCATTTTGAGATGTTTGAGATTTTGTGATGTCACAATCAGAAGACTGATGTCACTATGGTCAGAAGACTTTCGCTTTTTATTTTTATTTTAAGTCAGGTAAGATGGTGGCCAGTAACGATGGTTTTACATCTACACTGCAAAAATGTCTGTCTTAACAAGTGTTTTAGTCTTGTAATGAGACTTAAAAAATCTTATTTTTTTCTCAAAAGTGGAAAATATTAGCATGTTTTAAGTTACTTTTTGCTTGACAAGTGAAATTATCTTACCCCACTGACAAATCTTGAAATGAGTAAAACTATCTCACCCCACTGGCAGATAGTTTGTTTTATTTAGCAAAAAAGTAACAGAAATAAGATTCTAAAGTTTGAATATAAGATTAAAATACTTGTTAAGATTTGGTTTTTGCAGTGTATAAGCCAATCATCAGCTGTCAGGCTTCTGAGACCCGATTATGACATCACAGTGGGTTAGAAAATGCATGACACTTTTGCCATAGGTTAGATGGCTGCCAAATTATTCCATTTCAGAATTCCAAATTACTATGACATTACATTATGTCACATCTATGATTCTATATCTATGGTAATGTCCCTATTAGAAGCTTGATTTCATTTTTAGAAGGGCCTTAGTGGGACACCACTATTATAAGACTGATGTTACTGTATTATTTCAGTATTCATAAAGAAGTAGAGGCCACTTGCCATCAGAAGATACTTTCCACACGAGGTTAGCAGAGCACACCAAAATAAGCAGGACGACAGGTGCAGCCATGCCCTGTAACAAAAAGGAAGGCTTGAGGTTACCTGGACTGGACCCTTCCCATAGTGCACCTGGAGAATGCGGCTCTGATTACAAATGAGAGTGATATGCTTACATAGCTACTATTACGGGTGGACCTACAGTGTGCTGTCAATCACTGACTTCAATGAATCAAAATAAACTGCTCAGTAGAGGAATGCTCTTATTGTTTGAGATCAGTGCTTCACAAGATAGCTCCACCTATTTTGAGTTTCATAAAAGTAGACAAAATGAATATCAAGGAATTAGAGAAGGGTTTGCCTGTAGCTTGATTCTCTTGGAGAAATTAAGATAGCAAAACGGATTTTAATTCACAGCATACGTAGGCTAGTTATAGTCACATAGAGCATAGACTAATTACATATAGGCTAAGCTACGTTCGGTCGGCCATCTGAAATATTAAACAGGTCTAAAAAGAACGTAAGGAATTTAATTCCTGAACACACACACCACACACACACACACACACACACACACACACACACACACACACACACACACACACACACACACACACACACACACACACACACACACACACACACACACACACACACACACACACACACTGGCTGCAACGTCGTCTTAGAATATCCAATAATAAAATGGTCCCAGCTGTGAGCACCACAAGAATATGCGTATGGAAGGCAAAAATCAAATGAGACTTTGCAAGATTGGGTCCACAAAAATTCAGGAAACTTGCTATTAGAGCCAGTTTCCCCCAGTAACTTTTTTTTGCAACCGCTTGCCGGGCATAGGCTATAGTCTAATACGGAGTAGGCCTATAGTCTAATTATCGGTTAGGTTAACAGTGTAATAACATCAGAATTGGTTCCAGTAAAAACAGCTCTGATTAACCGCTGGAAAGTGTCTGATGCGTAATGCCACGTGGCCATGGTTAATCTGACAGACAGACGGCCTGAGAGTGAGGACCACAGACTGGCGGTAAATATTTTATTTCACTCGACGGACACGAAGCTTACCTACATTCGCTGCGACAAGAACCGGTAACATCTATTTATTGTAGGCTGTAGGCTATATAGTTTGCAGTCGAACAACACAAGGAAAATATAAAGTTATAGATTAAATAGGCCGCTGTGTAAATGAACCTTTTGTTTTTAAGGCTTAATTAGTAGCTAGGCTATTGAACAAAGTCAGAAACATCTATAGGCTATGTATATGCCTACAGCGAAGTAGGCTAGTAGTAGCCTATGGAGAAACTGTGATATAGTTTTGAAACAGCATGATTTTTATAATTATTTGGTACGAAGGCAGATTGTTAGGAATTGCGTTTGTACAGACGCAGAATGCGCATCAATTGTCCTTTTAAAGCGGACATGTTTTTAGATTCACGTTTTACAGTGACGATTTAATGCGCTAGGCTACAAAATAATCGCAAATGTCCGGCTAACAAAGTGCGTATTCCCTTACCTTTGGAAAGAGAACATAAAATCAGCTCTAGATTTCACAAATTAAACCCTGTGTGTGCAGAATTCCTTCCGCATTCAATGAATTGTTAACGAGCAGTAGCCTATTCATTTTGGGCTAATTTCACATGCAAATCAACTGCACGGGTTATTTACAACAGGTAGCCTAAGTGAATTAAAGTTTCATGATCCCCATACGGGTGAAGCCACAGAGTTAATGTCAATCAGTGACTTGTTTGAACAAAACAAAAGTTTGGCGCTCCAGTGGCTCCACAACAAAGCACAGCGGTTGGTTGAACTTGGTTCAATCAGTGATCTGTAATTTTCTCTAATTCTGTTTCACAGTCCCATCTTGAAAGAGTTAAATAGCCTACCGAGTTTACCTTACGACATCGCAGTTTGCAAAGCTGTGACACTGAATACGTGCACTGTGTGATTAGGCCAGCCTACTAACTGTTGCAGACTGCAATATTGTGTTCAACTGGAGACAGGCGACGAGCAGATTGCAATCTGGACTAAAGGCAATTTGGCCATAACCATGTTCGTCAATGATGCATTAGGCTATGTATGGCGCCGTTTCATATAAAAACATTCTGTTTGCCATTGATTTCCTTTGAAAAGCAGATTTAAATTTACCGAAAATTACTCAGTTTCAGTGAACTATATAATCTTTGGTGCAAAACACATGGGAAAAACCATTGTCCCTGTTGTGTGGCATACAGCCTATTGGATTTCAGTTTGTTGCTAGCCTACCTTTCAAAATACCTTTCACAGACGAATCGAGGGCGGGGTGAATATACAGCAAAATATTACGAAATAAAATGTATATTGTTGCACGATATTGCAACACTTCGCCAATGCAACTACGGCCAAAAACTGCTAACGTTAGTTTAAAATATTGCAATGTACTTTTAGATGCATTCGCTATATTGCTATGCATTATGGTACATTTCCATTGCAAGTCTAGATGTCAAGAAGCAATATTAAAGTGGCGCATGCTGTTAAGGTACTGTTCTAGTGCTGGATGGGCACCACATTCTCATATCGATCCCCGGACACGTGCTTGGGTTTCAGTCAAAGGGGATGGCAGCGTCTCTTCGCAAGTCCTTAAGTCCGCCTATAGGCCTCCGTGACGATCGTGCTCACTGAATAGAGTGCTTTTTCTCCTGTTGGACCACTGCGATGAGATTACTCCCAGTACTGTTGCAGCCCAGGGCCAACATGCTTTGCATGCAACAATACATCCAATAATGAAAACCGTGGGCTGCACTCACGATTTTAGTTAATTTTTTATCCTTCCTAACAGGGCCCAAATTGCCTTGGTGACTGGTAAAACAATACAAACTGAAATAAAACGTATACTTAAAACGCATGAGGGCTTTTAAAATGTCACTGTTAAACGCATGAGTGCTTTTATCATTTTTTCCAACTGTATTGAGTGCTGGTGGGATAGCTGGTTGATTAGTGGTGTAACAGTGCCTCCGCATGGACATTTCTTGAACTGGTATGAAGAGCAAATTATCAGGGAACAAAACATCTTGCGCCACATAATTGGATTTTACGAAATGTACACAAATACATGATTTCACTATCGACTTAAAACAAAAGGCAAAATTTTCTAGCTAATCGTAAACACTTAACTGAAATTAAACGTTAATCTGATTACGGCTGCCATCCCCGAGCCGGCTAAGGATGTCCGGTTCCTTCCAAGGATTTACGCGACTTCCAGGGAGTTTTCCCTTACCAACGTCACATTTGGCTTGCTTTGTGTGGGTTTAGGCCATGGTAAACTGTGAAATCTAGTAACAAATGCTTTGTAAAAATGTGCGCTATAAATAAAATTCTATTTTATTCACGTCTTCATGAGACAAACCCGTGTAGCCATTCTCCAGATGATTAATAGCAGGATTTTTCAAACCAACCTTGGGGTGACCAAAATTATAATTTAAAAAAATAAAATGGATAAAAAGACGCAAACGCAACAAGTTCATATCAATCTTTATTGTATTTAGAAATCCACGCATCAAATCTTTTTACCATTTTTACATCGGGGAGGATGAAAAGTCGAGCTACGTGGCATGCCGTTGTTTCAGCAGGCCCAACGCACTACAGAATGGTCTGAAATGCAGCCGATACATAAAGTGCTTCTGTCGACATTTTGTATTTTTTTTTTGGAGGGGGAGGGGCGCAATGGGTGTAAAAAGCTGAAAATAAAAAGTGAGAAAATTCCATGGCTCATGGGGGGGGGGGGGGGGGAGTTCTTTTTTTCAAAAATAATGATGAGAGTTCAAGGAGAAAGAGGCTAAAGAGGCGACTTCAGCCCAGGATCAGACTGGACTTCCCCCCGGGTGGGTTTCTCCGGCCAGCGGGGGCCCCGGTGGGTACTGTGGGGGCAGAGGGCTGTGGCACCTCCTCCTTCTGTTCCGGAACCTCCTCTGGCTCCTCCACGCAAACTAAAATAAATAAAATAGATGACATTGAGCTCATTGTTTTAACGCAGGAGTTAGCACAACCCCACAGACAGACAGCCTCCCCCTTACGGGCCTCTGGCCCTTCAGCACCAGCCTGCTGGAATGGAACAGCAGGACCTGCAATCCCACGTTCAGGAAGGAATGGGAATGTTTCACACAAAAAACCGGCAGCTTGTTAAACGGTCTAATCTGCTGTACCGTTTCCCCATTCAGAAAAATCCCAAATATAGCAGGGTATCTTTTGGTTTTACAGTCTAAATTTTGTTGTTGCAATGCCCACTTGCTAAACATTAATTAGCCCAAATTGGTCACGTCCAATCATAGTGGCCATTACATGCTCTTCTCCAAAACACCCGGTGTGAACTGCTAGCATCTCCTGGACTCCACAGACCACCAATCACGCTCACAGAGGATGATTCACTTCACTGATGAGTTAAAGCAGCTGGTTTCTTGGGTCTGAATTAGTCGCCAGTATTAAGGTGAAAGTAAAAATCATAAGAGCCTATAGCTGCACAGCCTCAGGGGATCAGCTGCACTGCACAACTGAAAAATCAAGGCAGCAATTTCACAGCAGAGAAATTCAAATTAGCTTCAGTTTTTATGCATTTATTAAATGCTTTGTGTGGCATGAAACTTTCTACAAATCATAGCCAAGGAATGTTCGTTTAACTTCCTGCACCAAGTTTTCTGATCGCTGTATTAGGGGAATACATGTAAAAGTGGTTGTCCTGAAACAAACTATTAATTTTTTCATTGTTAAACCAAGCGTACTCCATCTAGCTTCCTTCCTGTCTGATAACAATCCCCAGAATGCACTGTGACACTGGCCACACCCCTCCTGCCTGTTAGCACAAGGCTGCTAAAACAGAAGGTCAAAGCAAGACACAAAGAGTCTGTGCGTACAGAGAACAGTGTCTGCATGTTAGAAACGACAAAGCGGCAGTCAATCTTTATTCAGTTGAGAATGTTTATTCCAGGATAGTTTTAACTGTATAATATGACAATGGGAGACCGTGTGAGTCAAATTCCCTAGCGGCTGGTGGTTCGATTCCCGCCATGGCACTTCCTGTACTGTGATCCCGTCTCTATCTGTAGCCCTGTCTGAAGTCTGAAGTGAAAACGTACACAAGGGAGGACTGTCCACTCGATTTAAAAAATAAAAAAATTATGAAAATGACCTGCAGTGTTTTTTGGAGAGCAAAATGCATTCTGGGGCTTCTGCACTGCTGTGCATCACATGGTGAGATATTCTTTATGTTACAAAACGTGCAGATAATTTAGAGACTAGAGAGACGCTTTTGCGTTTGGATTCCATCACAGTAAAAGTAAAGGAATGGGACATAATTCCCAGGGAACAGGCAAAATTCCCAGCTTATGATCTAGTCCCTAACAGTTTATTTTCCCTTCAGTACTGCAGCCCTGCTTCCTGTGCCATTGTATAAGAAATTATCTGTCTACCATACAGGTATGTAACATGCGCAATGCGCACCCAATTGGTATTTATAAATCATTAGGAATACACTTGCGAAATGATATCCAAATAGTTCCTGATGTCGACCTCCAGAACACCCACCCCCCCCCCCCCCCCCTTAAGTTGCTGTAACAATAAAAGCAAACATCCCCCACATACTCCCGACCTAAAAAGGAAACGGCCGTAAAATACGACCTCAATAATCACTTTACAGCGGAGGAGGAAAAGGCAGGAAATGTGCGCCTCCACAGCGCGGCGGCCAAACGGCTCCCGGAGGATGATTAATACCAGCGTCATTCTTCCTGCAACCGTCACAGAGCCGCTTAAATGCCACTGATGGAGGATCACGACTCCGCCCCCTTGACTACACAGCCCACAGGACTCCGCCCCCTTGACTACACAGCCCCCAGGACTCCGCCCCCTTGACTACACAGCCCCCAGGACTCCGCCCCCTTCACTACACTGATGTTCATGAGGACTTCCCGTTTTTTTCAGGAATATGACAGTTGCTCTCCTTTATGGGTCAGTTTAAAGAGGGTATATTCTGTAATTTGGTAGAGAGTGTGATAGGCACTTACCAGCATTGGCCTGTTCATCATCTCCATCCTGTAAGACACAATGAGAGGAAGTTACAGTGGAACGTGTGATAAGTGACCAGAGAGAGCGCTCTAAACCAGCAGTATAACTATATATACTGTATATGAATGAAAGACTGCGGTGCATGGAAACAAACAGCCCATTGTCTTAAGTAGGAAGTGTTTTCAGCAAACAGTCAATGCATCTTTGAATGAAGCGAAACAAGGGAGGACAGCGAGCCAAACGATAAAGCGCCTTTATACAGCATCTACAGCACAGTTTTCATATTGTGCATATGGCAATACACACCTTAGCACAATTAAAAAAATAAAAAAAAAATGTTAAACATTATCTTGCTAGATGGAGAAAGCAACACAACCGCAAACTAGCTACATTAAAACAGACATAACCAAATAAGTGCTTATAAGGTAAACATATGGAATATTAAAATTAACTAGCTCCTTTGTCTACAACTGGCTATATTTCCTAGTAAATAACTGGGGCTATTGCTTTATTAGGAGGATTTTGTAGTGGTCATTGAGGCTATGGCATTTACATTTGAACAAATCGGGCGCGACCATTTAGAGGTTTTCCAATCAGAATTGAACTGCGAGAATATCCATATACAAGGAACACACTTACACCCTGACTTTCCCCTTTAACAATGGCTTAATCAATATTTCGTTTTTAAAATTTTTTTATTTTTAAATATGAGCTACGGTTAAAGGTGATCTCTCCTGGACAAAGACATCTTATGTGCTCCAAATGGCCCTTCGCCGCTCCTACCGCAATGATGGCCTCCTCGGACACAGAGTTGTTCTGGTTGGTAGCCTGCTGGCATCGTCTCAGGGGGGCCGATGGCTCTCCACACAGCACCCCCGTGGGCTTCCCCCCTGCAAGACAAGAGACGCGGTCATCAAAGACATTCTGTGCAACCCAGATAGGTCAGCTCCTGGATTCTGTACTCCTTATTCCAGAAGGTTGGTCCATGTGCTTCTTACACTTACTATAATAGCAGGATGCGACATTAAAACCAGCCACCAGCCAAATGCTGGCAAAATTCTGATTGTGGCTGGTAACCAACCAGGTTGAGTTGTAATGTGGCTGGTGATTTTCACAATCCACAAGCCACTCTGGCCAGTGGATGAAGTTAATTTCATAGCCTGTACGCTAGCTACAGCTAACCCCCCCCCCCCCCCCCCGGACACACCCCTCAACAAGCCCTGAACTCCTCCCAAAGTCTGAGTGAGAAAAACAAATCTAAAAAGAGTCCAAGGCAGTGAGAAAGCACACCAGCTCTTATCCCCACCAGGACTCGGGCCATTCTTACCGCTCTAATGGAGACTCACCGTCACCATTACAGAAGGCAGAAGAAGAATGGTGCCGTTGTGCAGGAAATCCATTTAATGGTACAATTTACAAAATGGGTTATTGAATAATTAAACATCATTTAAAATATGAGACCGACCAGCTGCTTGTGCTCCTACTTGAGCATATAACCCCCGTTAATTAGTCTGGATAAGGCTTCTAGAACACTCATAACGGGGGAAAGGCATCCTGCTTGTGCCGATGGTCTCCCATCATGGCCGACTAAGATCCTTTGTGTAGAAAGCAGGGAAAACTGCTAATAATCTCATGACCAACAAGCACTGGAACACTCTGCAGATTTTCCTGAACAGGCGGTGTCATAGCCTGCAGTTGGCGGGACGTGTCGTTAGCTTGAGGACTTACTGTTTGATGGAAAGATAAACCATCAAAAACCTAAACACCCCACGTGCCCCAGGCCGAAACCAGGCTTCACTTCACCGTTTACAAATATGTGTTCTGCTAAAGCCAGGCACCCATACGAGTGTGTGGATCCAATCCAGAGAGACAAACAGCGCCAAGGAGCCAAAACTCACAAAGCCCACTCACCGCCCCTCATCTGAGAAAGCGGTTAGGGCCCGGTGTTCGGGCCCAGATTTAACCGCAGGCAGCAGTCTGTCGGCCTGTCGTATCTGTTCTAATCTTTTATTGGCAGCAGGCGGAAGCAAAAAACCAGGCGATGACAAAGATCTGCTCAGTGAATATACAGCAGAAACACTGGCTAATGGAGTCAAATCAACTGGTGTGTGAGCCGCCATTGTGGCCGAACAAAGCCGCGTTCAAGGAGCGTCCCACGGACTTCACTGAAAGAAGCTTTCTGTCCGCATCTGGCTAGAGCCGCACGCACGCACGCACGCGCCAAGCGCTACGGTAGCGCTCAGGAACACGGGAGACGCCCGCCTCGATCTGCTCCGGCCGGTTCCGGCGTGTTCTGTGCCCTCTCGTGGTTGTCTGAGTGACTGTGGCCCTCAAAGACGGGCGCGGTTCTGCGATCCCCCACCACCCAGTGTAGCGGCACAGGCTCCACTCGTACAGCCCCGCCCAGCCGCTTGACGGAATCCCAGCGGTTAAGCAAAGTTCTTTCAGGGTCTCCCTTCCAAATAAGGCCTGACATTAAAAGCCAGAGCACCCCCCCCCCCCCCCCCCCCTCCCCAGGAGCAGCAACCAATCAGAACACAACCCTGCAGCCTCACTGAACAATGAGAATTTACTGCCCCACTCAAAAAGGTTTATGTTAGTTAAACAGAGAAAAACGCACCGATGTGGACGGCGGTTTGTCCTGGTCCACATCGCCCGTCTGTAGCCTCACGCCTATAGAGGGACTGCAGTTTATGATAAATACTTCACCAAGAACTTGTGTGCCATCTAAACAGTATCAAACTGTTACTATACAAGCCAGCAGAAATAACCCCACACACAACAGCTGTCCTTTCATCAACACCAAGCTTCCACAATGATAAACATTTACACTGTTACTAATGAGCAGCGCCTGACAGAGGGGTGGGAATCCTCTGTGACACCTGGACAGCACAGGTATGTGCAGAATGATCTCCTGGCTCAAGAAGCAGTCTGCCTCAGGTGTGCTGAGGGGTTGTATGACACAGGCAGTCTGGCTCAGGTGTGCTGAGGGGTCTGTATGACACAGGCAGTCTGGCTCAGGTGTGCTGAGGGGTCTGTATGACACAGACAGTCTGGCTCAGGTGTGCTGAGGTCTGTATGACACAGGCAGTCTGGCTCAGGTGTGCTGAGGGCTTGTATGACACAGGCAGTCTGGCTCAGGTGTGCTGAGGGGTCTGTATGACACAGACAGTCTGGCTCAGGTGTGCTGAGGTCTGTATGACACAGGCAGTCTGGCTCAGGTGTGCTGAGGGCTTGTATGACACAGGCAGTCTGGCTCAGGTGTGCTGAGGGCTTGTATGACACAGGGAGTCTGGCTCAGGTGTGCTGAGGGCTTGTATGACACAGGGAGTCTGGCTCAGGTGTGCTGAGGTCTGTATGACACAGGCAGTCTGGCTCAGGTGTGCTGAGGGCTTGTATGACACAGGCAGTCTGGCTCAGGTGTGCTGAGGGCTTGTATGACACAGGCAGTCTGGCTCAGGTGTGCTGAGGGGGTCTGTATGACACAGGCAGTCTGGCTCAGGTGTGCTGAGGGGGTCTGTATGACACAGGCAGTCTGGCTCAGGTGTGCTGAGGGCTCTGTATGACACAGGCAGTCTGGCTCAGGTGTGCTGAGGGGTCTGTATGACACAGGCAGTCTGGCTCAGGTGTGCTGAGGTCTGTATGACACAGGGAGTCTGGCTCAGGTGTGCTGAGGGCTTGTATGACACAGGGAGTCTGGCTCAGGTGTGCTGAGGTCTGTATGACACAGGCAGTCTGGCTCAGGTGTGCTGAGGGCTTGTATGACACAGGCAGTCTGGCTCAGGTGTGCTGAGGGCTTGTATGACACAGGCAGTCTGGCTCAGGTGTGCTGAGGGGGTCTGTATGACACAGGCAGTCTGGCTCAGGTGTGCTGAGGGCTCTGTATGACACAGGCAGTCTGGCTCAGGTGTGCTGAGGGGTCTGTATGACACAGGCAGTCTGGCTCAGGTGTGCTGAGGGGTTGTATGACACAGGCAGTCTGGCTCAGGTGTGCTGAGGGCTTGTATGACACAGGCAGTCTGGCTCAGGTGTGCTGAGGGCTTGTATGACACAGGCAGTCTGCCTCAGGTGTGCTGAGGGCTTGTATGACACAGGCAGTCTGGCTCAGGTGTGCTGAGGGCTTGTATGACACAGGCAGTCTGGCTGAAGCACAGCTGGACTAATAGAAACCAGACACTCAAATGCAAGGTTAAAAGGGAGGCATTAAAGATATCTGGCACATGGCAGACAACTGCTCTCCCCCCATAAAAAAGTGTTCAACATTTCCTGTCTGTTCCTGATTAAGTCATAGCATGGCTCTCACCAGTCTGCCAAACAAGCACTGCATTGTTCCAGCTCTCCTGAGCATCAATCAAAGATCCTCCCCACACAGGAGGACAAACCTTACCTGTAACTACAGCAGAGACCGGACCAGTGCACAAACCTGTAACTAAAGCAGAAAGACCTGACCAGTGCACAAACCTGTAACTAAAGCAGAGAGACCGGACCAGTGCACAAACCTGTAACTAAAGCAGAGAGACCGGACCAGTGCACAAACCTGTAACTAAAGCAGAGAGACCGGGCCAGTGCACAAACCTGTACCTAAAGCAGAGAGACCTGACCAGTGCACAAACCTGTAACTAAAGCAGAGAGACCGGACCATTGCACAAACCTGTAACTAAAGCAGAGACCGGACCAGTGCACAAACCTGTAACTAAAGCAGAGACCTGACCATTGCACAAACCTGTAACTAAAGCAGAGACACCTGACCACTGCACAAACCTGTAACTAAAACAGAGACCTGACCATTGCACAAACCTGTAACTAAAGCAGAGACACCTGACCAGTGCACAAACCTGTAACTAAAGCAGACACCTGACCAGTGCATAAACCTGTAACTAAAGCAGAGAGACCTGACCAGTGCATAAACCTGTAACTACAGCAGAGACCTGACCATTGCACAAACCTGTAACTAAAGCAGAGACCTGACCAGTGCATAAACCTGTAACTAAAGCAGAGAGACCTGACCAGTGCACAAACCTGTAACTAAAGGAGAGAGACCGGACCAGTGCACAAACCTGTAACTAAAGCAGAGACCGGACCAGTGCACAAACCTGTAACTAAATCAGAGAGACCGGACCAGTGCACAAACCTGTAACTAAAGCAGAGAGACCTGACCAGTGCACAAACCTGTAACTACAGCAGAGATACCTGACCATTGCACAAACCTGTAACTACAGCAAAGAGACCTGACCAGTGCACAAATCTGTAACTAAAGCAGAGAGACCTGACCAGTGCACAATCCTGTAACTAAAGCAGAGACCTGACCAGTGCACAAACCTGTAACTACAGCAGAGAGACCTGACCAGTGTGCAAACCTGTAACTACAGCAGAGACCTGACCAGTGCACAAACCTGTAACTAAAGCAGAGACCTGACCAGTGCACAAACCTGTAACTAAAGCAGAGACCTGACCAGTGCACAAATCTGTAACTACAGCAGAGACCAGACCAGTGCACAAACCTGTAACTAAAGCAGAGACCTGACCATTGCACAAACCTGTAACTACAGCAGAGAGACCTGACCAGTGCATAAACCAGTAACTAAAGCAGAGACCTGACCAGTGCACAAACCTGTAACTAAAGCAGAGAGACCTGACCAGTGCACAAACCTGTAACTAAAGCAGAGACCTGACCAGTGCACAAACCTGTAACTAAAGCAGAGACCTGACCAGTGCACAAACCTGTAACTAAAGCAGAGAGACCTGACCAGTGCACAAACCTGTAACTAAAGCAGAGACCTGACCAGTGCACAAACCTGTAACTAAAGCAGAGAGACCTGACCAGTGCACAAACCTGTAACTAAAGCAGAGACCTGACCATTGCACAAACCTGTAACTAAAGCAGAGACCCCTGACCATTGCACAAACCTGTAACTAAAGCAGAGAGACCTGACCAGTGCACAAACCTGTAACTACAGCAGAGAGACCGGACCATTGCACAAACCTGTAACTAAAGCAGAGAGACCTGACCAGTGTGAGAGACCTGCAGCATTTGCACATCTTCAGCTCTTCATGGGCAAGGTCTGACTGAGCTGCGGACAGAAACCTGACCTACATCTGACATCGCCCCGACAATTTCCCTCCGGGAGGCTTTTCTTAAAGAGATACTGGTCCGGAAAGGGCATTCCTGCCAACAAAGGCACAAGGTCATCATATAGCGGTCATTCAGCCATGATGAGGACCTGTTACATATACACCGTCTCACTGTTAATACACCGTCTCACTGTTAATACACCGTCTCACTGTTAATACACCGTCTCACTGTTAATACACCGTCTCACTGTTAATACACCGTCTCACTGTTAATACACCGTCTCACTGTTAATACACCGTCTCACTGTTAATACACCGTCTCACTGTTAATACACCGTCTCACTGTTAATACACCGTCTCACTGTTAATACACCGTCTCACTGTTAATACACCGTCTCACTGTTAATACACCGTCTCACTGTTAATACACCGTCTCACTGTTAATACACCGTCTCACTGTTAATACACCGTCTCACTGTTAATACACCGTCTCACTGTTAATACACCGTCTCACTGTTAATACACCGTCTCACTGTTAATACACCGTCTCACTGTTAATACACCGTCTCACTGTTAATACACCGTCTCACTGTTAATACACCGTCTCACTGTTAATACACCGTCTCACTGTTTTCACTTCAACTGATGTGTAAACGCTTAAGACTAATAAAATTCAGGCAGAAATGGGTTTACTGGTAGATTTTATTAATATAAACAACAAACATCTATCTTCAAGGATAAGCAGCTGATTAACTGTATCCAGCTATTGGCCCAACCCAATCCAAGCAATAAACGATCAATCCAATCAAATCCATTAATCAATACCGTTATAAGATACAGCCAGCTGAGCCAGCATCTAGTGAGCCCCCAGGACTAAAGGAAACGGTCCTAGAGTAGGCCCACATGCAGATCTCATAACCTAAAACCACATTTAATAAATCATTTACATTACAGCCATTCGTGCTTTTATACAGAGCATCTTACACAGATTTGTGCATTTATTTATTTTTAAACATAGTATCCATTTATACAGCTGGATATATACTGAAGCACTTCAGGTTCAGCACTTTGCTCAAGAGTATAATGGCAGCGTCTGATCTGGGAATCGAACCCACAACCTTTCAGTTACACGCCCAGTTCCTTACCCACAAAGCTGCCACCACACCTCCCAGAGTGTGTGTAAAGATGTAGAATTGGGGCGTTCGGATATCCATTACTACCCCAACCCTCCAATGGAAGGGGCTGAGTTTGTAACCCCGGCGCCCCCAGTTTAGAGCCACGGAGTGCCAGTGTTCCCGCCATCTTACCAATTAAATACACCGTGAAGACAAGCACCTACGGCTGCAACAATCATCTTCATATCGCCATACCGTGGTCATGGGAGGTTTACCATATCATTACAGCCCTACAAACACCGTTTCCAACGGAGTCCATGATCGGAGGAAAAGATATAAAAAATACATTGCCTGTCATAGACCTCATCTATCCAAGCCCCTAAACTGCACAAACCAAACATCCATTTCTGCAATAATGCCTGAGGGGAGGTACCACACTGTAAAACGGGCAATTCAGACCAGACCAGGGATCCAATAACAACCAACTGCACTTGAGGGACTGCGAGCAGGGCAGGGAGGAAGCCTGTGGACACTGGGGGGCAATAGAGTGCAGGGCAGGGAGGAAGCCTGTGGACACTGGGGGGCAATAGAGTGCAGGCGTACGCTAGCCTGAGTAGAGCCTGACATATAGCCGTCTACATCACGCCCGTATAGAAAGGCATGTAGTTAGTGTTTAAAACAGGGAGCAGACACGTACGCGGATGGACAGTCTGCAAACCTTTGCCTTTCATAGTCGAGCGTACCAACCCCCCTTTGTAGACTACATTTCCCATCATTACTGCGCGCAAATTGCAAACAACGATGGCGTCCATCATGGAAGATTATGGTACGCTTGTCGGTGAAACGACAGGTTAGGACAGGACGTGCGGACAAAAAAATCGACTTCTGCGTGGACTGCCTAGACGTTTTGGGTCTGCTACGACGTCAATTAGGATTGCACAGACTGTACGCACACTTTATTTTTGCCGACTAAGAATTGGCCTTTTGGCTGTATCGCTGATATTCCTCAGAATTCTGCATGGTCAGTTAATTCGACACTTGTTTTCTGTCCAATAACAGTGAATATTTATACCAGTCCAGCTGAAGTTCCAGGTCTTAATTGAAGTTTGCATCTCTGAAGCACTGGACGTTCCCTGCAATATATCAGGAGGTGGAATGCATTGCGGTATTGAGCCACACAGCCTATGGCCTTAAGCAACGGCCAAGTAGGTCTTTCAGACCTATAAGCACCTGTAAGGTGTGAATCCGATTTAGAAAATAATTAAGAAAACTTATATCCACATTTGACCATTTAAAACAATTGTAGTTCATTTGTCAAACACCAGTTATCAAAACACAATGCATAATGGATTAAATCAATTTTATTATAAAAATACCATTCTGTTCATGGTGCTGTGCTAGGATAATCTCTTTTTTATTCATGTTTAATTAAACAATTAATGTTTATCCTCCATAAAACATCACTAAGAGCGTATAACAAGGTTCATAAACATTTTGACCAATGGATTTCCATGACTTTATACCAAATTGTCATGAGCAAACATTACGTGAAGTTACGGAAGTTAGGATAAAATGTTGTATTAAAACCAACCATGAGAATTCCAAAGCACACAGTATACCTTGAATAACATGAATGAACAGACAATACAGTTTGATTAAAAGAATTAACTTATAAAATTAACTTTGGTTGATAGGCACACCATAACACAGACGCATATCAATAAGAGCTTTAGTAGGTAGCAGCGTTTAGCTAGTGCACACATTGCTTTCATTTTGTACCAGCTAAATGGAAGAGAAAATCTTCAGGGTTCATGAGAAAACAGTTGTGGCTTCATAACCAAGTAATACATCAGATTTTGTAGAAGAAAAAAAAAACAAAAAAAACAACTAAACCAAAAATACATCAAATGTACACAGTAAAGTGACCCTGGGGGGGGGGGGGGGGGGGGGGGGGGCTGAACTTTTGAATAATGTATTATTGTTCCTATATATTGGAACATGATTTTTTAGCATGGTATTTTCTGCGACTGGCAAGGCGAAGTTAGGGTACGCGCCATTTCTTTTATTGCCCTGCAGTCCAACTGAGTCTCTGATGTTTTTGCAAGCGGCTACACTTTCTAACGATCCTGCGTCAGAATTTTGGGGTTTTCTTAATACTAATTTATAATGCCAGAGAAATATGAATACTGTAATTGGGACGTCGACAACTCACCACAAGGGGGCCACAGTAGATGGTTAATGGCTGAAATGAGTGATGTGTCACCACCAGGGGGCCACAGTAGAGAGTTAATGGCTGAAATGAGTGATGTGTCACCACCAAGGGGCCACAGTATAGTTAATGGCTAAATTGAGTGATGTGTCTTAGCCGTTTGCTTCCCGGTACATCACGTAGCCTACATGAGGAAGGTGCTCGATTCATTTTTAAATAAGTTAATTTTCCTTCCAGTTTATATTTCGTTTATATCAAAATAGCCATGCCTTCGTTTCAACATATTTATTGTTGACAAAAACATTTTTTCGACATCAATGGGAAACAATGTCAGACAGGCTTTGTGTGATGATTCTTTTCAATAAAGTCCAGTTTTGTGATATAGCCAGACATTTTGTGATAGTCAGCCAAGTTACAGTAACCACTTTTATAGCCAATATCGGCTGACATAACTAGTTGACCCCTCGGTATAACTGGCTGAGGCTGTTTGCATTGCAATGACCATGGAGATAACGGTCATACTGACAGAAACTAAGCTCGCCTATCAGTCTAAACCTCATCATTTATAAATCATAACTCACCTCAGGTGGACATATGGTGCTTAGTGGCCTGGTGCCAAAAAGCCACATACTTTTTCGGGCTTTCACTACCCCTCACAAAATCGCCAGTGGTGGTGCCAGCCCAACAGGGTAATGTTGCGGAGGACTAGTAAGGAAAGCTTTGTAGAAGGTTCGGAGACGTTTATCTTTATTCTCGATTACAATCAAATCTTTTTTTGGCCATTTTTGGCAAGCTAGCTATTTTTGGCGGAGTTTACTGGTGCGTTTCCTCTTTTTCATTATTCTAATTCAGAATCGGAGGTGGAGCACGACAGATTTATTAGGTCGTACCATGAAGCAGGTCCATCATGTAAGGACCACGTTCACAGTCAGGCCAAGGCAAGAGAAGCGGGAACATGTGATGGCATAGCCAAAGAGTAGCTAGGTTATACCATGATTTGGCTTAGGAGCGGCCGTATGTAAATCATCAGGGCATTTTTTTGCCCCAAAATAGATTTATTTGGGGCATTTTTGCCCGTTGCCCCGTAGTATATTTCTGACGCTGGGCTAATGACCAATTGATAGATGTCAATCGTTTACTTTCGCATAATCGCATTATTGTTATTCAAACAAATCAAGTACTTTTAATGCAACTAGTCCAAATAGTTAATTTGCAGCATTTTCTGTCATTATGAAATGAACACAAAGCTGTTTAAATTAAAGGGTCGAGCGCTCCCCCGTTGTAGCAACTCTAGAAGGCTCCGGGTCTCACGTCTGCTTATATTTTTAATGTTACATGTTTAAAAAAAAATATATATATATATATATCTCATTTTAAACTAAGTGTAAATGAACGACATTAAAAGATTTGTGAAACTAATTTCCATGACTTTTCCAAAAACCCTTTATATTTATTTTTTCCAAACACTTTTCCAGGCTTGGAAAGAATAATTTTCAAATTCCATGACTTTTCCAGGCTTTTAAATAATTATACAGCACTGAACTAAAGAAATATCTCTCAAAAGGGACCAAATTGAGACCTTAAAAAGAACATTTGTTTTCTCCCAATAGGTTTGTGTGCAAGACGAGATAACTGGGGTGGTTATGGTTGTGTAGTAAAGCACTTCTTTATCCATCCAACAGCACAGAATACCCTGCCTCACTCACAAATTTGGGTAGAATTCACACCCTTATGCACATAATTTCAATTGGCTTTTCAGACTACACCAGGGCTGACCCGCCCAGCGTAAATGGGGATTTAGAGAAAAAGGAGTAGCTACCGGGAGGGTTGTTCCTTCGATGAGCGTGGGGATCGTCTGGCCCGGCAAAGATGTTGGAGGCGGTTCTGTTCTTACGAGCTGGCGGCTTTTCCTCGTCTGTGCCGAAGGATATGTTCGAGGCTCCGCCAGGAGGCCGCAGTACCCTGTGAATACCAACAGTCAGTGGCGACTAAGCATCTGGCTGACATACTCGCATATAGTCACACTATGGAGAAAACCCCACCCTAGGACAAAAGAGTCGCGTTACACACGCGCCCAGTCAAGTGGCCGTAAAAGCGCAGGCGGTCAGTCATGCTCGGCTGGCCAGTCAAGTGGCCCCGTGTTTGTGGCCCCATGTTATCAATACAGACAAAAAGCACGTGCGCGTGCACTGCAGTGCCGCCGCCTTCCTGGCCTTCATCTCTGATCGGAAGGATCTTCAGTGGCTCAGTAAAGACCGATATAATCCATCCCCCATAAAATGCTTTCAGGACGCTGATATTAAATAGGTCTGCACACTGCCACGCCAAACAGACCATTAAATAGATTTCTGGACTTTGTGAGAATAAATGACACACGCATCAGCAAATTCCTGCATAGTTTTTCCATACGATAGACGTCCAAATAACACAAGGTACAGTACTAACTGCTTACAGAACTATATACCGTTTCCCCCCCTTGTCGCCATTGAGACACTTGGTAGAGCTTAGAAAATGGATGTAGCCTAATCGCAAAACCATTCCACGACCCCTCCCGCCCCTCCTCCTACACTTTGAGCTTTATGGAAATGCTGGCATCTACCAGCTGACACTAAGCAGCTGTTCCAGTCAAATAAAATAAAAAAAAATCTAAGTTTCTTCCTGCCACGAGACAAGAACGAAAGTCTGAAAACCGAAAATGAGAAATAAAAGCTGTGATTGAAACGGTCTTATACTGTGCACACGGTGGTTAATCGTAATGCTTAAACCAGACTTAACCTTGTGAGCAGATGAGCTCATGCTTTTCCAGGCAGGCGGCGGAGAGAAAGGCTCTTTTTTAGAAGACCCCACCCTACAATGAAACGGCAAATATTTACTGTATTGTGTCACGACTTTAGAATGTAGAAAAGGTAGATTGACGAAATCTCACTAGCTCGATAATTAGGAAATTGGGTAAAACCAAGAGATGGTGCCCCTAGTTAATCCGTTTCGGATTATTTGCATTTGAAAAATGAATGGTTCGAGGGACCTGGGCGATTAAGTTATTAGCAAGCTAGCTAGATAGGAGTGAACAGTCGACCAGTAAAGATCATTAGCTAGCTAGCTAAACCCTTGCTGGATTTTCAGGCAACAGCCCCCACCCCAAGAAAAAACCGCATTACCTAGCTAGCATTCTGGCTACCAAATGAAACGCTTTCGAAAATTGCTAGCGTTGGTTCAACTGGCTACATAAATACACTGACGCTTAATTTCACATAATACAATTTATGAAACCTTTCAGCTTATTCCCCAGCCAGCAGATCTCACAAGTAGTCAACTAACGTTAGAAGACTAGCGTGTGTGCGCTAGCTGCTGCATTTCAAACGAGGGATTCTTTCAATAGTGGCTCATTCAGCAGCAGTATTCACCCAGTCAATAACATGCAGCATGTTGTACTGCATCACTATATCCAGCTACAATGGCAGTCTTAGTTCCCCAGTAATACATTTTTTAAAGACAATTCTGCGACGTGGCTAATTATTTTTTTCTTTTCTTTAAGTTAACCATCTATTCATCTGGTTACATAAGTGTAAAACGGGTTACCGTTACAAAACAAAGCCTGTCTTTTCACAAAATGAAAACGAACATAAAGCCAACGTCATTTCTGTTAGCTGGCAACGCACAAACCAACAATTATATGAAAGCTAATGTTAACTAGCCAGTTAACAGTTAATACTGGCAAACTCACATGAATTAACTCAAGTCTCTGCTTCAGCTTTGATTGCAAGCGCTTCGCTAGCAGTGATATCAGCTACAGCCGGCTGGCCAGGGATGTCCAAACTTATGGTAACGTTACCGAACATTAACACCCCAACATTAATAATGTGTAGCGAAAACTACATGCGATCCACCTATAAACATTTTGCTCGCAAACTATAGAGATACAGGAATGCATATTTCCGGTATCTAGACACCATTTGTGAGCGGAATGGTTAACAAGATAACAAGAACCGAGTTTGCAATAAAAAATAATAAAAAAGTTTGGCAGCTATTTACGAGGATATCAAACTAGCTGTCCAGACTATTTACAAACCCAACGTTTCGCTTTAAATATGGGTAGCGAGCCAGACATCAAACTCAATCATGCGCCCCCTATTAGCTGGCTAGCTAAGTGGGTTCCATTTTCCTTTTGTTTGCTCGCCTACATTTAACTGTAGTCTATTTACCTGGAACTATTTTTTGCACCTGGGTCCATCCCCTGGAAAGTGGTGGTCGTCGTCATTTTACAGTCTAATTTAATAACCACGTTGTAGTAACGGTGATTCTATCAACTGCTTAGCTGTTGAGTAAATCCTTTCTTCTCTTCAGCCCCACATAGGCTCCACCCGACTTAGACTGAATTGAAGTCTAAGCGGGCGAGCGTCGTTTATACAAGTTTATTCCCACCCACTGGACTCAGCCCAAGGGAGTTACACACATTCTGATTGGCCACAAACGGGTAAATCTGATGTATGATTGGACGTTTACACCGCCACTCAATGTCATTCGCCTTCTGCAGTCCTCTCATTGATCATTTAAAAAAAAAAAAAATCAAGTCTTCACACCGACAAATAGCTAGCAATTGTACTGTACTTTCTGATTGACATGTAGCACGACTAGTAGACTAATTAATAATTCCCACCGGTTTCTCTGAAAAGCAAAATAGAAATGTTAATTAAAGCCCATAGATATATAACTATAGTCTAAGATATGATTAAAAGTGCCCAAAGTTTCCAAAATTTTTAGTTTTCACCCTCTCTAAATCTTCAACACATGCAACTCATTTACTTGAGCATTTAATAGTGACGCAAAAGCCGGCAGTACAGCTACAGTATATGGAACATATGGACAGACATTATTTCATAGCAAGACATAAATATTTATGCATGTTTTTTCACATTCAAATGACTAGTGTGCAAGTGTTCACATAGTTTTCACATCAGTCACTAATCATTTTTCCTCTTGTGCACCAGTGTAGCCAAAAGTGTTCATATAGTTGGGTCTGGGCAGAACTAGAAGGGCCAGGATTACCTAGGTGGGCATTCACAGTTGGGTGTGGTGGTTCAGCCAAGGTAAATGGGCGGCCCACCCTGGCCCACCTGTCCCTACATGATGACTTCTTTGTACTAATATCCTTCCCAGCCCCAGTCCTTTGTTACACAGTTCCTGGTAGTCAGAGAACTAGACAGTTGCATCACATCTTCATCTTTCAATGATACAATTTTTATCTTTTAATCCAATTTTAAATCTCAGTTTTATCTGTACAGCTCTTTTTAGACCCTGTCACAATGTGGATCTACAGAAATTTAAGGCAAGACCAACCCTCAGGCAGTGGCAAGAAAAGTGACTTCGCTTCAGTGGTAATGTTGTGGTTGTAATCAGATGTACACTCTTCAGGGGTAATGTTGTGGTTGTGATCAGATTTACACCCTTCAGTGGTAATGTTGTGGTTGTAATCAGATGTACACTCTTCAGGGGTAATGTTGTGGTTGTGATCAGATTTACACCCTTCAGTGGTAATGTTGTGGTTGCAATCAGATTTACACTCTTCAGTGGTAATGTTGTGATTGTGATCAGATTTACACTCTTCAGTGGTAATGTTGTGGTTGTAATCAGATGTACACTCTTCAGGGGTAATGTTGTGGTTGTGATCAGATGTACACTCTTCAGTGGTAATGTTGTGGTTGTAATCAGATGTACACTCTTCAGTGGTAATGTTGTGGTTGTAATCAGATTTACACTCTTCAGTGGTAATGTTGTGATTGTGATCAGATTTACAGGCTAGAAGAGGGAGATGGCTTAGTGCACTGTAACCCGTTCAGACCATTTGCCTCCTGAACCCATGAGTTACTGCAGATGCTTGACCAGCTGTTGCTCAATCAGCACCATGAGAACATGCACCAGCTGAGCTGCAATATTGCACAGGGCAGCACGGTGGTGCAGTGGTTAGCACTGTCGCCTCACAACAAGAAGGTACTGAGGGCCTTTCTGTGTGGAGTTTGCATGTTCTCCCCGTGTCCGCCTGAGTTTCCTCACTCTTACAGGTACTCTGGTTTCCACAAAGTCATGCAGACTTTGGAGACTCTAAATTGCCCGTAGGTATGAGTGTATGGTGTGTGTGCGCCCTGTGGTGGATTGGCGGCCTGTCCAGGGTGTATTCCTACCTCTCGCCCAATGCATGCTGGGATAGGCTCCAGCACCCCCTGCAACCCTGACCAGGAATAAGCGGGTTAGATAATGGAAGGGCACTCTGTGCTGGGGTATCTGACTGAAGGCACAGCGCACAGCTGTATCTCCTAATGTATATGCTGCAGATCCATCACATTGTGAAATTATCACACTAGACAATAAATGTTTTTTCAAATTCATTCAATTTGCTTCAGTTCTGTAAGAAAGGGCCACATTGTGAAATTATCCCTGGACGAGTTGGAATCACGGTCAGGCTTGGAATCGCCACGCCTTGAATAAGGACGTGGCGTCCTCCGTCTACTACCGGCTGACGGGGTTGTGCAGCAGTGATTCTCTAGCGGTTGCTACAAGCGTGGGGGTGGGGGTGGGGGGGAGATTGAACTAGAATAGGGGTTCAATTGGCTACCAAATTGGGAGAAAAACGGGAAAAAATCAGAATAAAAAAAACTATTTTTTGTCACATTTAAAATGACTGTTCATCCTATTGACGTTAAACTTCCAGCCATTCATTCTAAAGACACTCATCAAATGTTACTAAAAGAGTTGCTATGGAAGAAAATATGGCCAGTTAGCCAATCAGTCAGCAGTACTTAAATGTCAAAAAGTTACTGTATAACCTTTGGTGCTCATGGTCATAAATATTCAGTCTGACTTTTCGTGCGAACTGACCTGTGAACTTTGGATGCCTTCAGAGTACATCTGAACATTCCCACCGTTTAAAAGACTGCAACACATTACAAGAAAGTATTTTGAATTGCGTTGCTTTTGCGCTGTCCATGTCACAAACTGCAGCATTCATACCATATTTCAATGCTTTTTATCATTACAGCTATTTCTTTACCCACTCAAGGGGTTATGGGCCCATTTCGAGCCCCCATATTCTACTGTTTGCAGTTGTATTTCTGCCTAATATTAACCAGGTCCCCCTCTGGTGATTTCAGTGTCGTCACAATGGCAGCATTTTCATGATGACATTAGGCACGCTCTACGCTGTCCTAGCCAGACAACGTAGCACAACAGCATGAACTCAAGGTTGTCCCTCAACTAATGAACATACATTCATATCAAGGCCTAAAGATGGAAAACTAAGAAAACACCTTGCAGAACAGCCACTATACTCTCTGACTCCATAATTCTCAAAAATCTCTCTTTTGGGGGTGACCACTGTGAAAGGACTGCCCCCAGCTACGCTATTTGATTAACATGGCATTAACATGGGTTTCCAACGAGTTCCTAACAATAAAGTAAAAACAAAAAGTCAGAGGTACACGATGTCTGTGTTATCAGTTTAACACATTTCTGTATCTCTATCTACCTAAAGCTTGAAATTTTGAGATTTTTAGGGCAATTAAGTATTTTCAAAATAAATTCTGTAAAATTGTAGTCCAGGCTATTAAGAGATAAGATCTATTGATACTTACAATCTATGATTCTTTGTTTTTAATGTGATAGAACCACCCTAGATGCATGGTCATTTCTATGCTTCTCAGGGTTTAACACAAAAACCCGCCCACATTTTTTAAAAACTAAATATGAAGAAAAAAAACAGCAGCTTTGCTCAACTGAGATTCATAAGAAAAATTCAAGATAAAGCTGAGTTTAATTAAAAAAGGAGAAATATTTTATTTCAACAACAAATTGATTAGACAACACAAACCTTTAACTTGACTAAAACCCCTTTGGTCGGGTTCTTTATTTTAAATGTGACCTACATTTGAAACAATATATATTCTACACATAACTACGACAATATAAAAAAAAAAAAGATATAAAATCAATTTTCTGAAACAGATAACAGAAAATTAAGTTTGGATAACCAGCCAATCTCATTCTCGCAGTGAATGAGGTGTATAATGACTTTTTGGGGTTTAAATTTTAAATTTTATTGAAAGTTTTTTTTTTTTTTTTGCTTGTCATGATGCTGTCCACCGATCTCCACAATATCTTGAGCTGATTCTTCCAGTAGTTATTGCCTCTTCTGAATAGCTAAAGGAGTTTCTTAGTTATTTATGTACAAAATAAAGAGGAAAAACATGAATTAAAACACTATACAACAGTAGTTATGGATAGCTTTGAAAACGTCAAATTCTGCATGGTTTGCACGTGTCTGTTTCTGTGGAGACAAGGGAACGGGTGGAGAATGAGATAGAATAGAACGATATCTGGAAAAGCAAGAACTGGTAACGAGGAGGAGGAAGATGGGGGATCATGTGACGTCTTAGTCGAGGCCTCCTGTTTGCTGCTGGAACACATCGATTGTATCTTCGTCCTCCATTTCCAACTGTTCAGAAGGAGAGAAATGGCAGTTAAGCGGCAAATCAGTTAAGAGCATAAAAGGAGATTTGCTGCACAGAGCATAACACCACAGAGCATAACACCACAGAGCATAACACCACAGAGCATAACACCACAGAGCATAACACCACAGAGCATAACACCACAGAGCATAACACCACAGGCCACAGATGCCTTGTCCGCACAGCGGGGGGGCTTAGGGTGAGAAAAAAAATAAATAAAAATGCATTCCCCAGTCCTCACACAAACCCAAACAGAAATGGTGAAATAGTGAGTGTGTGTGTGCGTGTACTGCGTGTGTGTGTGTGTGTGTGTGTATGTGTGCGTGTGTGCTGGTGCCTCATACTGGAGAGTCAGTCAGGCCCGGGGGGGGGGGGGGTCTCCTGGATTTGGGCAGTCAGAGTCTAAGCGCCATATGAGCACCCTCTTGGGGAGCTTGAACTCACCTGTGCAGGTGTGTCCGTCTCGTTGATTGGCTGTCCGTCGAACCGGAACCGAATCTGCCTCATCGTCAATCCCTGCAAGAGAAACTTAGCTTGTTTAAAATCAGGGGATTTTCCCCAATATACAAGAGGCACTCAGAAATCTGAAGGGTGGGTAACATCGATCACATCACTAAATCACATGACTAAATGGAATAAATATCTGTCAGTTTAAACTCATTTAATCTTCCTCTTCAGCTCAAAGTACCGTCAGTGTTTCAGCACTCACTAATAAAGTTGGTTGAAAACCCTCAAATGACGAAGCCATAATGCATTGCTGGCAAATGGAAAGCAGAAGACATTCTTCAGCGATCCTGAGCACATAATTGCATTTCCTGTGGGAGACGCAATGGCAAATACGGCTCCATCACACAGTCCGTGCTCCTTGTGTATTTTCTCATTTTATTCAGACGGGGGAAAGCAGAGAGGGTTACAGATGGAGATGGGGATGTCGGTGGGGGGGAATCGAACCCCCGGTTGCATGGGGGGGAAGTCAGCTACTATATGGACCGTGCCACACGGTCTCGCCCTCCTGAAATGTAAGCATTTTTTAAAAAAAAAACCTTCACTATCTGTTGGGTAACATCACCATGTGGCAGAACAGTTCAGCTTAAAAAAAAGAGATCACAATGAAAGCTTTGGCAAATGAGTTTAGTTCAGCAGTAGAGAGCTGCACCCATGAATCCAAACTCCACCAGCATCCCCATGTGCACTATATCAACCCATACTACACTAAACATTAAAAATGGCACATCGATTAGAGAATACACACGGCCAGTCCCCTAATCTCCGCCCAGACAGCTCAGAACCAGGATAATACCCAGCATGCACTGCCCCCCACCCCCGCTAATTCAGCAGTGAAAGCAAACAGTGAGTCAGGATGCAGTACAGCGACACACCTTTACATTATAGCGCATGAAAGGGTGGATTACAGGGTGTGACGGACATGGTACTACTGACACGCCTCTTTTTTTGTTGACCTTGTCTTGTCTCGTCTTTCTTTCTATGTAATGAAGGAAAGGAGCAGGCCAGGATCAAACCCAACGGACTGGGCCCCTCCTCTGAACACGCTCCATTCTGAAAAGGCTGAAAAAAACCTTTCAGCAACTAAACAACAATGGGTGCGCAGCCGAGCCCCGCCCCGCCCTGCCTGTGGGGGTGGGCCCCTGCCCCGCCCTGCCTGTGGGGGTGGGCCCCTGCCCCGCCCTGCCTGTGGGGGTGGGCCCCTGCCCCGCCCTGCCTGTGGGGGTGGTCCCCTGCCCCGCCCTGCCTGTGGGGGTGGTCCCCTGCCCCGCCCTGCCTGTGGGGGTGGTCCCCTGCCCCGCCCTGCCTGTGGGGGTGGGCCCTACATTGGTCTAACCATCGCGCTCAGGCCGTTTCATGTGGTGCACACAGGTCAGGGGACCGTAATTAGCGTGACACCCTCTGCCGCGGGGGCCGCCAGAGGATGCAAACAAAATAAAGACTCCAAAACACAGCAGGACCCCGTGTGCTTCTGCTTTAATGCAGGACAAATACATCTCAGCTGCTCTTCCAGCAAACATGAAGAAACTCTCCAGTGATCATCACAGCCGGAACAGCACGGCTGCTAAACCACACACATTTACCCAGCAGCCTGTGTGTAGGTGGGGAAGGGAAGGCCTGTGATTGGACAGCGCAGCTGTAAACCACACACATTTACCCAGCAGCCTGTGTGTAGGCGGGGAAGGGAGGCCTGTGATTGGACAACGCAGCTGCAGTGGAAAGCAGGAGGTGGACTGGGACACGCACCCAAAACTGGGGACCTGGAGGACTGGTCACTAGACACTGGTCTTTTTCCCCACTGGTTTTTTGTTAGGCCTAACCTGGCTCTGACACACGATTGATTTCCTGATCAATCAGCACACGGTTTGGCCCGCGGGATCATTTCCGCCATTTCAGCGATCTCTCGCTTATGAGGACTCCCGTCTGAAGCATTCCCGTCTGAAGCATTCCCGTCTGAAGCATTCCCGTCTGAAGCATTCCCAAAGGAGATCGTTCTGCAGAATCACCAAAATGGCTGAAATAGCAGGAATCTCCGAAGCTCCCGTTCTCCGGAGAGAGCTGCACTAGTCTTGGAATTACTACAGTTCACCTGCGATCTCTGATCTCTGTCTTAACAAAAAACATACGACACAGGTGGTGACCTTTTTTCCAACATGTACACAGCTGTCACTCAGAGAGACTCGATGAGAACTGCCCAATCAGAGGCTGCGAGGCCAGACACACCCCGTTCCCCTTGCAGGTACAGGTACACACTTCCTGTGGGAGATTATTCCTCCCTGTCAAACGGCTTCCCATGAAAGCGGTTTCTTTATACTTCCTGTTCCGACAGTCAGCTTGATAACAGTGGCACGAGGGCTAACATCATTTATCGCCCGGCTGGAATTCTGCTTATCATTTTAACTTCAAAAATGAAATTAAATGCACCATAAATTCTGTGTTTCTCCAGCAGTGGATACCAATAAAGAGGTCTCCTTATTTTCCAAAGTGAATGTACTATTGCCACAATAGGTTGTACTAACTGGGTGTTTTGGATGTAAATGTTTGGTATTAATCAATAATTAATTGTTAAATTAATTGGAAATTTTGTATGTGGATGTGCGTTATATACGAGTATGTGGATGTGCGTTATATACGAGTATGTGGATGTGCGTTATATACGAGTATGTGGATGTGCGTTATATACGAGTATGTGGATGTGCGTTATATACGAGTATGTGGATGTGCGTTATATGATTATGTGGATGTGCGTTATATGAGTATGTGGATGTGCTTTATATATGAGTATGTGGATGTGCGTTATATGATTATGTGGATGTGCGTTATATGAGTATGTGGATGTGCGTTATATGAGTGTGTGGATGTGCGTTATATATGAGTATGTGGATGTGCGTTATATGAGTGTGTGGATGTGCGTTATATATATGTGGATGTGCGTTATATATGAGAATGTGGATGTGCGTTATATGAGAATGTGGATGTGCGTTATATATGAGTATGTGGATGTGCGTTATATGATTATGTGGATGTGCGTTATATATATGTGGATGTGCAAAATCAGCACATAAGAATGTATTTGATTCGAAGTGTGTGGTGCAGTCCATAGGGCAGTGAACTCGAGACATATTCCCCCATGCGGGCGCTGGACGGGGGTTCGATTCCCGCCATGGTACCTTCGCTGCTCTGGTCCCTTCTGTACCCGTTACCCTCTCTGCTTTCTACCCGTCTGAATAAAGCAAAAAAATATGAAAGGAAGGCAGGACTATCTGTTGTACTTTTAAAAAGGGAAAAAAAACATGTTTGGTATCATTTCTGGGCACTAGCAATGAGCACAGACATTATATCAAGCTCTGTTGTACCCTGCAGTGCTAGCACACAGCAATGATATCAAGCTCTGTTGTACCCTGCAGTGTTAGCACACAGCAATGATATCAAGCCCTGTTGTACCCTGCAGTGCTAGCACACAGCAATGATATCAAGCTCTGTTGTACCCTACAGTGCTAGCACACAGCAATGATATCAAGCTCTGTTGTACCCTACACTGCTAGCACACAGCAATGATATCAAGCTCTGTTGTACCCTGCAGTGTTAGCACACAGCAATGATATCAAGCCCTGTTGTACCCTGCAGTGCTAGCACACAGCAATGATATCAAGCTCTGTTGTACCCTACAGTGCTAGCACACAGCAATGATATCAAGCTCTGTTGTACCCTGCAGTGTTAGCACACAGCAATGATATCAAGCTCTGTTGTACCCTGCAGTGTTAGCACACAGCAATGATATCAAGCCCTGTTGTACCCTGCAGTGCTAGCACACAGCAATGATATCAAGCTCTGTTGTACCCTACAGTGCTAGCACACAGCAATGATATCAAGCTCTGTTGTACCCTGCAGTGTTAGCACACAGCAATGATATCAAGCCCTGTTGTACCCTGCAGTGTTAGCACACAGCAATGGTATCAAGCTGTTTTACTCTACAGTGCTAGCACACAGCAATGATATCAAGCTCTGTTGTACCCTACACTGCTAGCATACAGCAATGATATCAAGCTCTGTTGTACCCTGTAGTGTTAGCACACAGCAATGATATCAAGCCCTGTTGTACCCTACAGTGCTAGCACACAGCAATGATATCAAGCTCTGTTGTACCCTACAGTGCTAGCACACAGCAATGATATCAAGCTCTGTTGTACCCTGCAGTGTTAGCACACAGCAATGATATCAAGCTCTGTTGTACCCTACCGTGCTAGCACACAGCAATGATATCAAGCTCTGTTGTACCCTACACTGCGAGCACACAGCAATGATATCAAGCTCTGTTGTACCCTGCAGTGTTAGCACACAGCAATGATATCAAGCCCTGTTGTACCCTGCAGTGCTAGCACACAGCAATGATATCAAGCTCTGTTGTACCCTACAGTGCTAGCACACAGCAATGATATCAAGCTCTGTTGTACCCTGCAGTGTTAGCACACAGCAATGATATCAAGCTCTGTTGTACCCTACAGTGCTAGCACACAGCAATGATATCAAGCTCTGTTGTACCCTACACTGCTAGCACACAGCAATGATATCAAGCTCTGTTGTACCCTGCAGTGTTAGCACACAGCAATGATATCAAGCCCTGTTGTACCCTACAGTGCTAGCACACAGCAATGATATCAAGCTCTGTTGTACCCTGCAGTGCTAGCACACAGCAATGATATCAAGCTCTGTTGTACCCTACAGTGCTAGCACACAGCAATGATATTAAGCTCTGTTGTACCCTACAGTGCTAGCACACAGCAATGATATCAAGCTCTGTTGTACCCTACAGTGCTAGCACACAGCAATGATATTAAGCTCTGTTGTACCCTACAGTGCTAGCACACAGCAATGATATTAAGCTCTGTTGTACCCTACAGGCCAGAGGCTCAGCTCACCTGTCGCTCGCAGTAGGCCTTCATTAGCTTACTGAGCGGCGTGTGCCTCTTGATCTTGAACTGCACCACTGAGCCGTCCTGCCCCGCCACCTTTAGGTTGATGTGATCGTTGTTTTCTGTCTTGACTCCTTCCTGTGAAAGGAAAACTGCTGGTCAAATTCAGTCTCTACACGGTAATATGCATAAAAGTATAAAAATGTGTACAATTATCACATAGGTGCAAGAAAGTACACTTCAAGTCACCCCAAAGTAGCTTGTACAGTGACGTCATGCCTCCAGTTATATAATCAGTAACATTTGATCTTATCTTTGGTTGGAACCGTACCATTTTTTACGATGCATGCAGCCTGAGACCACTGCACTCAAGGAATGAAGTGGTGAGGCTTCCTATATCAACCGTACTACACATGGGAAGAAGAAAATGACTGTGTGAGAGAGTAGACCTCAAACCAAACACAATATCGGCAGGACTGACAATGGATGTGCTTGTGCAATTGCAACTTGCGGAATAAATAAATGACAAAAATATCCTCATTACGCTTTCACCAGCTACCTTCAGATGACGCAGCTACTGGAAATGTGGCTAGCGGTCCTCCAACAGAATATCAGCACGCCAGATCATCTTCCCGCTTCAGCCGCTCAGCCTCTATCTGCTGCTACTCCTCATGCATCAATTCAGGCTGGAGTAAGTAAGTAAGGCTCTGCAACGTCGCTGGAACTCTTCCGTTTCGCCACTGGACATAATTGCAGCTTCAGTTTATATCGGCAAGTGGCTTGGCCAAGCCTGGGCATGCAACAGCACAGCAGACCCCTTGTCCAGGACAGCTGCATCGACACCAAGCTTCTCTGGAACTTTATTGTGAATTAAAGCTATAAAAGCTACAAATTTAATGTGATTGTGTGTATAATCTCTGGAAACATACCGTCGCTGTAAAACCTCAAGCGTACTTTCTTGCCTTAAACCACAAACCTCTCGATTCTCCTATACCAGTCCTATACCACTCCTATACCGGCAGAAAACGTCTGTATCTAAAGTACCGTTTGTGACACACAAAAACCAACTGGGCAAATCGAAAATATACAAAACTTTAAAAGATATTTTACAAAGTAAGCTGTCCCTTTAAGAATGGAATGTAAAGTCCACTTTTGGAAGTTCGCCTGGCATGCACAACATTTCCTCTGCACACATCTAACACTGTTTACTAGGGGGACAGTGTCTTCAAAGGGCCATACACAACAAGAGGGGCCCCTGTCATTGGCTCAGTGGGCAATTCACATTCCCAGGAACATTCTAATCACAAAAAATGTTAATTTATCCTTTCCTTCTGACCATCAGCAGATACTGACAAAGTAAAAAAATTTTTTTAAATCAACTCCTCAGAGCTCACCTTAGACCCCAGAATTTGGGCCCGTTTAACACCTTGCAACCAGTAACTTGTAAGTCCAACCACTGAGTGATATCGGACATATGAAGTGTAGTTTATAAGGATAATTGTTAGGCAAATCCGCACACATTTATCTGTCCCATGTGGACAGCATGAGAAGGTAATAACGCCACTAATTAGATTATGTTCAGATTTTGCTCAATTAGATGTTTAATGAGATTTTGATTTTAGATAATTGACAGATACTATGTCGTACATTTGAACAATTACCGTTTTGGGGCGCACATCACAAGACACACACACCTGTTTTTCTTTCAGACTGTCACGTGTCTTACACTTTTATCTTTTTTTTGTTAGCTACCTAGTAACCAAATTATAACCGCATAACCAAAGGTTAAGAAGGTAAACTAAATAAATAGTGAGTATTTGGCTGGGTTACACGTGTCTTTATTCTTCACGCTAGTCGTGCCATTCATGATAACTTCATCGTCATATGATGCATCAATTCCATGCCATTGGTGTTCGCTAACGTTAGATCAAATAAAACCGGTCGACCATCTAGATATCTTTAACAACTCATTGGCTGGACCGGTATCATATCGCCTCATCCAATGAAGATTCTAATCACTTTGATCGGAGGTAATATTAATGCGTTTCAGGTTTAATCACTGTAACTACAACTTTTCATTCATATCAAATAGTCCTAACTACTCCTTACTGTAACATTAAGACCAACAGCTGGCTGCGTCAGTTCTCTAAGGGGTTAACTATAACGTTAGCTAAATTACTAGTTACCATAATATTTCCATAGCAGTATGTTAATGGATAAAGCTGTAATATAATATTTTTTTAAGATGCATTTTTTCCTGTATATTTTCGCTATATTTTAATTATGAAGAGTTTCAACTGGTAACTGGTAGAGCAGAGAACTAACATAGCTGTGCATGTAACGTAACGGGCTAACTAGCTAGCCACTAGAAACGTTGATTTAATTAACGTTAGTCCAGCAAGTCTTGGAAGCTTTATTTATCTAGGCGATGAGAATAATTTATTGGTTAATTGCTTTTCATTTAATTACAATTGCACATTCATAAACTGAAAATTGCTCTTTGGTAAATTGATTTAGAAATGCTAAATCTGCATATGCCTAGCTCGCTAGATAGTTAGCAAGCTAGTTAGCTAGCTAGCTTGCTGTTTAGCTACCCGCCCGTGCAGGCGCGTTCACATCTCTTCCGGTGTTTCTCTCTGAATAAACACAGATAATTTATCAAACTCGCAAACTCGTTTTATTAGCGAATCTATAACTAGAGATACAACTCTTTGAGCACTGCAAGTGAATTTGAAGTGAATACTGTATATTTAGCTTTTTCCTTATAGATACTCACCTTGGGTTTTTCGTCCGCCATGGCTAAACTCTGCGCGTCTCTCTACGCCACTACACAAAGAGTCTACGGGGGCGCGCACGCACACGCCTCCAATTAAAAACCGGTCTTGCGTGCGCGGTCACGATTACTTGGACGTCCTTACACTTTAGTAGCATTGGCCAGAAATGGGTCACGAGATTATGTGTTGAGCGCTTGTCTGGGCGGGAGTGACCTAATGCGCGTTGACATGGCATGCTCTCTGTCGCGCAATACCTCGTGCACGCGCATGAAGAACATAACCTTCTTTCTTGTTTTGTTGAAGAAAATACCGATGAAATCGAACAATATGTTCATGATTCAGGTGAAATAGTCACTACATGGCTATATTACCGAAATGAAATACATTTTGTGCTCATGAATAAATATATATATACATTGTGGAATGTGTAGGACTAAAGTCTGTTTTCTGGAAATTTCTGATGGTGAACTGTGGACTGCAGTGGCCATCTTGTTTTTATGTCATGGAAACTGGCACCCCCCCAACCACACCATCAGTAAAATTATATATACTGTAATTTTAGTATAATGCATAAGCTGCACTTCCCTTTATTCTATTTCCTACTGTCATTTCTCACAGACCATTTTTTTAATGGATGGATTTTGGGTACAGATTAATTAGCATTAGATGTATTTGTTTTCAGGATGACAAAAATCCTCAAAAATTTTCTTTTTTTACACAGGTAATCACACATGCAGTGACCACGGTGTGTGTGTATATATATATATATATAACACATTTAGCTGAAAGATATATGGGAAAACGACATATCGTATCCATATTTTCCCACATCTGTTCATGCAAATCGCGTGGGACAATTCCTTTCAATTTTCCAATGCCTATGGAAACACCTCACATGTAGTAAGGTGCTTTCAAAAGTTATAGCGCTCGATGAATATATTGTGTACGTTTAGACACTTGGAAACCTGACCAGCGTAATTAATAAATCATCCGAACCTGAAAAGTGCTTATGAAAATGAATCGAACGTGTCACACAACTGTGCATACATTTCACAAATGCCTGTTCTTTTTAAACATTATGTACAGGCACATCGTTAGCCTTTCCTTAGAGCAGGCGGGGTCCTTTTACTAGTCAGAGAGGCGCCGAATCCTTGTAGCTAGCTAGCTAGCTTATGGTTATAAGTATTACTTGCGTATCTTATTGCAAAGTGTAACGTTATTGTTTCTATGAGCTTCATTTAAAGGATTCATTTCCCCAGCGCAATGGAGGAGGTTGATGTCGAGCCGACAACTACAGTATGTTTTTCCAAAGTGTTTGATAGTTATCGAGCGATAACCACCTACCTATGTTGGTGAAGTCGTTGGCTAAATTGATAACCATTAAGTAACGTTAAGTTAATGTTGGTGGGGAAGATCTAGATATCGCTCGCCACATGCAGTCGAGTGTTGCAGAATAATATAAAGTTTCTACCTTGGCAGCTCCTTAAGTTAACTAAGTTAAGTCACCAATTGTATTACCATTGACGCGGTAGTGTCTTTGCTGTACAGCTTGTTACCTTTCTAACGTTTTTTACAAGAGTAACTTGCGGTAGCTAACCATCAAATTGGAAAATCTTAGTTGCGATGCTGTTTGATGGTGTACGGGCTCATTGAAGTAGCTAATTTACGAGCGACTTCATCCTCGGTTACTGAACTAAAATTGTCACCCCTCAGCTCATCCCTGGCATCGACTTCACCCAGAAGCACCTGGGATTTGTTTGGGGACCTGGGGACATCCTGGTCTACGAGACGGAGTACAAAGCAACAGGTAGCTGTCAGAGACCGTTACTGAGTCAGTGTTTTAAATGTGTCCCCTCGTGCCGCAATCGCCAAAGGATTCCCTTGACATATTCCCGCGTGCATTTCTCTCAGGTGCTGCCGCTGCCGGTCCGGGCCGTCCTTTTGTTCACGTGGTCAGAAAGGATGAGGACATATACTCCCCCATCCTGCGAAAACTCTTTAACGAATCCCATCACATATTCGTGGGGCTCCAGAAGATCAAAGAGGATGTTCCGAGCAAAAACAAGAAATCCCAGTAAGTCCCCCCCCCCCCCCCCCCCCCAGAAAGGACTGGAGTCGACATTCAAGTGATTTTCTTCATTTGGTAGTATAGTCTTATATGCTCTATCGTTCAGGCTGATAAATTAAACATGCTTGACTTTTTATTGGGAAATGTACTTGGTGACTACTTCCTTATATTTCTAGAAAATCACCCTGCAGTGAGAGCAGATTGAACAAAGGGTGCCCTTATAAATGAGGAAGCTGTTTTAATTGGTGTTTTCTGTGTGTAGGTTTGTCAGTATAAGCAAGAACTACAGATCGGTGATAAGGGCATGTATGGAGGAGCTTCAGCAAGTTGCAGGTAATGTCAATCACGTATTAAGTGCTCAAATTACTGTCCTGATCTGATTTTAATAAACAAAAACATCCGTCACTGATTTCTCTTCCTCCTTCCTAGTATCTACACGAGATGCAACTTTACAAACGCAGTACGGCAATCAGGTATTATACAGATTACATTTACGAGCCAGTGTCTCTTCCTTGATTTCCAGGAAAAATTTGTTAATGAAAGTGGAATATGTAGTCACATAATGAATCCCACACATCCTTCTGTGGGAGTAGTGGGTCTATCTTAACACAAACTTTTATAATACACTTTGGTTTTCCAACAGACTATCTAGGAATACGTCCAAATGCTATTATTCTGAATTCCCTTTGCAGATATCAATTCTGCTGGCAGTGGAACTGATTTGGAATCTGTGTGAAGTGCTGTTCATCGAAGCGGCTCCAGGTTCGTATTCATCCATTTACAGCATTTATTAAAGAACGTGTCGTTAAAGGAGGGACTTGTACAAAACATCAAAATCTGTGAAAATCAGTCAGGAAGGCAAATTTACTGGCCATTTCCCACAAACATCTGAAAACTCCCATTTTCAGAACTACACCTCAATGTTTCTATTTAAAAAAAACATTGATTTATTATGCCTTGAGGCATGCAGCGTTGACAGTGGCACTTATTTGATTAGATCGAGTGTTGTTTGCTTACCATGTTGAATGTACTTTTGAAAGTCACTAGAAGCGTCTGCCAGATCTTTAAAGGAGCTATATGTAACATTTACACAGAGCGTTTAAAATGGGTACTGCAATCCAAATTCACAATATTGGAGAGTCGAGACACTGAACGAACACGAGCGCAAGACAAGCCGAGCGCATCATTATATTTTGAGACGAGCTTATTCTATTTTGACAATGACAAGCGACAACGAGTCCTACACTAAGTTGATCAGCTAATGTATATGTTTGCAATTTGTTTATTATTTATTGTTTGCAAATTATAAACCAGCTCATGTGGATTTTTTATAACTCTGTAAGTGTTAGCTAGATGCATGGCTGGCTATGTTTACGGTCACACAGATATAAGCTAACGTTAGTGGTATGTTTAGCGAGTAACTATATACATATATATATTTAAATCTTTAGGTAGCTAGCTAAATGGAAACGATGTTGAACTTAGCTTAGGCATTTGTAAATCGGCTGTCGGAGTGCCGGAGTACATCTGGTTGTTCGTAATGGGCAGTGGACTCAGAGTCAACTCAGAGAATAGTGAATCACACAGGCCAAAACAAATACAGACGTTCCGACCCGGAATGGAAATTTCAAAGGAGAACATACTGGCTGTAGCATTGTTGTCGGAGAAGCCAGTATTTCGACTTAGCATGTTTCCTTAATCTCTGATGACATATCATGGTCATTTTATGATTTAGTACAGTAAATTTGGTACATATAGCTCCTTTAAATTAGAAATGGCAGATTTGAAAGATCTCCCCTCGTTATGTTCACCAATCTCATTAAAACACTATAGAAGATGATTCAGGGCCTCCAGAGGGGTGGGCCTACTCTATGAAGGTGGTTAGCCCTGATTGGTTGGGGCTGTGCTTTCATGTTACCGCTTGTGTTCCGTCTCAGCGGGTGCTCTACAGCTCCCCCTGCTGGAGTGGGTGCGCCTGCACAAGGCTGATGTGGATGAGAAGGCTCGGGAAGTCCTTCAGAGTGAGAACCCTGCTGAACACCCGGCGTACTGGGAAGTGGTAGGAGGAGTCTCCCTGTTTACCCCCTCCCTAACCTGCCCCTCCCACTTACCCCTTCCCTAACCTGCCCCTCCCTAACCTGCCCCTCCCACTTACCCCCTCCCTAACCTGCCCCTCCCACCAGTCTCACATCTGTCTCTCATTCGCTCACTCACTGTACCACACAACTCCCCGCCCCCCCTCCCCAACACACACACACACACAAAGTAACTCTACTCACTCTGTCACTCACCCAAGCCCCCATCTTTACCCTCATCCACCCGCTCACCCCACCCTGAATCCTCACTCATTGGCCTGCCCCAACCCCCACCCCCACACACTGACCACCCCCCCTCTCTTCTCCCCACCCCCAGGCCATCAGCTACGTGCTCCAGGGTCGGACGGACGAGGCCAGGCAGGTCCTGGTGAAGCAGGCCTCTCTGCAGCCTGCTGCCAGGGCCATGTTTAAGCTGCTGGACTCACTCCTAATGAAGATGCCCATCTATAATGTACGTAGCTTTGGCTGCGTAGCCTTTGTTTGCGTAGCCAATATATTTTGGTTGTGAGCATTAAACTGCGTGCCTTACTGCTTGTCTGTCATCAGTTCCCGACTTATGGATGTGGTCAGACAAGACTTGTCATGTCTCAAGTGTATACCACAGCAAATACTGCAGCATATGATCAAAGTCAAATATAGACAACAACAGCAGTGATAAATTTCAGTGTCTTAATATGAACAAAAGCACATTTGTAAATGCATACGCAAAATTAAAATTTGTATTGAGCTCTACTAGCGGTTCGGATAAAGTTGCTCACGTCTCTCTGGTGATGTCATCGGCGGTTCTTGGTTTAAGTTGTTCACGTCTTTCTGGTGATGTCATTGTTAGCGGTTCTTTGTTAAAGTTGCTCCTGTCTGTCTGGTGATGTCATCGTTAGCGGTTCTTGGTTAAAGTTCCCGTCTCTCTGTGTCCTGTAGCCGGGTGGTAACCAGACTCTGACGGAGTTTGACGTGAAATGGAGGCATTGGCACGAGGAGTGTGACCGCTGCCTCCTGGACAGCTCCTTCGCCAGCAACCCTCACCTGGAGGCCATCTGCAAGGTAGGGATTGGAACAGCAAGGTCTCTGCCCATCCAATCAGAACACTGTATGCCAACAGTGCCCAATCACAAGTCACGGAGGGCCGAGAGTACGCATGTTTTCATTCCAACCAATCACTACCCCTGCTGATTTCAGTAATGAACACCCCTACAACCGGAGAGGAGGGAACCAATTTTGTTTTACAATGTTTGTAATTATTGTGTATAAAGTACCTAATGTATGTTGTCATGGCAAATTGTCATGGGTGGGTGCTATCCAACCTTTCTGGTTCAAGTGTATGTGTGTGCGTGCGTGCGTGCGTATTGCCGGGTGTAAGTGTACACACTTGGGCGTATTGCCGGGTGTAAGTGTACACACTTGGGCGTATTGCCGGGTGTAAGTGTACACACTTGGGCGTATTGCCGGGTGTAAGTGTACACACTCGGGCGTATTGCCGGGTGTAAGTGTACACACTCGGGCGTATTGCCGGGTGTAAGTGTACACACTCGGGCGTATTGCCGGGTGTAAGTGTACACACTCGGGCGTATTGCCGGGTGTAAGTGTACACACTCGGGCGTATTGCCGGGTGTAAGTGTACACACTCGGGTAATCGTTGGCTCTTATTTTAGATCCTGGTTGGGGACGAGGACACGCTGCTTGAGTATAAGGATCTCCTGGGGACCTGGTACCACTTCCTGGTGACCCGATTACTGTACTCCCACCCCACGGTTAAACCCACAGAACTGCATTACTACGCCCAGGTACCACGCCCCACTGTGGCCCACAGCTGAACCGTGCTCCTACTGTAAAAATATACCACGCCCCACTGTGGCCCACAACTGAACCGTGCTCTACACTGCAAAAATATACACAGCATAGTTATACGTTTATTAGTGTGTATCCGCTCAAGTACTGATATAATGCAAAGCTACTTATTAGATTTTAGAATGTATGATCTTAAGAGTTTCAGTTTACATGTATTTATGTGTATTGGCTGGCTATTGGTATTTGAATCGGCTTTTTTAGTTGTCATAGTTGTTGAATGTTGCCTTATTAAAACATGTAATGTTTGTGCCACGATTAAACTTCCATGAACTGCAGGAATCCTGATTCTAATGAGTAAGTATTTCACATAAAGCATGTGACCCAGGTGAGGATGTTCGGTAGTTATACGTGTCTAGATGAGTAAAAGGTCCCTGGTGTGCGTCTCCAGTCCAGCATGGACATGTTCCTGGACACCCGCAGTGCTCCAGAGCCCCTGGACAGCATCCTGCTGGCTGCCTTCGAGTTCGACATTCACCAGGTCATCAAAGACTGCAGGTGAGGGGAGCCCAGGTAAACTGACTCAATTCTGACTGCACAGTGCCGTAACCCTGGGAACGGGCACTTGATGAATAAAATGCATTGTTAACATTATCAACCCTTTGATGAGTAAGCTTTTTGGAAAGTCGGTGTTCTAGAACTCAGTAGTGATTGTTACATCAGCAGCATTAGAATGTTCGGTTAAGAACATTCTAATCACATATTTGTGATCTCACACCTTAAAGGGTTAATGTTTTTTCCTCTCTCAGCATTGCCCTTAATAACTGGTGGTTTGTGGCTCACCTGACCGACCTGCTGGACCACTGCAAATTACTCCAGTCTCACAACCTGCAGTGAGTGAGCCTAACACAAGCACTGTGGATCACAAACCAGTCTTTTCAAAATATATCCATTTATTAATAATTTTTTCCTTTGTGTTTAGCTTTGGCTCAAATCTGAGGGAATTTCTATTGCTGGAGTACGCGTCTGGCCTCTTCACTCATCACAGGTATGTACGGACAGGTGTCTCTCCTGAGCGCAGGTACGTACGGACAGGTGTCTGTCCTGAGCGCAGGTACGTACGGACAGGTGTCTGTCCTGAGCGCAGGTACGTACGGACAGGTGTCTCTCCCGAGTGGACTGCGTAGCACGCTACACACCACAAAGCAGCCTGCTGTGTTTCCACCGGTCCTTTATAATGAACACAAGGTGTATATGTTTGTGTTGTAAATTGAATGGGTGTAAAAGTGCGCGATTGTTCTGTTGGTTTTTATGTGTTTTACAGTAATCTCCCTTTTCCAGCGTTGGAGAATTCAATTCTTAAATTCTCCCATGAAGCTTAAAGGAAGTGAGATTGTGTTTTACAGGAAGCGAGATTGTGTTTTACAGGAAGCGAGATTGTGTTTTACAGGAAGCGAGATTGTGTTTTACAGGAAGCGAGATTGTGTTTTAACATTCTGCTATCTAAAACGCTTCATCTCCCTGAGATAACTGGAGTCTGTGAAGCTGAGATCCCCTGTAAAATCCCCCTGCCCCCAAATCCCCCTGCCCCCAAGTTTGTTATTAAGCCATTCATTTATAAGGAGTTCTAGAAGGTCATTGAACAGCACTTGAATTCAGTGTACTAATTGTTTAATTACTATGCTATTCTAAATGACTGGTAATTGCATTACATAATTGGTAGTTTAGCATGTCATATTACCCGTGCTGGTCCTGACCTCCCAAGGGTGTGTCTTAATTAACACGCTGCTGAAATGTGCCCCCCCCCCTCCCCCCCCTCCAGCCTGTGGCAGCTGGCGGTGGGCTACTTTGACCACTGCCCTGAGTTTGGGCGGGTCTACCTGGAGCTGCAGATGGAGAGAGTGCCTCTGGACTCAGAGCGCAAGGCCTTAAAGGTGCTGCGTATCTGTGAGCAGAGACAGATGGCGGAGCAAGGTGAGCCCGCGTGGGGGGGGGGGGGGGGTACTGTGTACTGTGTGTGTCTCTGGGCTCTGAGTGCTAAAGATTGGAGCTCCCATTAAAATGAATGGGAAATATCAGACCTTTGAAGGCGAAATTAAACTTCGCCAATGATATTTTTAAACTCGATTATGAAAATATGTTACATTTTTAGGAAAATTTCATTAATACATAATTCAACAACACTTCTGGGCCAAAACAATCATTGTTTCACAAACTGCTACACATAATGAATGCTATGATCACAAAAAATTGACTGATTCGGTTTTCTTTGGTTGTCAAATCAGCTTGGTTTTCTCCATTGATTTCAATGGGCAGAAGGTCCTTTTGCACTCAGCAAGTATACTTCTGGGTGCTTCACTTCCTGGCCCCTCCCAGCCTCTCCAGTTTCTATATAGGCTCTATAGGTGGGGCAGGGACAGAGCTACGGCCACACAATCGGACCACGTCAGTTGGGAAGTACACGCCTAATATTATCTCCTAACTTGCCTCAGTGTGGAGTTTGTATCTGTTCCTAGATGTGTGAATCTGCCAGTGTGGGCCATTTACATTTAAGTGTTTCCAATATTCCCATCAGGGAACGTTTGTTGGAACTGCTCTGGGAGCGCAATTAGGCACAGGTTGGGGCAAGCATGACTGCACCCTGGGAACAGTGTGTTCCCAGATGACATATTTACAGCGTCTGGTGTGTTCTGTATCTGTGTTACCTGTGATCCAGACCTGGGCCCAGAGGTGTGGAGTACTTTAACTCATCTAACATTTCTGCAGATTAAGAAACCCTTCTTCTCACCAGTATTCAAAATTAAAATTCTTATTTGATTGTAGTTTTTTGTTGGTAACGTGTTCTTGTCTAAAATTCTTATAAGATTCAGAAGTATTTTCCTAATTTTACCAGCGTCTACAGAGTGAAAGTATTTCAGATACTCATTTGACCCCAGGTGTGTTGTGAGGATTATGACCCCGTTGTGAACTCTGACCCTGATGTGAACTCTGACCCCGATGTGGTTTTTAACAGTGCGCAGCATCTGCAAGATCATGGCCAAGCGAGCGCTCCGGAACGAGCGGCTAGGCTCCGCCCTCTCCTGGAGCATCCGGGCCAAGGACGCCGCCTTCGCCACGCTCATCTCCGAGAGGTCAGCCCCGCCCGCCACGCCCGTCCCGCCCGCCACGCCCGTCCCACGGCGAGATCCCGCCTCAGAATCGCGACCCGGTCTCACCCTCTCTCTCCCCCTCCTCCCCAGATTCCTGCAGGATTACTGTGCCCACGGAACCTTCTCAGATTTGGACCTGATAGACAACCTGGGATCTGCTATGCTGCTCAGCGACAGGCTCACCTTTCTGGGTATGAAGAGAGTGCTTATACCATAACCTTATACCCTTTTATACCATACTCTTATACCTTTATACCATAACCTTATACTCTCATACTGACAGTGCTTATACCATAACCTTATACCCTCTTATACCATACTCTTATACCATAACCTTATACTCTCATACTGACAGTGCTTATACCATAACCTTATACCCTTTTATACCATACTCTTATACCTTTATACCATAACCTTATACCTTCTTATACCATAACCTTATACCCTTTTATACCATACTCTTATACCTTTATACCATAACCTTATACTCTCATACTGACAGTGCTTATACCATAACCTTATACCCTCTTATACCATACCCTTATTCCTTCTTATACCATAACCATATACCTTCTTTTACCATAACCTTATACCCTTTTATACCATACTCTTATACCTTTATACCATAACCTTATACTCTCATACTGACAGTGCTTATACCATAACCTTATACCCTCTTATACCATACTCTTATACCATAACCTTATACTCTCATACTGACAGTGCTTATACCATAACCTTATACCCTTTTATACCATACTCTTATACCTTTATACCATAACCTTATACTCTCATACTGACAGTGCTTATACCATAACCTTATACCCTTTTATACCATACTCTTATACCTTTATACCATAACCTTATACTCTCATACTGACAGTGCTTATACCATAACCTTATACCCTCTTATACCATACTCTTATACCTTTATACCATAACCTTATACTCTCATACTGACAGTGCTTATACCATAACCTTATACCCTCTTATACCATACTCTTATACCTTTATACCATAACCTTATACTCTCATACTGACAGTGCTTATACCATAACCTTATACCCTCTTATACCATACTCTTATACCTTTATACCATAACCTTATACTCTCATACTGACAGTGCTTATACCATAACCTTATACCCTTTTATACCATACTCTTATACCTTTATACCATAACCTTATACTCTCATACTGACAGTGCTTATACCATAACCTTATACCCTTTTATACCATACTCTTATACCTTTATACCATAACCTTATACTCTCATACTGACAGTGCTTATACCATAACCTTATACCCTCTTATACCATACCCTTATACCTTTATACCATAACCTTATACTCTCATACTGACAGTGCTTATACCATAACCTTATACCCTTTTATACCATACTCTTATACCTTTATACCATAACCTTATACTCTCATACTGACAGTGCTTATACCATAACCTTATACCCTCTTATACCATACCCTTATACCTTCTTATACCATAACCTTATACTCTCATACTGACAGTGCTTATACCATAACCTTATACCCTCTTATACCATACCCTTATTCCTTCTTATACCATAACCATATACCTTCTTATACCATAACCTTATACCCTTTTATACCATACTCTTATACCTTTATACCATAACCTTATACCCTTTTATACCATACTCTTATACCTTTATACCATAACCTTATACTCTCATACTGACAGTGCTTATACCATAACCTTATACCCTTTTATACCATACTCTTATACCTTTATACCATAACCTTATACTCTCATACTGACAGTGCTTATACCATAACCTTATACCCTCTTATACCATACTCTTATACCTTTATACCATAACCTTATACTCTCATACTGACAGTGCTTATACCATAACCTTATACCCTCTTATACCATACTCTTATACCTTTATACCATAACCTTATACTCTCATACTGACAGTGCTTATACCATAACCTTATACCCTCTTATACCATACTCTTATACCTTTATACCATAACCTTATACTCTCATACTGACAGTGCTTATACCATAACCTTATACCCTTTTATACCATACTCTTATACCTTTATACCATAACCTTATACTCTCATACTGACAGTGCTTATACCATAACCTTATACCCTTTTATACCATACTCTTATACCTTTATACCATAACCTTATACTCTCATACTGACAGTGCTTATACCATAACCTTATACCCTCTTATACCATACCCTTATACCTTTATACCATAACCTTATACTCTCATACTGACAGTGCTTATACCATAACCTTATACCCTTTTATACCATACTCTTATACCTTTATACCATAACCTTATACTCTCATACTGACAGTGCTTATACCATAACCTTATACCCTCTTATACCATACCCTTATACCTTCTTATACCATAACCTTATACTCTCATACTGACAGTGCTTATACCATAACCTTATACCCTCTTATACCATACCCTTATTCCTTCTTATACCATAACCATATACCTTCTTATACCATAACCTTATACCCTTTTATACCATACTCTTATACCTTTATACCATAACCTTATACCCTTTTATACCATACTCTTATACCTTTATACCATAACCTTATACTCTCATACTGACAGTGCTTATACCATAACCTTATACCCTCTTATACCATACTCTTATACCTTTATACCATAACCTTATACTCTCATACTGACAGTGCTTATACCATAACCTTATACCCTCTTATACCATACTCTTATACCTTTATACCATAACCTTATACTCTCATACTGACAGTGCTTATACCATAACCTTATACCCTCTTATACCATACTCTTATACCTTTATACCATAACCTTATACTCTCATACTGACAGTGCTTATACCATAACCTTATACCCTCTTATACCATACTCTTATACCTTTATACCATAACCTTATACTCTCATACTGACAGTGCTTATACCATAACCTTATACCCTCTTATACCATACTCTTATACCTTTATACCATAACCTTATACTCTCATACTGACAGTGCTTATACCATAACCTTATACCCTTTTATACTCTCATACTGTCAGTGCTTATACCATAACCTTATACCCTCTTATACCATAACCTTATACTCTCATACTGACAGTGCTTATACCATAACCTTATACCCTTTTATACCATACCCTTATTCCTTCTTATACCATAACCTTATACTCTCATACTGACAGTGCTTATACCATAACCTTATACCCTTTTATACCATACCCTTATTCCTTCTTATACCATGACCATATACCTTCTTATACCATACCCTTATTCATTCTTATACCATAACCTTATACTCTCATACTGACAGTGCTTATACCATAACCTTATACCCTCTTATACCATACCCTTATTCCTTCTTATACCATAACCTTATACTCTCATACTGACAGTGCTTATACCATAACCTTATACCCTTTTATACCATACCCTTATTCCTTCTTATACCATGACCATATACCTTCTTATACCATACCCTTATTCATTCTTATACCATAACCTTATACTCTCATACTGACAGTGCTTATACCATAACCTTATACCCTTTTATACCATACTCTTATACCTTTATACCATAACCTTATACCCTTTTATACCATACTCTTATACCTTTATACCATAACCTTATACCCTTTTATACCATACTCTTATACCTTTATACCATAACCTTATACCCTTTTATACCATACTCTTATACCTTTATACCATAACCTTATACTCTCATACTGACAGTGCTTATACCATAACCTTATACCCTTTTATACCATACTCTTATACCTTTATACCATAACCTTATACTTTCATACTGACAGTGCTTATACCATAACCTTATACCCTTTTATACCATACTCTTATACCTTTATACCATAACCTTATACTCTCATACTGACAGTGCTTATACCATAACCTTATACCCTCTTATACCATACTCTTATACCTTTATACCATAACCTTATACTCTCATACTGACAGTGCTTATACCATAACCTTATACCCTTTTATACCATACTCTTATACCTTTATACCATAACCTTATACTCTCATACTGACAGTGCTTATACCATAACCTTATACCCTCTTATACCATACCCTTATACCTTCTTATACCATAACCTTATACTCTCATACTGACAGTGCTTATACCATAACCTTATACCCTTTTATACCATACTCTTATACCTTTATACCATAACCTTATACTCTCATACTGACAGTGCTTATACCATAACCTTATACCCTCTTATACCATACCCTTATACCTTCTTATACCATAACCTTATACTCTCATACTGACAGTGCTTATACCATAACCTTATACCCTCTTATACCATACCCTTATTCCTTCTTATACCATAACCATATACCTTCTTTTACCATAACCTTATACCCTTTTATACCATACTCTTATACCTTTATACCATGACCTTATACTCTCATACTGACAGTGCTTATACCATAACCTTATACCCTCTTATACCATACCCTTATACCTTCTTATACCATAACCTTATACTCTCATACTGACAGTGCTTATACCATAACCTTATACCCTCTTATACCATACCCTTATTCCTTCTTATACCATAACCATATACCTTCTTATACCATAACCTTATACTCTCATACTGACAGTGCTTATACCATAACCTTATACCCTCTTATACCATACCCTTATACCTTCTTATACCATAACCTTATACCTTCTTATACCATAACCTTATACTCTCATACTGACAGTGCTTATACCATAACCTTATACCCTCTTATACCATTACCATATACTCTCTCACACTGACAGTACTTATACCATGACCTTACGGCCCCAGTATACTTAATGAAACTGAAATTGGCGGATTCGCACAGTCGAACCGGTTTTTAGTGGTTTGCGACCAAAACAAAGCGTCGGATTGGGCTTCGATCGTCGCAGTGTGTGTAGGCTGGCTAGTCTTCGCACAGCCTCGGTCTCCGCCCCCAAAATACACCCTCGCCTGCAATTGGTCAACAAGGCTAGACTTGCTGAAGCTGTTGAAGGATATATCCACAGAGACACTGAAATGACATCTTTAAAGAAACTCCTTTTTATATTTGATAACTTGATTTCACTCACCGCCGTCTTCACACTAGTCGCCAATTGCCCCGTATCAGCGTTGTGATTTTAAATATGTAATTATTTAATCCGTTTCCATCCTGCCATTACTTTTTCAACATAGCAATACTGCAAATGCCAATGTTTTAATTATAAAAGTGCACTTAATCCTAGATTTGATATTAGTTACATTTATTTTCTTACACTTAGATTCGTTGCTTTAGTTTCTGTGAATCGTTGTCTCTCCTCTTCTCTGCATTGACTGCATTTGCATTGACTGCATTTGCATAATGGGCGCATTAGCGCATTGAGACAATGACGGTGATATCGAAACTTATAACGAGTTTCTAATTTGCGTGTTGTGTCATTAAACTAACAGACCAAGTCGCAGTGAGTATACTCACATTTCCTCCCAGCGGTGTATTGTAAGTATACTGGGGCCTTTCATATGGACTGTGCTTATACTCTCTTATACTCTTTTACCTTTGATCCCCATATTGATTCCATAACGTTTAATCCATTACTAATAACTTTTGACCCTAGTGTATTTCATCCTGTATTTCTAATTTGTGATACACGGTTGATGTTAATGCAGCTGCCTGCCTGCAGAAAATCTGGGGCAGGTACATATTTAACTTTAAATAAACTTTTACATTTGAAATAACGCAGACCCCTGTTGAGAATTTTGAATGAAACGTGTTGCCAACCAAAAACCAATCATGTGAAATTGCTTATTCTTAGTGGTGTAAAAAGGGAAGCATATTTGAAGCATAATACTTGACAAACCTGGTGCTTTGTGTCTGTCTGTCTGTCTGTCTGTCTGTGTACATGTGTGTGGATTTACAGGGCAGTACCGTGAGTTCCATAAGCTGTATGGAGAGAAGCAGTTTGTTGAGGCGGGTACGCTCCTGCTGTCCCTGATGACGGCTAAGATAGCACCACAGAGCTTCTGGATGACACTGCTAACGGACGCGCTGCCTCTGCTGGAGCAGAAACGGGTGAGCGCAGGGGGCCATAGACGTAGCTGCTAGCTGGCTAATGCATCAGCATGGATGTAGCAGCTAGCTGGCTAATGCATCAGCATGGACGTAGCAGCTAGCTGGCTAATGCATCAGCATGGATGTAGCAGCTAGCTGGCTAATGCATCAGCATGGACGTAGCAGCTAGCTGGCTAATGCATCAGCATGGATGTAGCAGCTAGCTGGCTAACGCATCGGCATGGACGTAGCAGCTAGCTGGCTAATGCATCAGCATGGACGTAGCAGCTAGCTGGCTAATGCATCAGCATGGATGTAGCAGCTAGCTGGCTAACGCATCGGCATGGACGTAGCAGCTAGCTGGCTAACGCATCGGCATGGACGTAGCAGCTAGCTGGCTAACGCATCGGCTAGCATTTTAATATTATCTAAATTTAATTTTGCTAGATCAGTCAGTCACTTCTAATATTTGTATGACAGCAACTTGCCTGTGCTTTTCAGGCCGTAGTTCAGTAGTAATGCATCTCTAAGGGTGGCAGCAAGATAAAGGAACGGGTTGGTCTGAATTCAAGCGCAGGTGCTAAATGAGTCTCCCCTTTCTGAAAGGTGATCTTTTCGGCGGACCAGACGTATGAGCTCATGCACTGCCTCGAGGAGCTGACCGGAGGGAAGGCTGTCCCCAAGCTTGATCATCCCATGCAGGTTATAACCTCCAGTACACACTTATATTCAGGTTATAACCTCCCATACACACTTATATTCAGGTTATAACCTCCCATACACACTTATATTCAGGTTATAACCTTGTCATGGAGAATAACTGCCCGTGCACACACATGCAGGTTATAACCTCCTATACACACTTATACACAGGTTATAACCTCATCCTGGAGAATAATTACCCGTACAAACATGCAGGTTTTGACCTCGTCCTGGAGAATAACTGCACGTACACACACATGCAGGAAGCTTGTGGCTTTGCACGTTTCTGAGGTACAAAAAAAAGTGTGCAACCTGTAATGGATATGAAATGCATGCATGCAAATCTATATGTATGAGCTAAGCACCGAACCTCTAATAACCTCCCGCTGCTTTTGACTTCAGGATGAGGATGTAGAAACCACCAAGGTGGAGCTCCTCCGGCTGGCGCTGGTACGGAACCTGGCGCAGGCCATCGTGAAGGAGGGCACGGTGGAGGGCTAGCGCACGGTGGAGAGCTAGCACAAATCCGCGCGGCTTGCGCCACTCTCTACTGCTGTACATAAACTTATTACATCTGATCAACATGTGCTCTTTCATAATAAAACCTTTTTCAATTTTTGCAGAAGTTGATTCCAAGTTCTGGTCTTAGTGTGTGTGTGTGTGTGTGTGTGTGTGTGTGTGTGTGTGTGTGTGTGTGTGTGTGTGTGTGTGTGTGTGTGTGTGTGTGTGTGTGTGTGTGTGTGTGTGTGTGTGTGTGTGTGTGTGTGTGTGTGTGTGTGTGTGTGTGTGTGTGTGTGTGTGTGTGTGTGTGTGTGTGTGTGTGTGTGTACACGGGAGAGGGGTTGTTATAGTTTTTCCACAGAGTACAGTTATTTTTTTAAATTGCACTCAAAGAGGTTTCCATACAGAAATAAGAATAGTAAGTGTAGTAAAACAGAAAATTGTAAGCCCTTTGCCTCCTTGAAACCTCTCTGCTCACTACAATATCTAGACAAATTCACTAAAATATTCTGGGTGGATCTTTGAATGAAACAAACTGGAGGATGCTGAATGACTACCATTGAACCTGCTAGTATAGGGCAGGAACCTGCTAGTTCTGTGCTAGTATAGGGCAGGGCAACAATTGGAAAACAATCCTCCGCTCCCAGAAACACAAGTAATCGCCTATACCTTTCACTGTTGATCAGGGCCTCATTCCTCGTCCATGGATAACTCCGTTAGCTGGATAACTCCGTTAGCTGGATAACTCCGTTAGCTGGATAACTCCGTTAGCTGGATAACTCCGTTAGCTGGATAACTCCGTTAGCTGGATAACTCCGTTAGCTGGCTAACTGCCGAGTAAAACCCAGAAACCCCCTGAATATGGAACATATGAACTAGGGAAATCACTGTTGTGTGTGTAGGACAAGGGGGCTAGAAGGAACACATCTGATTCCAGATTTCCTGCCAACTTCTGTTAATTATCTAGCCAACTCATGTGATCTGACGTTTTAGAAGAATCTCTTGATAAGGTCATTAACAGCTGAAGTCTTGTGCCCTGGGTGGGGTTGCTGCAGTCTACAGCCAATTGGTTAATGATAATTGGGAATACCAAAATACTACACATGCACCGACCCTCCAGGAACCCCAGATCTGAGAAATGTGTCCTGCATAGAGGCTTAGTGATTATGCGATTCATCGCCGTTCTTATAAAGTTACTATAAAAATAACTGGATTGTTCAATGCTTAATAATAAATGGTTGGTTTCTGGTGATAAGACCCATGTACTATTCTTCATAAAAGAGACTGTTGTTCATAGAACAACAGCGCGAGACTAAGGGGCTGAAATCACAAGGTCCAATCCATTTTATGTGCCTCCCAGCCTCAAAAGTTAGTTTAAAAAAAAACAAAAATCTGACTGGTATAATTAAATGGATGTGTTCTTTCTCAGATCCCCAACACAAAAACCTAAAGCCTCATTATGAATCTCATGTATGATTTCATATTTCAAGCAGTTTCTGATTGCAGAACAAATGCACATACAGTACATATATTTTAGCCCCTTGGGCTACACATACACACACAAATATAATTACAATTCTCAGCAACATTGATGTATAAAGAATGGCAAGCTAACTAAAAATACTAGGCTATATTTTGAATGATTATGGGATTTGCCATTGGTTTAATTAAATTGTCAGTTTTAATGAGTGCTGTATATCACCTTAGTGCTTACCTGTAGAAGTGGGTTTGAAGGTTCCTTCTGGTGTGTAATTCAACAAGAGTTCAGAATTACTTAACTGCCTCACTCTTATTGAATACATTTTTCCAGGGAAACAACAAACAAGGCTCGTGACATGACATTTACAATTTTTCTTAACTTGGTAATTCGTCTTAATTATAGAGCAATTTGAACGCACACACTGGCATCCTTCATTATGGCCATATTGTGATCAGGCAGTATTATAGAAAGCCTACGCAGAGGTCCTTCGCCGCACGCTTCAAGATGGCTGCGTCCATCGCAAATTTTTTGAAACCTTGGACGTCCAGGTAAAATTTAAATTTGGGACAACAAATTATACGAAAAGGTTCAAGTTCAGATAGCATTAATACTTCATTTTTTTGCTACGCCTTCTATAGATTGCTGTTGAGTCCAAATGTAACTGTGGACAGTCATCTAGCAGGCCTGCAAGCCTATATCACTGCGCGATAGCTAGCTACGTTAGCGTGTCATTGTGGTTGACATGTAATTTAGCTACAATAAATTACAATTAAGGTACAATAAGTGACTGCTCCTGACAGTAGGGTAACCATTAATTGATATCATTAGTTAATCATGCTATTCGCTAAATTGGTTTGACCGCTCGCTAATTCAGTATTGGGTAAGTTGGATAGTTAACGTTAGCCATCTATTTACAATCTATACTGTGGTAGCTTGCAAATTAGTTAGCAAGCATTGAAAAGAGCAGATCGGTTTATGCGGTGAATTAACGTCTCGACCGACCGTCAATGTTTGGACATATCTATAACTGGCTTCCCTGCACTGTTTCAGTATTTTGGTGGCGAGATGGGCGCGGTACAACCCGTACTACCTGGAGCCAGAGCCTCGCAAGGACGTGTATAGCATACCTGAGACCGAGCTGACCGAGGAGGAAAAAACGGAGCGCGAGCTGAAAGCGGTCAGGCCGATAAAAGCTGCACCACCTGGACTTACCAGCTCCGTTTTCAGCGACCCAATGATAAGGTATGCGCTACTACAAACGTAAACACGGATGGTGTTGTAATTCTCGTGCTGGGGTACCCCGCCTTCTGGTCCTGGAATGCCACAGTCGGCGTGTATTTGTCATTACTTAAATCAGCAACGACTTCACACGCACGAAACCAGATGAGGGGTGTTCAAGTGTAATCAACTGCTTCAATCGATCAATTAAGTGCAGTGGGGTGACAAGCCAGCAAAAACTGTACAATTACCAGTTTAAATGGTATTATACTAATAAATGTGTACCCTTTCTTTTTTATAGTAAATTTATCAATATGATCATGCAAGATGGCAGAAAGGTTCTGGCAAGGAGTATCATGACCCAGGTATGCAGGTAAAAATATTTATCATGATCAATAGCTGGCTGTTTGCGCTTGCCACCACTGTTTATGTTTTTTTGGGGACTTTCTCTGTATAGACTCTGGAGAGCATAAAGAGGACCCAAGTGGAGAAGTACCACAAAGCCGCCGATGCCCAAAAGCCTGAGATCGAGTGCAACCCTTACACCATTTTCCACCAGGCTCTGGAGAACTGCAAGCCGGTGGTCGGCCTGACGTCTGTCCAGAAAGGTGGAAAGAACTACCAGGTCAGTGATGACCAAGACACCACAAGAAGAGTTCTGAATCAACTGTGACTATCAGGGCTATTACTTACTATAGGGTATTTACTTATGAGACAAACATACAGGAAGTGACCAACTGGACACCTCACTTCTCCAATATAATTTTCCCCACAATTTTTATTAAAGCACAACTGAACTTTGGTAGAACTTTGGCTTGTGCAGTTACCTGGCTTGGGTTGTGCAGTTACCTGGCTTGGCTTGTGCAGTTACCTGGCCATAACATGAGTCTAAAAGATGGCAAAATTAAATGGCTCTTTCCTGGCTTTTTCGTATTTTATTTGGAATGTAGATCCGAAGTAATTATTGCGCCAGAAACGGCGTTAATGCGCCGATGCTTCAGAAACCACTCATTGGTCCAAATTTCCACGGAAGCAAGCATTCCTGGTAGTATATATCTATGGTAAACAAACCAACCTGCCGTCTTTTCTGGTAGCTTGTTAACAACATTGAAGAAAATAGTACTTTTGTAACTAATTTAAATTGCACGGAAAAAAAAAATGTACGACTGGTTATTGTTTGTATTGACAGAATCCGCTTCGCTCGCGTTTGTGCACATGCTAGAAGTGTCATTTTGAGACTGTTATAGCTGCCCTATAGAAGTGAATGGAGAGCGACAAATACCCTATTCTGGATTATCACCCCAGGGGAGCACAGAGCAACTAACAAATATATTTCACCACCATTTGGACTCGTATCATGGCCAGGTAACTACACAACCCAAAGTTCAGTTGTGCTTTAATTGCCCTGCGTTGGGGTATTGGGTTATTGGCACTGCAAATATTACTTACACACACTTGCTCTGAGGACATTTGTTTTTATGGTACTTCAGGCTGAGCCACAGGTGACCCGGAAGCAAAGCCAAGGTTAACCTAAGTGTGTCGCTGCGCTGCAGGTTCCCACGCCGCTCTCTGACAACCGACGGCGGTTCCTGGCCATGAAGTGGCTGATCGTGGAGTGCCGGGACAACAAGCACCGTCGCACACTCATGTACGAGAAGTTGAGCCAGGAGCTGCTGGACGCCTTCGCCAACAAGGGCAAGGTGGTGAAGCGGAAACACGATCTGCACAAGATGGCCGAGGCGAACAGAGCTTTCGCACACTACCGCTGGTGGTAACAAGTCACACTTTTTTTGTTTTGTAATTCCTTGGGTGTGTCCCGATGACCTTCACTCCTCACCTCCACTCGTCTCCTACCCGGAAGTATGCAAAACAGCCTGTACAGTATACAGCGTACCTGACATTAAATTAGGACACAAAGATCGTTTTCCGGGGCATGGAGGAGGAGGTGGTAGTGGAGGAAAGGATGATAAATCTTTCGAGTATTGCCAGAATCGCAACCTTTCATCCTTCATTCATACTTCTAAGCAGATGTATTCATTATGGAGCAAGACTGATGTCATTATAGGACCCCATTCTAAAGGACATGGAACGGAGGATACATATGAGGACTATAATTATTGTAAAGTGTATAAATATTGAATAAATAACATTGCATCGTTTCCTCATGATTATGTGATATGCCAGAGTAATTAAATGACGTTCTACACAGTGCAAGTTGCTGGACTTGGTTTTTCATTGACATTTGGAGAAAGGACCTTTTTTATATATATTTTTTCATTAAATTAACCAGAAGGCAGTTCAAAACACTCTTTATTTGAACAATTCAGTTTCAAACAGGAATTGAAGTAGAAAGTCGGCAGTACAAAAATGCAGAGGGAAAAAAAAAACACTTCCCATATTTAATAACTTGACAAAAAGCTGAAAATGTTCTTTCCTCTGATTTTAACAGAAATCTGCTAAATGTGGTAAATGAGCATCTAGAAAAATATTTGGAACAGAATACTGAAACCTGTCCTGACCCAGAGAACTCTATTTGATAAAAAAAGGAAAATACAAAATATAGCTGCAAGCAGAAATTCCTGGGGTCCAAGCGCTTCTTCTACCGTCTATGTATTCCTGTTTCCCACTGATGGGATCAGTGTGTGACACATGCAGTGCAGTAGTGATCAGTAGTGAGTTTGGCGTACTATAGCACCACCTTGTCTCTTTTTTTTGCCTCAATTTTCCAGACTCGTAAAATGTCAAAATTGTCATCTGCACTATAATGCCACCAGGTGGCCAATCTGCTATATTTTAACCGATGCAAGACTTCAGCCATCCAAACAATCCTGGAGCCAGAGCCTAAGCATATCAGAGGGGAGAAATGATAAAGAATCAGGAGAAAAGCAATGGGGTACCTGCTGTGTTTCAACCTCTACTGAGGAAAGTCAAGGTTATTAATTTTTGATGATACTCAACTCAAAAACTTGAAAATATGTAAGTTCAAATTGCAATCACTTTTTAAATGTCAAGAGCTTAGATCTGGTAATTCACAAAGCAATAACTATGCAATATTACAATATGCAACAAATTTTTTAAACAGGGTGACCATCCCTATTCCACATTACAAAAACCCCTTTCCTCATTGGTCAGTTTAGCCAAAGCGTTTCAGTGGTTTTCTTCACTGCTCTGAATGGAAGACAATTTAGGCAGACAGGTATCAGTATTCAGATTCCACACTTCAAACAGCAACTTTGCTTGAACACAAAGTTTATAAACTTGATCTCCACACAACTGTCAGATTTTTTGTGAGTGAAGTAGGATTAGAAAAAAAAAACAAAATCAATCCAATCAGTGTCACGATTTGTGTTTAGAGGCCCGTGTTAGCTGTGGTCTCGCTGTATCGGGTTTCTTCATCCGTTTACGTGTTAGTAGGCAGAACTAAAGAAGCACATCGTTTGGTTTTCCTATAAATCACAGTAAGTGTCGCAGAATTCTGAGTCAAACATACATTCTGTTAAATCCGATAATAGTTGTTGTCAGATCACTTCTGGCCAGTTAAGAGCCTTAACACGCTGCACCCATCTTTCAGAATGAAGGATGGATACAAAGACGCGTGAAGCAGGTTCACGTCACATTTGCACTTCAGAGAAATGCAACGATCGGCGCTACACAAAGTGCAAGGCTTCTGCTCGGTACTCAATACTGCAGGACCTCAGCCATAATAGGGCTTCTGCTCGGTACTCAATACTGCAGGACCTCAGCCGTAATAGGGCTTCTGCTCGGTACTCAATACTGCAGGACCTCAGCCATAAGAGAGCAGACGGACAGCCCAGAGTAGAATACTCCAGGCCTTATGCACTGTAAATATGTTACATATTGCCATTCTGTGGACCAGACTTTATACAGCACAGAAAATAACTTTTCTATTCCTGGCACCAGTGAAATGTCTGGACTCTGAGAAGACACTTGCAGGAGACTGGAGAAATCATGTTAATATTTAGAAAAAGGATGATGTCATTCAAATGAGCTATCCTATGCCAAAACCAAAACCAAACCAGCTTTTCTGGGTACTGTATATTGCATATCGCAATACCTATTTGCTATACATTAGGGAAATTTCAGAGTGCAGCCTTTTGTGAGCTCAACATCCTGACCACAAGTTAACTGGGGTGGAAATACCGCTGCTGACGGTATTTTTGAGTACATATCACACCAGTTCATCTTATCAATGTAGCAAAGCTGCTTAGGCCATTCCCCATTCACTCCCAATTGCCTTAAAATAGCAATATAACAGACCAGTTCCTTTGACGTGTGTCTTTGGTTGCCATTGACAGCAGCTCTATGCAGAGGGTGCAACTTCACAATATAAGATGAAGTCAACGGATAATTCTCATGATGAAATATAAATGAGTGTAAAATAAAGTATTTTGCAACAGACACCCCATCCCCATCCAGCTATAATGGAATTTAGAGTCTCAAAAGAAAAAAGCACCAGTGCGTGTTCCAACATCCACAAAGCTAACTTACAATCTTAGAACTTAGAATATTTCACCATTTGATTTTTGCAAAGCATGACCCCAGACCAATGCACTAGCCTCTATACAATAATAAATAAATAAAAAAACACTCAAAAGCATTTGGCTGTACTCCTGAGTGGTGTTACAAACATCTTAAATGGAGAAGCTGTGTTGTGGTCTGTGACTCTTGATCTAAGCACAAAGCTAACAGGCTAACAGGAATAAGACAGACAACAATGTCCGTATCCACGCTTCCATTGCTCATCTTCCTGTAGTGGCCCTGGAGCATTGTGGGGAAAAAGTATCTTGGAACATAAATTGGACAGATGCACAAAGTGGACATCGTAAGTGATCAAGATCCAGTCATCAGTTCGTCAGTCAACTGCAGGGGTCTTCTTCACGCACAGCAAACTATATTTTCATAAATTAAAGTTAGTTTTTCCTTTTATCAGGGGAATGTTATGCCAAGGATACATGTGGAGCTTTGCTTCAGAACACACGTGTACTAAACTAAACTCCAACAATAACAGCCTCCTGAACTTCTACTCAAATTCTACTTCAAAAAACCCCCCAAAGCTCCAAGCTAACCTGAGTCCACAAATACACGCGTGGACATGATCCAAATAATACCCCTTCACACAATTTCAAATGTACTATGCTCTTTTTAAACCTATCACGTTCCCTCTCGAGTTCCCCAGTCCGAGCTCCACACCACAGAGCTCTCGTCTGCAGAGAAACAGGTCTCTGAATGTAATTAAATACCCCCCCCCACCCCCCCAGCCTCAGTCGGACACCTCGCTGTAGTAGTATTTCTGCGCCGTGTCGCTCAGCTGCCAGCCGCCGGCGCGGAACTCCAGGATCTCCAGCAGGAGCAGCCGGGCCATGGAGCCCAAGCCCTCGTGCAGCAGGAAGCCGTCACGCAGCAGGAAGAACAGCTCGTCCATGCGCGGCGCGCTCATGTTCTCCAGCTGGTCGCCGATGCGATGCAGCTGCAGCACCAGGCAGTCCACCTGCCGGGGGGGGAGGAGTCACATTTACATCTAGCCAATCAGCAGCTGCTTTTACCCACAGCACTGCAAACACAACAGTTTAGCCAACAAGCAGACACCAGCAGGCAGCGCCACAATAGATGCAATGAGATTGAGATAGAGATTTAAGTAGCAGATTCAAAACTGGCTTTGTAACAGAAAGGTTGCACGTTTGATTCCCTGGTATGACACCACCATTTTATCTGTGAGCAAGAAACTTAACCTGCATTCACTATATATCCAGCTGTATGCATGTACTACGTACAACTGCAAAAAAATAAATAATAAAGCTGTACAAGTCGTTCTTGATAAGAGTGTCTGCTAAAAACCCGTAATGTAACAAATGTAATGTAACAAATGTAATGTTACTAATGTAATGTTAATGTAACTGTAAAGAGCGACTCGGCTGTCCTGACAGTAGCAGGGAGCTCATTCCACCACTAGGGGGCCGGAGCACAAAAGAGGCGTGGCCAAGAAGAAGGGCCCTTTAGGAAACGGACGGCAAGGTGTCCGAAGGATGTGGAGTGGAGGGGTCTGGTGGACACGGTCCCCCACAACGCGCTGGATTTGTTCCTTCATTTTAGCATCATTTTCTCCCGGTCTCAAACACCCATAATCTGTTTGTGCTCATTGCTACAACCTCTACTCTCAATTTAGGAAAGTGCAGATAAGCGCAGATCTCAAAGCGCAGGTAAACATTTGCGGTCCTCTGAATGACACAATGCCAAACGGGGCTTCTTTTGCCTCAACGGTCCGACACTTGCGGCCGAAACATACTTCAAGCAAATACGCAAACGTGGACGCTTCGAGCTACGCAAAGTCGATTTCGTTCTAAAATGTGTCACCTGAAATTGTTGCTATAGCGGTGCAGCGAGGGACGCTATAGCAGCAACAACAGGAAACAACTTTCTTGTTCAATCTGTGCTTTCCTCTGGTTCGTCTTTCACAAACGTCATGCAAAAGAAAAACTGTTCGCGTAGCTGGAAGCGTCCACGTTCGCGTATCTGCGTAAGCTATGTTTCGGCCCTAAATCTCGCACAGACACGGAGATGGAGGAGGACGCCTCCTGTTCGCTTGTGTGCTCTTTGTGGGTCTGTGAGACATGTTTAGGAGGCGCCCCCAGTCGGCGGACGCACCTCCTCCTCGTTCTTCAGCGAGTCGGACTGGGCCAGCCGGAACAGGCAGTCATAAACCGGGTGCACCAGCGCCATCATGGGAATGTTGTTCACCTGCAGCGGGAAACAGACAAATCACCAAACCTCACCTTCCTGTCACTTACACACTCACCAAACCTCACTGTCTGTCTGTCTGTCTGTCTGTCTGTCTGTCTGTCTGTCTGTCTGTCTGTCTGTCTGTCTGTCTGTCTGTCTGTCTGTCTGTCTGTCTGTCTGTCACTCTCACTCTCACTCTCACTCTCACTCTCACTCTCACTCTCACTCTCACTCTCACTCTCACTCTCACTCTCACTCTCACTCTCACTCTCACTCACACACACACACACTCACACACACACACACACACACACACACACACACACACACACGTCACCAAACCTCACCTGTCTGTCTCTCTCTCTCTCTCTCTCTCTCTCTCTCTCTTTAATAAGACAGATACTGTCTTTAATAAGACAGATACAACAACGGTTAGTGAATTTCTTCTGGTCTGGTCAGCACTGGATACGGGCCTCTGCACTTTACCTGCCAACACAGGAAGGGGGGCAGGGCCTCATAGATATCAGGAGCAGGATTAGTGCTTTTCGGTTACAGGCAACGCAAAGACTCCTTCATAACAAAGAGCTGGCTTGGACCAAGACTGCCACGTGTCTCCTGCGGAAGGTGGGGAACCTGAGTTACGACCAGCAATTGTTCTTTTTAAACCTGGACGAAGTACGGCTGGAGCCTCTCACACCATTTTATGTGTCCTTGTTGAGAGCTTGGGCTCAGACACTCAAAGTACAAAGGGACATTTCACGACCTGGGGGATGGGTGATGGATGAACCTTTGTTCCACAACCCAATAATCCAGACCAAAATTCTGTTGTCGCCTAGCCTGAAGGGGAGGATGGTGAGAAATGGGCTCACAAAACTGTGCCACCTAAGAGATGGAGTGGGGTGGGTGAAGGCTGAAGTTCTCCAACAGCTGCTGGATGTAAAATCAGTACGTTTAGTGAAGAAAATCTTGGAGGGAGTACGTTCTGCTTTGCCCACTAACTACAGGAAGTTCCTGGAGCAGGAAAATCAGCGAGACCAAGCAGATGGAGAGGAGCTCCCACCCATAGTCGTCTCTGCAGCTGTGAATCCTGAAAACCTTGAGTCTGATGTGGCGCTGCTCAGTCTTGGAACCCCTGAGCTTGGAGATTTCCGGTGTGTAGATAAGAAGACCCTTTACAGGACATGCATCAAAGTAGCTCACCAGGGCTCACTGAGAGGACTTCAGGCGGCTGGGTGGGTCAGAGTTGGTGGGGCCAGACCCCTCTCTGAGGGGACGCTGGAGGGCCCTATATAAACCTCCCATAGAGAAACGCACAGCGGATCTCCAGTGGCGGGTTATTCATGGGGCCATAGCTACAAACAGACACGTGGCTCACCTAAATCCAGCAGTGGGTGGGGAGTGTCCATTTTGTAACACATTTGAGACACTCAGTCATCTCTTTTTGCAGTGTTCACGGCTCAGTGCCCTTTTTAGACTAGTTAAATCATGGATTGAAGCATTGGGGATTGCGTTCTCAGTTGAAGTTTTTATTGGGGGACCCAAATATAGTGTTCAATTGAAGAAACAGGTTAATTTGATAAACTATCTTTCAGGACAATCAAAACTAGCAATTTGGAAAACTAGGAAAAATAAAATGTTGGGAGCTGGGGGTGTAAATCCTGAGGCCATGTTAAGGGGATTTGTGGCTGCGCACGCATCAAAGTTGAACACGCCTATTACAAACTGGTTAATGACATGCCCAGTTTCAGTGAAATTTGGGCGGTGGGGGGGAGTTTTATGTGAGGTGGATGATGCAGGGCAGATTTCTTTAAAGTGCTAATTTTTATTATTATTATTTATTATTATTTTTTTTAACCTGAAAATGGTATCAGGTAAAGTTTGCCATGGTTGACATGTTTTCTTTTTTGTCTCTGTTGTGAACATGGTAGGGTGAATTGGATTTATGGGAAAAGGAAAATAAAGGAGTTTTAAATCTCTCTCTCTCTCTCTCCCTCCCTCTCCCTCCCCTCTCCCTCCCACTCCCTCCCCTCTCCCTCCCTCTCTCTCTCTCTCTCTCTCTCTCTCTCCTCTCTCTCTCTCTCTCTCTCTCTCTCTCTCTCTCTCTCTCTCTCTCTCTCTCTCTCTCTCTCTCTCTCTCTCTCTCTCTCTCTCTCTCTCTCTCTCTCTCTCTCTCCCTCTCTCACTCTCTCTCTCTCTCACACTCACACTCACACTCACACTCACACTCACACTCACACTCACACTCACACTCACACTCACTCTCTCACACACACACACACACACACACGTCACCAAACCTCGTCTGTCTGTCTGTCTGTCTGTCTGTCTGTCTGTCTGTCTGTCTGTCCTGTCTGTCTGTCTGTCTGTCTGTCTGTCTGTCTGTCTGTCTGTCTGTCTGTCACTCTCTCACTACTCTCCACTCTCTCACTCTCTCACTCTCTCACTCTCTCACTCTCTCACTCTCTCACTCTCTCACTCTCTCACTCTCTCACTCTCTCACTCTCTCACTCTCTCACCTCACTCACTCACTCACTCACTCTCTCACTCACTCACTCTCACACACACACACACACACACACACACACACACACACACACACACACACACACACACACACACACACACACACACACACACACACACACACACACACACACACGTCACCAAACCTCACCTTCCTGTCACAAAACCACCTGCCCACAGCTCAAAAGCATGTTTCTCTATTCGCAAACCTATATGATGTATGAGTTAATTACATAACTGTTTATTATATCGCTTTCATAACTCAAAAAGCCATAATTAAAGCTACACAAGTGTGAAGATCAGCTTTTGCTCAGACTGGATAAAGGGGAAATTAATGCTACGTCCTCCTCTTCCAAAAAAATTAAAGGATTTCAAGCCAGGTTTCAATAAACTCCCTCCTTCCAGCCTATTATTATACATTTTTTAAATTAAGTACTGAAGCTATTCCACACAAACAGTAATGATATATTAGCTTACTTAAAGGTTGTATCAGCGATTTTGGGTGGAAACATAAATGATCACATTCATCTTATTTTTCCTCACGATCCGCTAGCTGCCCTCCCCATAAGCAGGCCGTCAAAAAACCGCGTCTCTGTAGGCAGCCTATGCTCCGAGATCGTACACAAAAACAATGGTACTACCAACTACTCAAAACCAAAATAAACAGTATTCCAACCAATCACAATGATCTGCACAAACGTGACGTCACTTCTGAAGCGAAATCCCAAACAAACATACTTATGAATAATTATGTTATGTTTTAAAAAATAGTGTTCAAGCATCCAGAATTATAACCACGTTAATAACGTTTGTAAGAAACCAAACCGTTTGTAAATCCGTCAAGATTTCAGCGAGATAAGAGTATTAGCGTTTGTGCAGATCATTGTGATTGGTTGGAATACTGTTTATTTTGGTTTTGAGTAGTTGGTAGTACCATTGTTTTTGTGTACGATCTCGGAGCATAGGCTGCCTACAGAGACGCGGTTTTTTGACGGCCTGCTTATGGGGCGGGCAGCTAGCGGATCGTGAGGAAAAAAAAAATCATTTATGTTTCCACCCAAAATCGCTGATACAAACCTTTAATATTCAGCCACTTGTTTTTCAGTTGATGTTATATTCAAACTAATTTCAATGACAGCTCATAACAAAATGGCCTTCAGTGACAGCTCATAACCAAATGGCCTTCAATGACAGCTCATAACCAATGGCCTTCAATGACAGCTCATAACCAAATGGCCTTCAATGACAGCTCATAACAAATGGCCTGCAATGACATCACACAACCAAATGGCCTTCAATGACAGCTCATAACCAAACGTCCTTCAATGACATCACACAACCAAATGGCCTTCAATGACAGCTCATAACCAAACGGCCTTCAATGACATCACACAACCAAATGGCCTTCAATGACAGCTCATAACCAAATGGCCTTCAATGACAGCACACAACCAAATGGCCTTCAATGACATCACACAACCAAATGGCCTTCAATGACAGCTCATAACCAAATGGCCTTCAATGACAGCTCATAACCAAATGGCCTTCAATGACAGCTCATAACCAAATGGCCTTCAATGACAGCTCATAACCAAATGGCCTTCAATGACAGCACACAACCAAATGGCTTACTGTAGTTAGAATTTTTGCTTTTGGTTGGTGTTTTTTTTATTGTTGCAACCAATTGCTTTCAAACAATATAGCTAGCCTCTGATTTATAAGAGCTTATACACTGACTCAACATCACACTTTCATCATAGTCCCAACAACTCACAGTTCAGACTTGCATCCAGTGACTAAATATGAATGAACCTAGTAACCTTACATTCTAGCAAACTGAACCTAGTAACCTTACATTCTAGCAAACTGAACCTAGTAACCTTACATTCCAGCAAAACTGAACCTAGTACCCTTACATTCTAGCAAACTGAACCTAGTAACCTTACATTCTAGCAAACTGAACCTAGTAACCTTACATTCTAGCAAACTGAACCTAGTAACCTTACATTCTAGCAAACTGAACCGAGTAACCTTACATTCTAGCAAACTGAACCTAGTAACCTTACATTCTAGCAAACTGAACCTAGTAACCTTACATTCTAGCAAACTGAACCTAATAACCTTACATTCTAGCAAACTGAACCGAGTAACCTTACATTCTAGCAAACTGAACCGAGTAACCTTACATTCTAGCAAACTGAACCTAGTACCTTACATTCTAGCAAACTGAACCTAGTAACCTTACATTCTAGCAAACTGAACCTAATAACCTTACATTCTAGCAAACTGAACCGAGTAACCTTACATTCCAGCAAACTGAACCTAGTAACCTTACATTCTAGCAAACTGAACCTAGTAACCTTACATTCTAGCAAACTGAACCTAATAACCTTACATTCTAGCAAACTGAACCGAGTAACCTTACATTCTAGCAAACTGAACCGAGTAACCTTACATTCTAGCAAACTGAACCTAGTAACCTTACATTCTAGCAAACTGAACCTAGTAACCTTACATTCCAGCAAACTGAACCTAGTACCCTTACATTCTAGCAAACTGAACCTAGTAACCTTACATTCTAGCAAACTGAACCTAGTAACCTTACATTCTAGCAAACTGAACCTAGTAACCTTACATTCTAGCAAACTGAACCTAGTAACCTTACATTCTAGCAAACTGAACCTAGTAACCTTACATTCTAGCAAACTGAACCGAGTAACCTTACATTCCAGCAAACTGTCGCTCTCCTCTTTTCACAAAAACACAGTGTGTGTGTGTGTTGTGTGTGTGTGTGTGTGTGTGTGTGTGTGTGTGTGTGTGTGTGTGTGTGTGTGTGTGTGTGTGCGCATGTACAGTTGAGTTTTGCAGTGCTAGCTAGAAGTTCAACTTCAATCTATTAATTTTCCTGATGATGAAACTTCGATTACTATTTTTTCATAATCAAAAAGATGACCTAATCACTCCCACTAGTGTGGCCCGTACCTTGAGGTAGTCGAAGATGTTGCAGATGAAGGTGACGAAGCAGACCCACTCCAGCAGCGAGCGATTCCGGGTCTCCTCCCGGGCCTTGAACTCCTGCTGCAATCGGTTGAGCAGGTTTCTGCGGAACACGTTACCGTTTGTTTGCCTTCGTCTCTGCCTGTAAGGGTATCCAGAGAGAAACACTGATACACTAAACCCATTTTTACATTTTAGGCTTTTAAAACAGACAGCATTCCTTACTAACGTATAACGGCTATAGCCCACCTGCAAATTGAATCAAGCCCAGTTAACGAATCATTATACTACACTGCCATTCCTCACACTCAGTACCAACCGCACAATCTAGAGTAAAGATCATCTATGGCTCAGTACCAACCGCACAATCTAGAGTAAAGATCATCTATGGTATTATTAATATTTTATATTAGTTTCACTGTTTGTTTTTCGTCATTTGTTTTTTTTTAACCTTTCTTTTTATTATCTTTCTTATGCAATGTCAGTAAATTTTAACAATTTTCATCGTAAAATTAAAAAACACAACACACTCTCAGATGACCTTAACTCTAAAGATGTTTTTGGGAAACAGGGCCCTGATCCACTGGTCATGTAGCACTGGTATCCACAAACACAATATAATAGCTGGTGATGAAACATTTCATCAACGTCTCATCTGAAGCAATCAGAACATTTTCTCTCCAAAGCAAAAACATGGGAATCCCTGACAGCTCCGCCCACAAAGGTTCAATCTCCTCCTCTCCTCCTCCTCCTCCTCCACCACATCAAAACTAACAATAAGTCGGAAAATACTGAACCTGCCTTAATGTTATACGGTTATACATTTATTATTATTATTATTTTTTTTTTTAAAAAGGTTACCGGACACAAACGCATGTGAAAATGACATTTTAGCACAGGCAATAGCGGATCCCTGGGACGCGTACCTGCACGATAGTGTAGCAGATACGGCCCGCCTCTTTACTGAACATCTGGTCCTTCAGTGATTGGTCCACAATGACGTTGGAGACCTTCTCCAGATCCACTGAGCTGGGTTCTAACAAGGAGCAAGGAAATCCTGAGATAAAGCCTTTTCCAATCCCCATTAAACCATTAGAGAAACAAACAGCGCGGTGACCTTAAGCTGACCTTTCAGCGCCGTCTTGAGCAGCTTCTGGGTCTCCATGTCAAACGACTGGATCTTGTAGTCCTCTTTAGAGTTCTCCATGACGCCCGAGGGACAATCACAACCCTGAAGAACGTACACACACACACACACACACACACACACACACACACACACACACACACACACACACACAAAACCTGTGAGAGACAAGCACTGTATAATGGGACACTTTCATATGATGACTACGGGTCCGTGGAGTGGCATATCCACCTTAAAAACAGTCATCACAGTGCGTCTCAGGGTTACCCTAAACGTAACCATACAAACCCAACCCTAACCCTGGTTTGGAACTTAATTGTGACCTTGCCAATGCAGACTGCAGAACAAACCCAATTTGTCCAAACAGGTAAACATTTCATTCCCGATTACACTGGGTTGTTAAATCATTTTGTCATTAAACGTTATGGTGACTTTATAAGATTCAGAAGAAATAAAACGGAAGGTTTAACTGCTACAGCATGTAGGCTACTACCCTTAAGGATGCACTTGAATTGCACCCACTCACTCCCTCAATGTGCATACAGAGATTCAGTCATTTAATCTGCGTTGCTTTCCAAAGGCAAATGTTCTTAAGAGTTTAACGTGTGTGCGTGTGTGTGTGTGTGTGTGACTCAATTAGGCATACTGCGCTGCCAAACGCTGCAAGCTGCCTCACAGCAAGACAACTGCGCTCAGTGAAGTGCGATACTACAGCTGGAGAGTCATCAATCTACAGTAGCTGTGCATAGACTTTTATACAGCTATAAATAGGACTAGGTTAAATAGCCAGTGTATCCCAATACACTTAATACGTGCTTAAAAGACTAACAGTAAATAGGATTATTCGCAATTCTAAAACCTTTGGGTAATAAACATATCCACTGAACTCACAGTAACACACATCCGCGCATAACTACATTTGACAGCTGAAAACACAAGCTCACAATATTTTGTAACCCATGGCTATTAGCCAGTTAGCACGCAAACTATTTCCAGTCTAATGACTGCGTGCGTAACGTTAATCCAAATAACAGTTAGTTAATATAAACTTTCAAATGCAGAAGTGATTCTGAGGTTTATCTTTTCTTAGTAGTTTTCTAACGTTAGGTCTTTCATAAGTTAGCTGGCTCGCTATGTAACAATTATACAACACTCGGTTAGACACAATGAAGAACTCTATCCCTGGAAACCTACTAACGACGTTATACAGCTCGCAGAATCAAAGAAAATCAGTAACTTACACCCTTCTTCGCAAAGTGAATTTTAACCTCGTGTACCGAATGCTATCTAGTGCTAACTTAGCTCGCTGTTTACGTGCAGCACCCTCACTCTCACCTTCTGGCATCGCTCAGGCGCTTCTTTCATTTTCTCGTACTACGATGCACTTTACACCTATTTTACGTTAACATAGATGTGATCGTGACGTACGAGCTATTCAGAATGCTTGTACTAGCAAACAACGAAATGGGTGACCCGCTTGGCCAACTTATAAGAAAAGTTAATAAGCACACGCAAGAGCAGCTTAGTTAGCTTTGCTTTCTTGATGGGAATAAACAGAACACGGCTAACTGAAGCAAGGTGTAACGTTACCCTTACGTTACTTGTAAAGAACAATCAGTTATTTTAACGTTAAACCAAACAGACACGGCCGCGAATGAAAGCTGTTTGACAATCATAAGTAAACTAGCAATTCTTACGCTACTTTATTTCAACTTCACTCCGCGCGACGTTTCATTTCCAACCACCATGCATTTCCTTTTCGGGTTTTAGGTCACTTCCTGCAAACATAAATAAATGTTAGCATGCCATGCGCATGCGCAGAGCCACTAAATATGAATAGTACGCGGCGACCCACACAGTTGATTCTGGTGGTATTTGGATCGTCTGAAGTCTGAACAGAGCTCAGTTGATGCTTGTGAATAAACATTAGCTTGTGAGGACGAATTCTGCGCAGACTGGTGGTGTTCTTGTATTTCAGAGCGCCACTCGGTCAGATTGAATGCCAGAAAACGAATTTGTCCAAGAATTTTTCCAAAACAGGTTAATATTCCCTGCTTATTTACAGGTATCAGTAAAACATGCACGGTTCGGATGTACCAATATTATGAAATAACACTAATCTATTAGTGTTATACCAGAGCCGATAAACATTATCACACCATCCAGATAAAATAGCATTAGCTGTGTATGTGATAACATTATGCTACATTGCCGTGGCAGCATAGCATGAGGGTTATGGCATTAGGCTTAAGTGGTTGTAAACTTGACAGTGCCGTTGTACCCATGTAAAGTAGCTACCCAACAACGTAGCCTACTTAAATTACAAATACGGAAACGTGTAAAAGTAAAAGCTAAAACAGGTGCTCCTAAAACAACCTGCTGAGGCGCTTGTTTTTATTTACGGGATGCATCCTTTGGACTCTAGATGGAAAACTAACGGTGTCAGGGAGGATCAATGTTTCCGTTATTAGGAGACGGATGAACATTTAACTCGGCTACACAAAATTGGTCATGTACCTTACAGTACAGAAAACCAACCTTCAATTTATACAAAAATTACATGGCAATAGGTATTGTTGTTCGTAAAAAATGTATTTTTGTTTTTTTAGTATTGAGTACATTACACATTACACTCTTCCCATGGTTTACAGGGTGGTATTAAATACGAGGTTAAAAAAAACAAAAAAACACAACGATGCAGATGACATTGGAATACATCAAAAGAAAAAGAAAAACAATAAAATAGGCCATAGGCCCAGTCATAATTGAATACAACGGACTGCACTAGATGGTGTTCGGTCAATCGCACTGCAGCTCCACAACTGCCCGTTAAAGCCTGAATAGCGTATAAACTAAAGATTGAGGTCATACTTTTTAAAATATAAATCGCATTTTATAGCAAAGTAAGACCAATAAGTTAATGGCACATTTGTTGAATACTACATGGCAAGCTGGACACTGTATACCCATATACAGTATGTGTATTTTTAAGTGCTTTTCTAGGACAGGGCTTACGATGCGATACTTACAAACTATGATGTCATTATAAAACATGTAAAAGCGGTAGCATAGAAGGCACATGTAGCATATGCTGTCCTTGATAAGTGTTTGATTTAGCCATTAAATAAATAGTAACAAAATAAAATGTATACATTTAAAAGAATCAAAGTTATGACTAAAAACCACATTGACAATTACATCTTGTTCGTAATATGTATAAACACTTCAGCACCACAGTGAGGTGAGAACCAAAGAGTCCAGTCTTTGGTTGACGACCAACTCGATACCCTTTTTCCCTTCTTAACATCTTGGATTTTCAAAGTGCGAGTAGACTGAGAATTCTGTGAGGTTTCAATGTTTCAATGCATTCATTGTGTAAATTCACTTTAAATGTAAAATAACTGATGGCCTGCTTTCGTTCTGAAAACAAACCATTACGAATGAACGTACATTTTTCTCATGTGTTCCCAAACATAATTTCCCTCACGTGTTCAACGGTCATAAAATAAACCCATCCCACACCAACCATCTCAAAACAACACCTAATTTTAAACCGACAGATAAAATAACAGACCAATATTCCTCTTGTGGATTTCCTCCACAGCACAAAATGTGTACACAGAGAGGGCAGACATTGTTCAGCTCCTCTGTTATACGAGGTATTCAGGGAGATAATAGTGCTTCTTATTCCTGATTAACTGGAGGGGTTTGAAGACACTGGCCTGGGATCATTTCACTTAAAACTAACTTTCCAAACAGTGTTTGTTGAGAGAAAAAAAAAAAAAAACTCACACTTGGATTAACTGGCATGTTGAGACCAGGCCACCGTCTCTTAAGAGAGCACTTTCCCTCCCATAAAACACTACTACGGTACCAGACGCGTTGTTCACGTTTGCTAGAATATACTATTAAAGTGTGTGATACGCAAAACCAAAATTCAGCACAGGAGTTGGGCTTGAGGTGAATCATAAAAAGGGCAATTATAGCGCGCAGTGTGGAACACTCCCCCCAGTGAAACAGCGAGTTTTTACCCCTTCCTCCACACCTCAATCCTGTCCCTACTATAGAACTTTGTGATGCGTGATTGTGCCGTGCGATTGCCCCGCCCCCAGGGTTCCCAGCTCCATGCCCGCCCCCCCCCCCCCCCCCTGCCCCCCCTGTCCCCCTCTCCACTGCTGGGACCAGCCTGCGTTACGCTGGGCGCTGGTCCTCCTTCAGGCTGCAGAGGGCGCTGCAGAAGAACTCGTACCAGAAGAAGGTGAAGCCGGTGGACAGAGCAGCTTTCACCAGGCTGGGGTACAGACCCTTAAAGAACCCCCGTATACCCTCCTCCTTAGCGATCCGCAACACGCAGTCCAAGAAGCCCCGGTAGGACCGCACCTGTGTGCAAGCACACACACACGCGCATACACACACGCACACACCCCGCATGTACACACACACGCGCATACACACAGATACCCGCAAGCGCACACACACACACACACACACACACAAACACACACACAAACATAAAAATATATTATTTAATAAACATCATATATTTTTAGAGGAATTTTTTTTTCTTTCTTTTTTTAAATGACCATTTGTTTACTATCGAGATCAAATCACATCTGGAAATCCACCCAATCACTGAAACATCCTATATAAATCCACCCAATCACTGAAACATCCTATATAAATCCACCCAATCACTGAAACATCCTATATAAATCCACCCAATCACTGAAACATCCTATATAAATTCGGGAGAATTACAGACGTCATGTATAGATTGAATGTAAAGGGCACTCTATTGCCTCTAAATGTGTGAATTGAAGCAGATCTGAGCCCAGCACCGTCTCACCTCCCCAAAGCGCTGCCTGGCCGCCTCAAAGCCCCGCACCTGAAGCCTCTTTTTGAAGAGGTCGAAAGGGTAGGTGATGCTCTTGCTCAGGACTCCAGCACAGCTACCGCACAACAAGCTCTGGAGGCTTCCTGGAGACGACCGAGGAGAGGGTAAAATCACCCGTCAGCCAATCAGCCAAGTCACAGACACTCAAAGCCCCGTGTGTGAGCCCCGTGTGTGAGCCCCGTGTGTGAGCCCCGTGTGTGAGCCGCGTGTGTGAGCCCCGTGTGTGAGTCCCGTGTGTGAGCCCCGTGTGTGGAGTCTATCAGAAAACACAACGGACCACCACACCCCGTCATTCAGCCCCTCCCTGCTGTGAGCATGGCCACGCGTGACCTCTGACCTCTGGAGCCAGGCTCTTTGGGCTGCGGCCACAGCAGGTTCTTAAAGACGTTGTAGAAGAAGAACTGCAGGCCAGCATAGGGGAAAATGGCGACCATGGTGGGCGAAAGGCCGCGGTAAAACGCTGGAACCCCCCTCTGTGCGGTACATGGCAGACACCGCATGCCTCAGGGTGTGATAGACCTGTACAGTGCACCCAAAGAGATGTGTGTAAAACCGGCAAACAGCTAGACCTGGCTAATATTGCTGGTGCTTTATATGTATACTGTCCGTGTTCATGTAGAAACCTTGCATCTCTGAACAATGTAATTCTCTGGAACAGCAAAGAAAAAAAACTGCTTCTATTTCCCCATTTATCAGCATTACCAACATTATTAGTTGTGGAGTTAAAAAAAATTATAATTACTACACAGATCTGGATAATAACTGAATGTGTGTCAAAAAAACAAAACAAAATGGAGACAAGATTTCTTCATGACACCGATGAACACGCGCACACACACACACACACAATGTGTCGTATAAGATGATATAAGGTGTATAAGATGATATAAGGTGTATAAGGTGATTTGGGCATGATGCCCCCTTACTTTGGGCTCCCCTTGGGCAGCGAAGCGGGTCCTCAGGGTGTCCAGCGGCTGACAGACCACCGCGGCCGAGCAGGCCGCCAGACCCCCGCACACAAAGTGCACGCCTGCCGTCTGGCTGCTGTAGGGGGTGTTCTCGTGCACCAACTCCGTCAGAAACTGGAAACTTGCAAACTGTAGGAACGCACCCAATATCCACTCAGTACGGAAGTGATATTCAGTACGACCACAACCAGAAGGACAGAGAAAGACTCAGTCTGACTAAACACCACCGGAACTACTCAGTTAGACTCACGAAGACCCAGAATGCCAGAGGAAGACTGAGCAAGAATCAGTTATGCAGTACCACTGTCCACTGCCATCAGTACAGCCCAGGACCCATACAAAATCAAGTTTCTCTGTTTGCCTGCAATATATCTTTATTTAAGTAATGCGACAGGCATAATGTAACTGTGTGAAGCAAACATTCTTTGGCACAGAGTTGCAGTGAAAAGCCAGAGAGGTTCAGTGTGATGGCAGTATGCACTGCAGACGGCAGTACGTAGTGGGAGCGGTATGCAGTGAGCGGTATGCAGTGAGCGGTACGCAGTGAGCGGTATGCAGTGAGCGGTATGCAGTGAGCAGTACACAGTGAGAGCGGTACGCAGTGAGCGGTACGCAGTGAGCGGTATGCAGTGAGCGTTACGCAGTGAGAGCGGTACGCAGTGAGAGCGGTATGCAGTGAGCGGTATGCAGTGAGCGGTATGCAGTGAGCGGTACGCAGTGAGCGGTATGCAGTGAGCGGTATGCAGTGAGCGCGGTACGCAGTGAGAGCGGTATGCAGTGAGCGGTATGCAGTGAGCGGTATGCAGTGAGCGGTACGCAGTGAGCGGTATGCAGTGAGCGGTATGCAGTGAGCAGTACACAGTGAGAGCGGTACGCAGTGAGCGGTACGCAGTGAGCGGTACGCAGTGAGCGGTATGCAGTGAGCGGTACGCAGTGAGAGCGGTACGCAGTGAGAGCGGTATGCAGTGAGAGCGGTACGCAGTGAGCGGCATGCAGTGAGAGTGGTATGCAGTGAGCGGTATGCAGTGAGAGTGGTATGCAGTGAGTGGTATGCAGTGAGAGTGGTATGCAGTGAGCGGTATGCAGTGAGAGTGGTATGCAGTGAGCGGTACGCAGTGAGAGCGGTATGCAGTGAGCGGTACGCAGTGAGAGCGGTATGCAGTGAGAGCGGTACGCAGTGAGCGGCATGCAGTGAGAGTGGTATGCAGTGAGCGGTATGCAGTGAGAGTGGTATGCAGTGAGTGGTATGCAGTGAGAGTGGTATGCAGTGAGTGGTATGCAGTGAGAGTGGTATGCAGTGAGTGGTATGCAGTGAGAGTGGTATGCAGTGAGCGGTATGCAGTGAGAGTGGTATGCAGTGAGCGGTACGCAGTGAGAGCGGTATGCAGTGAGAGCGGTACGCAGTGAGCGGCATGCAGTGAGAGTGGTATGCAGTGAGCGGTATGCAGTGAGAGTGGTATGCAGTGAGTGGTATGCAGTGAGAGTGGTATGCAGTGAGTGGTATGCAGTGAGTGGTATGCAGTGAGAGTGGTATGCAGTGAGTGGTATGCAGTGAGAGTGGTATGCAGTGAGCGGTATGCAGTGAGAGTGGTATGCAGTGAGCGGTACGCAGTGAGAGCGGTATGCAGTGAGCGGTACGCAGTGAGAGCGGTACGCAGTGAGCGGTACGCATTGAGAGCGGTACGCAGTGAGCGGTACGCAGTGAGAGCGGTATGCAGTGAGTAGTATGCAGTGTGACAGCGGTACACAGTGTGACCGCGGTATGCAGTGAGCAGTATGCAGCGAGCGGTACGCAGTGAGAGCGGTATGCAGTGAGCAGTATGCAGTGTGACGGCGGTACGCAGTGAGCAGTACGCAGTGTGACGGCGGTATGCACTGCAGACGGCAGTACGTAATGAGAGCGGGACACAGTGTGACGAGGGTGTCTGGCACCTGGACGGCTCCAAAGCAGACGGACAGCAGCTGGGCGGGAACGTGGCCCTTCCAGAAAGCTCCGAGACCCTCCTCTGCCCGGATGCAGCGGGACGCCTGCAGGAGCCCCCAGTACTTACCCTTGGGGCACTGGGACGAGAGCTGCTCTATCTGCAGCTGGGGAACAAAAAGAGAAGCAGAGTCTGTATCTACAGCGCCACCTACAGACAGATATGGCAAACGTGTGTGTGTGTGTGTGTGTGTGTGTGTGCATGTACGGTACGTGCGCACATACATACACCCACCTTTTGTCCATAGTCCCCCCCCATTTTCGGGCATCAAAATATTGGGCAGTTTAACATAATGTAGAATAAAGTAGTAATTTTTTATATTCAGTCGCATATCCTTTGCATGCCATGACTTCCTGATAATCCAAAAATATCAAAAGACTCTTGATATCTTATTTTCTGGTACAAGCGATACTACAACCTCTCTGCATTTGAATTGATCTCTATGGGAATTGGGGGGTGGGACTAGATTTAGCTGTAAATTATGCTGGAACAGTATGGAATACATGGTTGGTAAAATGGCTCTAAGTCATCAAGGGTCTGAGGTATCAAACGAGCCTCAAACGATGACTCTGCTGCCAGATATGCAGTAGATATGGATGCATCACTTTAAGGGTTGTTTCTCCTGACAACTTTTCCTATTGAACTCTATGGAAAAATAAGTCACAGACATCAGGAAGTCATGGCATGCAAAGGATATGCAACCAAATATTAAAAATGATTACTTTATTCTATATATAAATGCAGGGGTGCCAATAATTGTGGCACACGTGGTTTTGTTAAAAATAATTATTTCTTGAGGGATTTTTTTTTCTCATAATAAATTTACTTTAATTAAAGGTTGGATTTTTCTCATTTTTTCAGTGTGACATTAAAATAATTCACCGAACAGTACATTTTTTATAACCCTTTTTACTCATCTTTACCAGGGGTGCCAATAATAGTGGAGGGCACTGTATGTACAAGCATACACATACACACACCCTATACATACGTATATATGTACAAGCATACACCTACACACACCCCATACATACGTATATATGTACAAGCATACACCTACACACATGTATATATGTACAAGCATACACCTACACACACCCTATACATACGTATATATGTACAAGCATACACCTACACACACCCTATACATACGTATATATGTACAAGCATACACATAGACACACCCTATACATACGTATATATGTTGTTTGCCACCAAACTGTCAGTTAGGACAGACTGTTTCACTTGAAATTTTATTTTAGTTAAACAATATATAAAACAATGAATCATTCTGGCAATAAGCACCTCTGATAGTAATGCTAAGAACCATTTGTCCATTTGTATTGTGAACAACATGTGATGTAGCAGCAGTGCCAGAGCCTAGGCTGGAACTGAGCATGCTCAGTGAGCCTGAGGGTTTGGGTGTGTCTCTGTGACTCAGTGCTTCAGAGCCTAGGCTGGGACTGAGCATGCTCAGTGAGCCTGAGGGTTTGGGTGTGTCTCAGAGCCTAGGCTGGGACTGAGCATGCTCAGTGAGCCTGAGGGTTTGGGTGGGTCTCTGTGACTCAGTCCTTCAGAACTGTGGTCACATGACCCAATTCCAGCGCTATGATACTTACATTAGAAACAGCAGCACACCAATCTGAGAAATAGCTTCAGTAATCCATGCTTTTTTAAAATATATATATTTTATATATGTATTAAGTTTTAAAACTGACCTGTTACAGAATAAATCATGTTTTAAAGTAGGCCTCTTAAGGCACTGTTCTAGTGCATGGACGGGCCCCTCGGCCAGCCAACTCTGTTAAATGTATTTATTGCATGGACTGACACAGGCCAAAGATCATTTTTTAAACTTGTTTTACTCCTTATTTTACAAATTATTCGCAATCTTCTTGGCACCCACTAAGAGGGGCTAGTGCATTATTCTTTCAGGGGGGGGCAGAATTCCTCTCTACTACCCTGCTGGGCAGAGACAGGATTGCCTGCATAGAGGAATTTTAACAGAAAGGGGCTCCAGTGTAAACTATGCTGTGGCCCAAAAAGGTCACAAGAAACATAGCACGTGAATGTGTTGCCATGGAAACAGTAACTTGCGGGGCCAGTAAATAATGGAATATAGGCCGGGGGGCCCATACAAGGCGCAATGTCCACCCAGGAGCCTCTGCTCACCTGGAATCGGATCTTGATGACGTCCAGGGGGGCTGATCAGAGCTCGCGTCACCATGCCAGAAGCGGACCCGGCCAACGCCGCCTCCTCGGTGCTGAGCGCTTGGTCTTTTGCACGTGGGTCATAGCCTACCATCGCTCAGGTCTGTGCAAAACGGAGCACAGCGGGGTTAACCTAACGTCTCGTGCAGATGGGGCAAACATTCTTTCAAATGCGATCGACAGAAGGTGATGCCTGTCGTAATTCTTTACTGTTGGTTCAGTTAGCTAATTGGCTAAATAATGCTTGTGACAAATGTCAAGAGGAAATAGCTAGTTAACGTTAGATACATGACGTGGGCACTGGCTACAGACAAGGTTGGACGTCAGCATTAAATGAGTTATCGTTTAGGTTGTTAATTCCATAATTTTTTGTGCTGCTATGATGTGTTATCGCTAACGTTGTCTCGCTATCGCTAAGCGATCTCGCTAACAATCACTGAAAATGTTAACATAACAGAGGACTCACCTTTAGGTATATGCAATTTGAGCGACATAAACCAGTAAACTTGCAAAATCACAAGAAACAAGTGAGGAGTGCATTCATAAAATTAAAAACATTCCACCGAATTTCACTGAGTAGTTCTGTCAATTGACAAACAAGCTACAACAACCTCAACGAAATTGAAGTCCTTGGTGGCTTCCGGAATTGTCGCACAAGACCCGCCTTAAACGTGATTGACACATCGGTATGGGCACGCTGTATCCAGGCTGTGGCTGGAACAAGCAGAGCTCGAAAGAGGGTGTGTCGTGCAATCCGCCAATAAGGAGGCCAACAACCGTACGCGAGCAAATTCTAAGCAAGGTCATGAGAAAACAACATGGAAGCAACCCTGCAGAACGAAAGCAATGCAATCAAATCAAGCAATCAAAAGGCTGATATTACTAACGCTTTGCAACGATATGAACTGCGAAACTGCGAGTCTGACATTATTTCGCGACACGTTTAGCTAGTTACATAGCTTGATATGTAGTACTCCATAATATTAAGTTTTATGATCTGGCTTGTATCTTAACTAACGTAATACGTTTCGATCGTATGCCTATATATCTCCCATAGACTGTAAACGAGGGTTTACTAGAGAATCTTTAGGTTTACTATACAAGCTTGTGTTGAGACTTTAGCCAGCAGATGGCGATATATGGAATAACTGTACGGCACAACGTTCTTGATCATTGCACGGGGCAGTGACCCCACGCGACAACAGTACCACATAAACGCAGTATAAAAATGAATACGTTTGCGCAGCGCCTAAACTGTCAACAAGTAACTTATCAAGGATCTGCTTGGAACTCCCCATACTCTCTGGACAGATGCCCGTAGGCAAACAGACATTGATTGGCTTATCTATAAACCTCATTATTGTTATGAATGAGTATAGGCCTACAGAAGGGATGGCTGCCCCGTCTCTTAAAACAATTGACAAAAAACAAAAATCTTTGATTTAAAAACGTGAGTGGCAGGCGAAATCACAAATAGAAATGACCCAATTCTAATTCTCTGAACAGCATGTAAGCTTCATTATTACTAATGAGAATGTACCCGTGTTGAATTTATTGACCGTTTAACTCGATTAGACACGTGGCAACGGCCGTGTACCAACCCAGCATTCAAGTACAAGGGAATGGGCTGATCAGCTGCTCCGACTTGGGCAGTGTGTAACTGGTCTGTGTTCTGGTTTTATAGTGTTTGTATAAGGTGCAGTTGAACAGTTATTGCCCACATATATTTTATCTCTAATCCAGTGGGGAGACAACAGAGGCAGCTAAAACAACATCACTAGCCTATGGATATGGTAGGCTAAGCATGCCATGGGTACTGCCTGGAGGGCTACAACGTCAACAGAAAGTTGTGGTTTCTTTTCAGTTAGCAGCCAATTAGATGTAAATGAATCACTGGAGCTGAAACGCACTGAAAACCAGCAGACCCGGTGGCCCAGTAGGACTGGATCTGACACGCTTAAGTAGAAATAACCAAAACAATTCAAAAGAATTAGATAAATTGTGCAATACAGGGATACTAGAGGGAAATTGTGTAACACAAGGAGCTGGTTGCTCATAGTACAGTGATAATATGGGACAGCATTATGTCTTCGACAAAGCAGTCCTGCATGGCAGCCCAGGAACATAGTTCATTAGTCAGAATTTCGAAAAAGCTTCCAACATAAGCCTTGAAGCCGCAATGTACAGCAGGTTTTGTCGTAAATCCCTTTCCTTGCACGGAAAATACCCACTTCATACCGCATAGTCAGCACCTGGCTTTGAGCTTGGATCTTTTTATCTTCTCCGAAGCTGAAAGCGCTTTAAAACATGCTGCCAAAGGCCAGCGATGTACTGCAGCTAAAAGTGCCATTTCATCCAATCATAGCGTAACAGACAAAGCAGCACCACAACCAAGGGCCGCACACTACAACCAGGCCACACGTTCATGGCACCCTGCAACCTAACTCAATGTGGGGTTTATAGAGTAGCACAGCCCATGTGATTAAGGCATATTGTGCACTGCACGATCCAATAATGCATCCTTTGGCGGCTGAACCTTTAACCGTTAACCTCTGATTGGCTGAGGGCTTACCCATTTCCTGTCTCTCCAGGGTCATTTCAGAGAGAAGGAAGCATTCAACCCACTTAAAAAAAGAAAAGAGAAAGACATCCAGTGAGGGTTGGGGGGTGGGGTGGGGGTGGTGTTGAAGGCCAAAGCACATACTAAACGGAAAGCGTTTTGTCCCATGTCTTTATTCAGAGTATTGTCCCAAATAAAGGATTTTGACAGCCAGGCCATGGCCCCACTGTGAAGCGACGTCAAGCCAGGCCACGCCCCCACTGAGGCGACGTATCAGATGAAGCGCAGAGAAGAAGCCAGCACAGCGGTGACGCAAAGACCGCCGTCAGTAATACAACATCGACAACAACAAAAAAATGTCTGGGGAACCGAGAGACCAATCAGAACAAACCGCATCACCTCCATTCAGTCACACGATTGGCTATGATGTACAATTACTACAGCCCTCTTGATACATTCAAGATTATTAAAACATGAATATTCTTTTCAACACTTGACATACTCTTAAATAAAACACAGAAATTGGCCTCAGAAAAGGTCAGAAATGCCCCCCCCCCGAAACGCAGTCACGTTCCTTTACACTTTACACTATAACACTTGTTTCAGTTCTTTTCTCATTTCATTTTTATTAATTTGAAAACAGAACCAAGAGAACACAAAATAAAAAAAGCAAAAACATTGAGTATTATTAGGTAAGAGAAGGCAAAAACAGAACAAACAGAAAAGACATTTAAATAATAAGGGTCTTCCATGAGGATATTGGCAAAGAAAAGGCGAGTTTTTTTTTTTCTTTTTTTCAGGGACAGAAATGGCTATTTACACTTCCTGTCACTGCAGGGCTGGCTGGCATACATTTCCCAGCAGGCCTGGTTGGTACACATTTCCCAGCAGGCCGGAGAAAGTGAGACAGCGGTGATGGAAAAGGCACTATCCAGAGAGAACAAAACACACCGACAAAAAAGTGCTCAACCATCCCACACACAACACCAAACGAACACGATCACAGACAGACTCAATGCAGGCCGTTTCCAGACCACAAACATACTGGACATTATTTGATTATGTCATGTACTTTTATACAGTGTAAGTATGTATATTCATTTATGTGTACAGTGTATATACACACACACATAATCCGGCTTGCTTCTCAAGTCTCTTGCCGTTGTGTTCAGGTCCTCGACCATACTTCCTTTGTGTCAATGTCTGGTTTGACTTACGACGGCTACATTCATGATCCAAACACCTGCAATAAATACACAGGTAGGCTGCAGCTTTAATACATGATGTCATACCTCCCAGCTCTCTGCTTTAATACATGATGTCATACCTCCCAGCTCCTGCAGAACAACAGCTTGAGAATGTTGTCATTTTATTCTCTCTTTTTCTTTTTCCTTTTGGCCGTCCAGGAAGGACCAATGAGAGCTCAATTTCTATGCCTTAAATAAGTTATCTGAGAGCATTCAGATAATTGAGGACAATTACAAGGGCAGTTGAACAGACCTCAGAACTGGAGCTGCTAGGTCTTATCCAGACTGGCGAGAAGCAGTACATCATTTACAGAATCACAAAACAAACAAAAAGCACACGAGGTGAAACAAGACAGGCGAAATAAACACTCACACATACTCACACACACATGCATGTGTGGTAAACATACATACACGCATACACAAAAATATTCTTTAAAAAAATGGAATTTCTATACGTGATTTATTGACAGAGCCCAATGCTGATATTGAGACCTGCTGCAGTTTGCATCAAGTTTTTACAATTTTTGTTATTATATATATTTTTTAGTACTTAAAATTTTCTGTTTTTTTTTTTTGTTTCTTTTGTTTTTTTTTAAATTGCAATTTGTTTTTAAACGGCATTAGGTGTGTGTGTAAAACATGCGGAGGGACACTACAGAGGAGAGGGAATAAGCAGGTGAGGATATTTACGGATAAAATCATCTCTCGTTTAAATGATGTTTTGAAAAGATTTCGGAGCACTACGTTTCTTTCGTTTTTTTTTCTTCTTAGTTTAGTCTTGTCGGACAGTCCCGGCGCAATGGCGGCGTTCACCGTGGAGTGAACTTTCTCAGTATCAAGGTGGCTTTTCCCCCTCTCCACCCCCCCTCCCTCTGTTCTTCTGTACTGCTGCAGGTCTGAGAGAGAGGGGCGGGGCAGGGGCGGGGCGAGGGGGCCGGAGCGTGTTTTTTTTTTGCAATTTTTTTACATGTTCCTGTTGACGGGGGTGACGTAGTTGCGGGGGAACATGCCCGTCTGCCCGTGGCAAGCTCCTTTCCACCAGTTTGGGTCGGAGTTATCCAGGACCTGGATGAAGTCCCCGCGTCGGAAACCCCAACTCTCCATCCTCCTGGGGGTCAAAATCAAACAGAGCCTGGACATACGCGGGATGCTGAGGAGGGAGAGAGAGAGAGAGAGAGGGAGAAAGGGGGAAGGGAGGGAGAGGGAGGGAGAAAGGGGGGAGGGAGAGGGAGGGGAGTGAGAGGGGAGGGAGAGGGAGAGAGAAAGGGAGAGGGGAGAGAGTTTATTGTGTTTATCCTTGACAATCTTTTTATGCATGTATGTATCTTTCATTCATGTTTTCTTAATTGTCCGATAAAAAAACTAAAGGAAAGACAGCAAAGCTTTGTCACCAACTCCTAGGAGAGAACAGCAAGAAATATAGATGCCCTCACAGGAGTTTTGATCCTTGAAATGTAATATTGTGCTTTTACTGAACACAGCCGTACCTGCAGAAACCCTCACCAAACAGGCCCACCCTACCCCTGTCTGAAATGGCCGACTGTGTCCACAACGCTGGCGGCGTTGTCCGAGTCAGTCAGCTGATTACAACGCGTTGCTGGGGCTAGGGTTTGAACCTGCGGCTGTAGAGCCAAGCCTACGCTCTAATTGAGGTCTTTACTGAGCGAGACGCCCAGGAGCCCGATGAGATGCTGATCCCCAGGAAGGGAAGTGCTGTGGACCAGGGGTCTGTGCATGCAGTTCACAGTGTGACCACCAGGGGGAAACCTCACCTGGGGAACCTGCTCTATGTCCCTCAGGAAGATCTGTTGGGTTCCGGGACACAGAGGTAGAGCGGTGATAATCCACCAGCTCGTTCAGCGAGTTAAACTTCACCACCCACAGGAAGTACTTCCCCGCTCCGTCACGAAGTACTTTGAAATGCTGGCACTTCATTTCCGAACCTGGGGAGAGAGAGAGAGGGAGAGAGACAGAGAGAGAGGGAGGGAGGGAGAGAGAGAGGGAGGGAGGGAGAGAGAGAGAGAGGAGGGAGGGAGAGAGAGAGGGAGGGAGAGAGAGAGGGAGGGAGGGAGGGGAGGGGGGAGAGAGAGAGGGAGGGGAGGGAGGGAGGGGGAGAGAGAGAGGAGGGAGGGAGGGAGGGAGAGAGAGAGGGAGGGAGGGAGGGAGAGAGAGAGAGGGAGAGAAAGGGAGAGTGGCAGAGAGAAAGAGAGCGACAGAGAGTAAAGAGGGAGAGGAGAGAGAAGGTTAACAGTCACGACAAACACACAGACGTTACAAACATTTACGCTCATGTATTTTAAGAATGCTTACGTTTGGCATTTTATTAATCGGTATTTTTTCTAATGTTTTTCTTTGCAAATATTTTGATCCTTTCCCTTAATTTCCAATCTACTTTTATTTCCTTAGTTTACCCATGGACAAATGGTGGAAATTAGACTTAAGACTAATAAATAGGCTATAAAAAAATTAATGCAACCCATCTGATACTTTTAGCTTTTTGCTAATATGTTTTTATTTTTGCCAGAACAGATGGAAAAAATACACAGCTCTTTGATTTGGGACAACCCTGTTACTGTGTCCTGATCTTGTCCAAGTGAGTCTCTGTGTGTGTATTTACAGTAGCTAATCTGCATGTTTACATGTCTCTGTGTGTGTATTTACAGTAGCTAATCTGCATGTTTACATGTCTCCTGTGTGTGTATTTACAGTAGCTAATCTGCATTTTTACATGTCTCTGTGTGTGTATTTACAGTAGCTAATCTGCATGTTTACATGTCTCTTGTGTGTGTATTTACAGTAGCTAATCTGCATGTTTACATGTCTCGGTGTGTGTGTATTTACAGTAGCTAATCTGCCTGTGTGAGTGTAAATAAAGCTTCTGGGTCAGAATGAGAGAAGACAAGGGAGAGGAGAGGTGTGTTGTGCAGTGCATTGTGGGATAGCAACAGTTGGCAGAACGGAGCAACTAAGAGCATTATTTCAGGACTGCAGAAACACAGTACAGTGACAAAACCAATAACAAAGTAAAGATATTGCAATGAGATATTCCCGTCATATAGAGAGAGAGTATGATGCTTCAGGAACTGGGGTCAGAGGTTGCAGGTTTCATTGCCTGGTGTGACACTTCCCTCTAGTGCAGGGGTCCCCTGCTCCTGGAGAGCCGCAGGACACTTCCCTCTAGTGCAGGGGGTCCCTGCTCCTGGAGAGCCCGCAGGACACTTCCCTCTAGTTGCAGGGGGTGGCCAACCCTAGACTGGGGCGAAGGTTTACCTTCCAACATGACAACGACCCGAAGCACACAGCTCTTTCCACAGATGTTCAATTGGATTCAGGTCTGGGCTCTGGCTGGGCCACTCACGGACATGCACAGACTTTCTCCGAAGCCACTCCTTTGTTCTCTTGGCTGTGTGCTGTCATGTTGGAAGGTAAACCTTCGCCCCAGTCTGAGGTCCAGAGCGCTCTGGAGCAGGTTTTCTTCAAGGATCTCGGTTGTACTTAGCTGCATTCATCTTTCCCTCTATCAGGACTAGTCGCCCCGTTCCCGCTGCTGAAAAAAAACATCCCCACATCATGATGCTGCCACCTACCATGCTTCACTGTAGGGATGGTATTAGCCAGGTGATGAGCGGTGCCTGGTTTCCTCCAGACGTGACGCTTGGTATTCAGGCAAAAAAGTTCCATTTTGGTTTCATCAGACCAGAGAATCTTGATTCTCATGGTTTTGAGAGTCCTCTAGGTGCCTTTTGGCAAACTCCAAGCGGGCTGTGATGTGCCTTTACTAAGGAGGGGCTTCCGTCTGGCCACTACCATAAGGCCTGATTGGTGGAGTGCTGCCTGGATGGTTGATCTTCTGAAAGGTTCTCCCATCTCCACAAGGATACGCTGGAGCTCTGTCAGAGTGACCCTCGGGTTCCTGCTCACCTCCCTGGCCAAGGCCCGTCTTCCCCCGATTGCTCAGTTTAGCCGGGCGGCCAGGTCTAGGAAGATTCTTGGTGGTTCCAAACTTCTTCCATTTACGAATGATGGTGGCCACTGTGCTCTTTGGGACCTGTAAAGCTGCAGAGATTTTTCCGTACCCTTCTCCAGATCTATGCCTTGGACACAATCCTGTTTCTGAGGTCTGCAGATAATTCCTTTGACCCCATTGCTTGGAGTTTGCTCTGACATGCACTGTCAACTGTGGGAACTTATATAGGCAGGTGTTGGTAATCCCCAATCATGTCCAATCAATTGAATTTATCACAGGTGGAACTCCAATTAAGTTGTAGAAACATCTCAAGCAGTATCAGTGGAAACAAAATGCACCTCAGCTCACTTTTGGGTGTCATATCAAAGGGTGTGCACACACTTGTGTACATATGATAATTTACATTTGGATTTTTTATAAATTAGCACAAATGTATAAAAACCTGTTTTCACTTTGTCATTATGGGCTATTTTGTGTAGAATTTTTGAGGACAAAAAATTAACTCAATCTATTGTAGAATATGTCTGTAACGTAATAAAAACGAGGAGAAGGTGAAAGGGGTGGGGAGACTTTCCGGCTTGACTGTATGTATAAGCATATTTATATGTGTGTATGTATGATATGTATAAGTATATATGTATATGTAATGCATATAATGTAATAAGTATATGTATGTATGTATGTATATAGTGTATAAGTATATGTATGTATGTATGTATATATGTATGTATGTATATATGTATATGCATGTATGTTAGAGTTCTCAGTTTCAGCCCGAGCCCGACGGGGCCTGAAAAAGCCCATCGGGTAGGGCCGGGTTCGAGCCGACAATTTATGCTAATTGGTCGGGTCGGTTAGGGCTCGGGCTGGCGCAAAAAAAAAAAAGAAAAGAAAATAATGTCTCTGTGTGTGTATTTACAGCAGGCTAATCTGCATGTTTACATGTCTCTGTGTGTGTATTTACAGTAGCTAATCTGCATGTTTACATGTCTCTGTGTGTGTATTTACAGTAACTAATCTGCATGTTTACAATGTCTCTGTGTGTGTATTTACAGTAGCTAATCTGCATGTTTACATGTCTCTGTGTGTGTATTTACAGCAGGCTAATCTGCATGTTTACATGTCTCTGTGTGTGTATTTACTGTAGCTAATCTGCATGTTTACATGTCTCGGAGTGTGTGTTTACAGTAGCTAATCTGCATGTTTACATGTCTCTGTGTGTGTATTTACAGTAGCTAATCTGCATGTTTACATGTCTCTGTGTGTGTATTTACTGTAGCTAATCTGCATGTTTACATGTCTCTGTGTGTGTATTTACAGTAGCTAATCTGCATTTTTTACATGTCTCTGTGTGTGTATTTACAGTAGCTAATCTGCATTTTTACATGTCTGTGTGTGTGTATTTACAGTAGGCTAATCTGCATGTTTACATGTCTCTGTGTGTGTATTTACAGTAGCTAATCAGCATGTTTACATGTCCTGTGTGTGTATTTACTGTAAGCTAATCTCCATTTTTACATGTCTCTGTGTGTGTATTTACAGTAGCTAATCTGCATGTTTACATGTCTCTGTGTGTGTATTTACAGTAGATAATCTGCATGTTTACATGTCTGTGTGTGTATTTACAGCAAGGCTAATCTGCATGTTTACATGTCTCCGTGTGTGTATTTACAGTAGCTAATCTGCATTTTTACATGTCTCTGTGTGTGTATTTACAGTAGCTAATCTGCATTTTTTACATGTCTCTGTGTGTGTGTTTACAGTAGCTAATCTGCATGTTTACATGTCTTTGTGTGTGTATTTACAGTAGCTAATCTGCATGTTTACATGTCTCTGTGTATTTACAGTAGCTAATCTGCATGTTTACATGTCTCTGTGTGTGTATTTACAGTAGCTAATCTGCATTTTTACATGTCTCTGTGTATTTACAGTAGCTAATCTGCATTTTTTACATGTCTCTGTGTATTTACAGTAGCTAATCTGAAATTTTACATGTCTCTGTGTGTATTTACAGTAGCTAATCTGCATTTTTACATGTCTGTGTGTGTATTTACAGTAGCTAATCTGCATGTTTACATGTCTCTGTGTGTGTATTTACAGTAGCTAATCTGCATGTTTACATGTCTCTGTGTGTGTATTTACAGTAGCTAATCTGCATGTTTACATGTCTCTGTGTGTGTATTTACAGTAGCTAATCTGCATTTTACATGTCTCTGTGTGTATTTACAGTAGCTAATCTGCATTTTTACATGTCTCTGTGTGTGTATTTACAGTAGCTAATCTGCATGTTTACATGTCTCTGTGTGTATTTACAGTAGCTAATCTGCATGTTTACATGTCTCTGTGTGTATTTACAGTAGCTAATCTGCATTTTTACATGTCTCTGGCTCAGTATTGTATGTGATGATCTCGGCGCTCAGTATTGTATGTGATGATCTCTGGCTCAGTATTGTATGTGATGATCTCGGGCTCAGTATTGTATGTGATGATCTCGGGCTCAGTATTGTATGTGATGATCTCGGGCTCAGTACTGTATGTGATGATCTCGGGCTCAGTATTGTATGTGAGTGCTCTCGGGGCTCAGTATTGTATGTGATGATCTCGGGCTCAGTATTGTTATGTGATGATCTCGGGCTCAGTATTGTATGTGATGATCTCGGGCTCAGTATTGTATGTGATGATCTCGGGCGAGCCGGGCTCTGGCTTCAACTCACTCGGGTCGGTTCGGGTTTGAATTTTCAGGCCCGTTGAGAACTCTAATGTATGTATAAGAATATGTAGGTATATATGTATAAGTATATGTAGGGTATATATGCATAAGTATATGTATGTATATATATAAGTATGTATGTATGTATAAGCATATGTATGTAGTTATAAGTATATGTAAGGTATATATATGTATATAGTATATGTAGGTATATATGCTATAAGTATATGTATGTAATGTATGTATATATGTATAAGTATATGTATGTATGTATGTATATATGTATAAGTATATGTAGGTATATATGCATAAGTATATGTATGTATGTATGTATAAGTATATGTTATACGCAGTGGTACGTACTTGACAGAGAGAGAGAAGTCCCCCGGTGCGCTCTCGCTCTCTCTGATCAGGAACGCCCCGTCATGTCTCTGTTTGTTCAGCATCCTCCCTCTGCTTTGGCCCGCGGGATCTTTCCAAAAAACCACCTATAACACACACACACACTCGCACACGCACACGCACTCGCACACGCACCGTACACACACACGTACACACACACACACACACACACACGTACACACACACACACACACACACACACACACACACACACACACACACACACACACACACACACACACACACACACAGATGGGCTTGATAAGACATTAAATGAGCATCACATTAGCAGACACTCAAACAGCATTTATATGTGAAAACGTAAGCGGTGTAATGAGAGTGTAACTAAGTGTGCACACAGACTATAGTAATGTTGTTGTAATGGGGGGGGGGGGGGGGAGTGTGCACACAGACTATAGTAATGTTGTTGTAATGGGGGGGGGGGGGGGGGGGGGAGTGTGCACACAGACTATAGTAATGTTGTTGTAATGGGGGGGGAGTGTGCACACAGACTATAGTAATGTTGTTGTAATGGGGGGGGGGGGGGGGGGGAGAGTGTGCACACAGACTATAGTAATGTTGTTGTAATGGGGGGGGGAGTGTGCACACAGACTATAGTAATGTTGTTGTAATGGGGGGGGGGGGGGGGGAGTGTGCACACAGACTATAGTAATGTTGTTGTAATGGGGGGGGAGTGTGCACACAGACTATAGTAATGTTGTTGTAATGGGGGGGGGGGGGGGGGGAGTGTGCACACAGACTATAGTAATGTTGTTGTAATGGGGGGGGAGTGTGCACACAGACTATAGTAATGTTGTTGTAATGGGGGGGGGGGGGGGGGGGGAGTGTGCACACAGACTATAGTAATGTTGTTGTAATGGGGAGTGTGCACACAGACTATAGTAATGTTGTTGTAATGGGGGGGGGGGGGGGGGAGTGTGCACACAGACTATAGTAATGTTGTTGTAATGGGGGAGTGTGCACACAGACTATAGTAATGTTGTTGTAATGGGGGGGGGGGGGGGGGGGAGTGTGCACACAGACTATAGTAATGTTGTTGTAATGGGGAGTGTGCACACAGACTATAGTAATGTTGTTGTAATGGGGGGGGGGGGGGGGGGGAGTGTGCACACAGACTATAGTAATGTTGTTGTAATGGGGAGTGTGCACACAGACTATAGTAATGTTGTTGTAATGGGGGGGGGGGGGGGGGGAGTGTGCACACAGACTATAGTAATGTTGTTGTAATGGGGAGTGTGCACACAGACTATAGTAATGTTGTTGTAATGGGGGGGGGGGGGGGGGGGGGGGAGTGTGCACACAGACTATAGTAATGTTGTTGTAATGGGGAGTGTGCACACAGACTATAGTAATGTTGTTGTAATGGGGGGGGGGGGGGGGGGGGAGTGTGCACACAGACTATAGTAATGTTGTTGTAATGGGGAGTGTGCACACAGACTATAGTAATGTTGTTGTAATGGGGGGGGGGGGGGGGGGAGTGTGCACACAGACTATAGTAATGTTGTTGTAATGGGGGGGGGGGGGGGGAGTGTGCACACAGACTATAGTAATGTTGTTGTAATGGGGGGGGGGGGGGGGGGAGTGTGCACACAGACTATAGTCATGTTGTTGTAATGGGGGGGGGAGTGTGCACACAGACTATAGTAATGTTGTTGTAATGGGGGGGGGGGGGGGGGGGGGGAGTGTGCACACAGACTATAGTCATGTTGTTGTAATGGGGGGGTGGGGGGGGGGACCGCCTGATCTCTGTATAACTGAGCAGCAGAGAGGATCGGTGGTCTTCTCTACATGGATATGTGTGGCAGAGTGATCCCTATGGCCGAGACTCTGTGACTCACTCTTACTCAAACCCCTGACGTCTCCCTGCGCGTTAAATCAATCCGGCACGCAGAACCAATGAGGCCATCGCCGTGAAATCCCCGTCTACCACCGATCCCAAACGGGAGGCAGAACATTCCTAACGCACAGCATTTATACTGTATAATACAGTATGATATGGAAGAACACAGAGTCCTTATGCACAGCATTTATACTGTATAATACAGTATGATATGGAAGAACACAGAGTCCTTATGCACAGCATTTATACTGTATAATACAGTATGATATGGAAGAACACAGAGTCCTTATGCACAGCATTTATACTGTATAATACAGTATGATATGGAAGAACACAGAGTCCTTATGCACAGCATTTATACTGTATAATACAGTATGATATGGAAGAACACAGTCCTTATGCACAGCATTTATACTGTATAATACAGTATGATATGGAAGAACACAGAGTCCTTATGCACAGCATTTATACTGTATAATACAGTATGATATGGAAGAACACAGAGTCCTTATGCACAGCATTTATACTGTATAATACAGTATGATATGGAAGAACACAGAGTCCTTATGCACAGCATTTATACTGTATAATACAGTATGATATGGAAGAACACAGAGTCCTTATGCACAGCATTTATACTGTATAATACAGTATGATATGGAAGAACACAGAGTCCTTATGCACAGCATTTATACTGTATAATACAGTATGATATGGAAGAACACAGAGTCCTTATGCACAGCATTTATACTGTATAATACAGTATGATATGGAAGAACACAGAGTCCTTATGCACAGCATTTATACTGTATAATACAGTATGACATGGACGAACACAGAGTCCTTATGCACAGCATTTATACTGTATAATACAGTATGATATGGAAGAACACAGAGTCCTTATGCACAGCATTTATACTGTATAATACAGTATGATATGGAAGAACACAGAGTCCTTATGCACAGCATTTAGACTGTATAATACAGTATGATATGGAAGAACACAGAGTCCTTATGCACAGCATTTATACTGTATAATACAGTATGATATGGAAGAACACAGAGTCCTTATGCACAGCATTTATACTGTATAATACAGTATGACATGGAAGAACAGAGTCCTTATGCACAGCATTTATACTGTATAATACAGTATGATATGGAAGAACACAGAGTCCTAACGCACAGCATTTATACTGTATAATACAGTATGATATGGAAGAACACAGAGTCCTTATGCACAGCATTTATACTGTATAATACAGTATGATATGGAAGAACACAGAGTCCTTATGCACAGCATTTATACTGTATAATACAGTATGATATGGACGAACACAGAGTCCTTATGCACAGCATTTATACTGTATAATACAGTATGATATGGAAGAACACAGAGTCCTTATGCACAGCATTTATACTGTATAATACAGTATGATATGGAAGAACACAGAGTCCTTATGCACAGCATTTATACTGTATAATACAGTATGATATGGAAGAACACAGAGTCCTTATGCACAGCATTTATACTGTATAATACAGTATGATATGGAAGAACACAGAGTCCTTATGCACAGCATTTATACTGTATAATACAGTATGATATGGAAGAACACAGAGTTGTTCTATGGTTTGGATTTGCCTGTAAGTGTGAGCCAGGACTGTACAGGTTATATAACGTGCAGTTTTAGTGCATCAGAATAATATAATAATATATAATAATATAGGCGGCAGTGTAGTATAATGGGTAGGGAACTGGGCTTGTAACCAAAAGGTTGCAGGTTTGATTGCCAGGAGGGACACTGCTGTTGTGATAATGGCGGCAGTGTTGTGGACAGTGTGGTTTTGTGATAATGGCGGTAGTGTTGTGGACAGTGTGGTTCTGTGATAATGGCGGGTAGTGCTGTGGACAGTGTGGGTCTGTGATAATGGCGGTAGTGTTGTGGACTGTGTGGTTCTGTGATAATGGCGGTAGTGTTGTGGACAGTGTGGTTCTGTGATAATGGCGGTAATGTTGTGGACAGTGTGGTTCTGTGATAATGGCGGTAGTGTAGTGGACAGTGTGGTTCTGTGATAATGGCGGTAGTGCTGTGGACAGTGTGGTTCTGTGATAATGGCGGTAGTGTTGTGGACTGTGTGGTTCTGTGATAATGGCGGTAATGTTGTGGACAGTGTGGTTCTGTGATAATGGCAGTAGTGTTGTGGACAGTGTGGTTCTGTGATAATGGCGGTAATGTTGTTGGCAGTAGTGCTGTGGACAGTGTGGTTCTGTGATAACGGCGGTAGTGTAGTGGACAGTGTGGTTCTGTGATAATGGCGGTAGTGTTGTGGACTGTGTGGTTCTGTGATAATGGCGGTAATGTTGTGGACAGTGTGGTTCTGTGATAATGGCAGTAGTGTTGTGGACAGTGTGGTTCTGTGATAATGGCGGTAATGTTGTGGACAGTGTGGTTCTGTGATAATGGCAGTAGTGTTGTGGACAGTGTGGTTCTGTGATAATGGCGGTAATGTTGTGGACTGTGTGGTTCTGTGATAATGGCGGTAGTGTTGTGGACAGTGTGGTTCTGTGATAATGGCGGTAGTGTTGTGGACAGTGTGGTTCTGTGATAATGGCGGTAATGTTGTGGACTGTGTGGTTCTGTGATAATGGCGGTAGTGTTGTGGACAGTGTGGTTCTGTGATAATGGCGGTAGTGTTGTGGACAGTGTGGTTCTGTGATAATGGCGGTAGTGTTGTGGACAGTGTGGTTCTGTGATAACGGCGGTAGTGTAGTGGACAGTGTGGTTCTGTGATAATGGCGGTAGTGTTGTGGACAGTGTGGTTCTGTGATAATGGCGGCAGTGTTGTGGACAGTGTGGTTCTGTGATAATGGCGGTAGTGTTGTGGACAGTGTGGTTCTGTGATAATGGCGGCAGTGTTGTGGACAGTGTGGTTCTGTGATAATGGCGGTAGTGCTGTGGACAGTGTGGTTCTGTGATAACGGCGGTAGTGTTGTGGACAGTGTGGTTCTGTGATAACGGCGGTAGTGTTGTGGACAGTGTGGTTCTGTGATAATGGCGGTAGTGTTGTGGACAGTGTGGTTCTGTGATAATGGCGGTAGTGTTGTGGACAGTGTGGTTCTGTGATAATGGCGGTAGTGCTGTGGACAGTGTGGTTCTGTGATAATGGCGGCAGTGTTGTGGACAGTGTGGTTCTGTGATAATGGCGGTAGTGTAGTGGACAGTGTGGTTCTGTGATAACGGCGGTAGTGTTGTGGACAGTGTGGTTCTGTGATAACGGCGGTAGTGTTGTGGACAGTGTGGTTCTGTGATAATGGCGGTAGTGCTGTGGACAGTGTGGTTCTGTGATAATGGCGGCAGTGTTGTGGACAGTGTGGTTCTGTGATAATGGCGGTAGTGTAGTGGACAGTGTGGTTCTGTGATAACGGCGGTAGTGTTGTGGACAGTGTGGTTCTGTGATAACGGCGGTAGTGTTGTGGACAGTGTGGTTCTGTGATAATGGCGGTAGTGCTGTGGACAGTGTGGTTCTGTGATAACGGCGGTAGTGTTGTGGACAGTGTGGTTCTGTGATAATGGCAGTAGTGTTGTGGACAGTGTGGTTCTGTGATAATGGCGGTAGTGTTGTGGACAGTGTGGTTCTGTGATAATGGCGGTAATGTTGTGGACAGTGTGGTTCTGTGATAATGGCAGTAGTGTAGTGGCCAGTGTGGTTCTGTGATAATGGCGGTAGTGTAGTGGACAGTGTGGTTCTGTGATAATGGCAGTAGTGTTGTGGACAGTGTGGTTCTGTGATAATGGCGGGTAGTGTTGTGGACAGTGTGGTTCTGCGATAATGGCGGTAGTGTTGTGGACAGTGTGGTTCTGTGATAATGGCGGTAGTGCTGTGGACAGTGTGGTTCTGTGATAATGGCAGTAGTGCTGTGGACAGTGTGGTTCTGTGATAATGGCAGTAGTGTTGTGGACAGTGTGGTTCTGTGATAATGGCGGTAGTGTAGTGGACAGTGTGGTTCTGTGATAATGGCGGGTAGTGTTGTGGACAGTGTGGTTCTGTGATAACGGCGGTAGTGTTGTGGACAGTGTGGTTCTGTGATAATGGCAGTAGTGTAGTGGCCAGTGTGGTTCTGTGATAATGGCGGTAGTGTTGTGGACAGTGTGGTTCTGTGATAATGGCGGCAGTGTTGTGGACAGTGTGGTTCTGTGATAATGGCGGCAGTGTTGTGGACAGTGTGGTTCTGTGATAATGGCGGTAGTGTTGTGGACAGTGTGGTTCTGTGATAATGGCGGTAGTGTAGTGGACAGTGTGGTTCTGTGATAATGGCGGTAGTGTAGTGGACAGTGTGGTTCTGTGATAATGGCGGTAGTGTTGTGGACAGTGTGGTTCTGTGATAATGGCGGTAGTGTTGTGGACAGTGTGGTTCTGTGATAATGGCGGTAGTGTTGTGGACTGTGTGGTTCTGTGATAATGGCGGTAGTGTTGTGGACAGTGTGGTTCTGTGATAATGGCGGTAGTGTTGTGGACAGTGTGGTTCTGTGATAATGGCGGTAGTGTTGTGGACAGTGTGGTTCTGTGATAATGGCGGTAGTGTTGTGGACTGTGTGGTTCTGTGATAATGGCGGTAGTGTTGTGGACAGTGTGGTTCTGTGATAATGGCGGTAGTGTTGTGGACAGTGTGGTTCTGTGATAATGGCGGTAGTGCTGTGGACAGTGTGGTTCTGTGATAATGGCGGCAGTGTTGTGGACAGTGTGGTTCTGTGATAATGGCGGTAGTGTAGTGGACAGTGTGGTTCTGTGATAACGGCGGTAGTGTTGTGGACAGTGTGGTTCTGTGATAACGGCGGTAGTGTTGTGGACAGTGTGGTTCTGTGATAATGGCGGTAGTGCTGTGGACAGTGTGGTTCTGTGATAATGGCGGCAGTGTTGTGGACAGTGTGGTTCTGTGATAATGGCGGTAGTGTAGTGGACAGTGTGGTTCTGTGATAACGGCGGTAGTGTTGTGGACAGTGTGGTTCTGTGATAATGGCGGTAGTGCTGTGGACAGTGTGGTTCTGTGATAACGGCGGTAGTGTTGTGGACAGTGTGGTTCTGTGATAATGGCGGTAGTGTTGTGGACAGTGTGGTTCTGTGATAATGGCGGGTAATGTTGTGGACAGTGTGGTTCTGTGATAATGGCAGTAGTGTAGTGGCCAGTGTGGTTCTGTGATAATGGCGGTAGTGTTGTGGACAGTGTGGTTCTGTGATAATGGCGGTAGTGCTGTGGACAGTGTGGTTCTGTGATAACGGCGGTAGTGTTGTGGACAGTGTGGTTCTGTGATAATGGCGGTAGTGTAGTGGACAGTGTGGTTCTGTGATAATGGCGGTAGTGCTGTGGACAGTGTGGTTCTGTGATAACGGCGGTAGTGCTGTGGACAGTGTGGTTCTGTGATAATGGCGGTAGTGTAGTGGACAGTGTGGTTCTGTGATAATGGCAGTAGTGTTGTGGACAGTGTGGTTCTGTGATAATGGCAGTAGTGTTGTGGACAGTGTGGTTCTGTGATAATGGCGGTAGTGTAGTGGACAGTGTGGTTCTGTGATAATGGCGGTAGTGCTGTGGACAGTGTGGTTCTGTGATAACGGCGGTAGTGCTGTGGACAGTGTGGTTCTGTGATAATGGCGGTAGTGTAGTGGACAGTGTGGTTCTGTGATAATGGCGGTAGTGTTGTGGACAGTGTGGTTCTGTGATAATGGCGGTAGTGTTGTGGACAGTGTGGTTCTGTGATAATGGCAGTAGTGTAGTGGACAGTGTGGTTCTGTGATAATGGCGGTAGTGTAGTGGACAGTGTGGTTCTGTGATAATGGCGGTAGTGTTGTGGACAGTGTGGTTCTGTGATAATGGCGGTAGTGTTGTGGACAGTGTGGTTCTGTGATAATGGCAGTAGTGTAGTGGCCAGTGTGGTTCTGTGATAATGGCGGTAATGTTGTGGACAGTGTGGTTCTGTGATAATGGCGGCAGTGTTGTGGACAGTGTGGTTCTGTGATAATGGCGGTAGTGTTGTGGACAGTGTGGTTCTGTGATAATGGCGGTAATGTTGTGGACAGTGTGGTTCTGTGATAATGGCGGTAGTGTTGTGGACAGTGTGGTTCTGTGATAATGGCGGTAGTGTTGTGGACAGTGTGGTTCTGTGATAATGGCGGTAGTGTTGTGGACTGTGTGGTTCTGTGATAATGGCGGTAGTGTTGTGGACAGTGTGGTTCTGTGATAATGGCGGTAGTGTTGTGGACTGTGTGGTTCTGTGATAATGGCGGTAGTGTTGTGGACAGTGTGGTTCTGTGATAATGGCGGTAGTGCTGTGGACAGTGTGGTTCTGTGATAATGGCAGTAGTGTTGTGGACAGTGTGGTTCCGTGATAATGGCGGTAATGTTGGTTGTTGGCGGTAGTGGATACTCACGGATGAGATTTCATCTCTATGTAGTTTTTGGGAATGAAGCCGTCTTTCCCGTTCAGCTCAGCTTTGTACCAGTTCTGGTCACATTCTTCATTTAAAACCTGCAGAAACAAGATGGAGGAAGGGTTAGGGGTTACAGGTACTACTGTAGACACAACATGGAGGAAGGATTGTCACTCTCTCTCTCTCACTTCACTCACTCACTGTAGCAGAACAAAGCAACATCTCTGGTAAACAGAAAACAAAGATGGTGCCGCGTACATCACAACTCAATTAACGGGAGAACATGCTGCAAACCTTCCATAGTTCAAACAGCACAACATCAAAAGAATAAAACAAAAATGCGCAGGAAATGAACTGAGCAACATCCTTCCTCTGCACAGAGAGAGAGAGAGAGAGAGAGCAGGAGAGAGAGCGCTCAGATGAAACAGTAACCCAAACTCTGCCTGTACCCATAAAGTCCCGTACACAAAAGCTCACCCAATAAGAGTCTCCCCATAAACAAGAGCTCACCCTATAAGAGTCTCCCCATAAACAAGAGCGTGTGGCGGCTACCTCTGGGACATACATATATAATTCACCTCCTACTGTCAACGCGGCTACGTCATAGACGGTAACTTCTATGACGTGTTCTTTGGGTTGAATGAGGTTTATAAATAAGAAAGCAGCTGCGTTGCAGTTAGCTCAACCAGGAAAGAAGCCTCAGTTTGGTAATTTCCCGCACTCCTTCAAGCGCACCCTATAAGAGTCTCCCCATAAACAAGAGCGCACCCTATAAGAGTCTCCCCATAAACAAGAGCGCACCCTATAAGAGTCTCCCCATAAACAAGAGCGCACCCTATAAGAGTCTCCCCATAAACAAGAGCGCACCCTATAAGAGTCTCCCCATAAACAAGAGCGCACCCTATAAGAGTCTCCCCATAAACAAGAGCGCACCCTATAAGAGTCTCCCCATAAACAAGAGCGCACCCTATAAGAGTCTCCCCATAAACAAGAGCGCACCCTATAAGAGTCTCCCCATAAACAAGAGCGCACCCTATAAGAGTCTCCCCATAAACAAGAGCGCACCCTATAAGAGTCTCCCCTCCTGAAGGAAATACGAGCCCTATTCCCCAACTTCAGCACAATCATATGCTCAAATGCACATCACATTCCCACACACCTCAAACACACACATCTGGACCTCTGGGACACAAAGCAGACTGGAATCCCATCGAGCCCTAAAAACACAACAGGTCTCCATGCGGGCAGAACATCTGATCCACATAAAACTGAGAGGGGTCAGCAGAGGGCAGCGTGGGTAACCAGAGACAACAGGCTCGCGGATAGCTGCCAAACCACAGAGGAAGAGACGGTTTCACCTTCTATCACACAGCACCGCCCCCCCAGGAGAAAAGACCCAAACACACTCGTGGTGAGGGGGGGGGTCTGTGTTAAACATCTCTGAGCTGAATTAACGTTACGCTCTCTACTGTAAATGTAACTGAAAGACATTTAAAAACATTCATATATTAGTAACACTATGATTACCATTGCCATTTAACTGTGCATATTAGTTTGCTCAACTATGTGATTAAATAATACGCAACTACAAGGAAGTATAGCCTGTATTTCATATTGCCTAACGCCTGCTTTACCAACGGCACATTGGTTATTGCACTGCCTCTGAGAGAGATGGACAGGACAATGGAGCAACTCTCCTGCAGAACAGCGGGATAGCGTAGCTTTTCTGTGACGTGCATCTCCACAGTTAAATAAAATCTAACACACCACAGAAGAAAAACAGAACAGACAAAAAGCAGGTCGGATCGTAGGTGACAACGCGCAAAGATGGGCATACACAGACACACAGACAATACACCCACGCAAGGTTATGGTCGGTAAATAGTCGAGTCATTTTTAAAAAACGGGAGGCGTATTCTCTGGAATTGAGGAGGCAGAATGACTAAAGGCGGTTTGATGGACAGAAACCCTGGGTTTGTGATCTGTTGGCCCGGAACCAGTTCCCAGGTCTTCACTGCCTCTTTAACCCTTTAAGGTGTGAGATCACAAACATGTCATTAGAATGTTCTTAACTGAACATTCTAATGCTGATGATGTAACACTCACTACTGGAAACTGCCAGCAATGGAGTTCTAGAACACTGACTTAGAACATTCCAAAAAAGCCTCCTCTTTTTCAGGGTTAAAGGGTAGAAACATGAACAGCCAGTTTTACGGCGGCCATGGGCTCAGGGATCACACGCCATGAAGTGAAACCTGGAGTGAGAAATGGATCACCAGTACTGGCCTCCCTTCCAGTCAGTCTCCACCCCACTGTGTAAAAGATCTCAACATTCAAAAGCTTCTAAAACCTTCTTAAAATCCCCTCAAAGGGACTTAAGGTGTGTGCAGCGTCTGTGTGTGGGATTAGTGGAGGCGTGTGCCAGGTCTGTGTGGGGGATTAGTGGAGGCGTGTGCCGGGTCTGTGTGGGGGATTAGTGGAGGTGTGTGCCGGGTCTGTGTGGGGGATTAGTGGAGGTGTGTGCAGGGTCTCTGTGGGGTATTAGTGGAGGCGTGTGCAGGGTCTGTGTGGGGGATTAGTGGAGGCGTGTGCAGGGTCTGTGTGGGGGACTAGTGGAGGCGTGTGCAGGGTCTGTGTGGGGGATTAGTGGAGCCGTGTGCAGGGTCTGTGTGGGGGATTAGTGGAGCCGTGTGCAGGGTCTGTGTGGGGGATTAGTGGAGGTGTGTGCGGGGTCTGTGTGGGGGATTAGTGGAGGTGTGTGCCGGGTCTGTGTGGGGGATTAGTGGAGGCGTGTGCAAGGTCTATGTGGGGGATTAGTGGAGGCGTGTGCAGGGTCTATGTGGGGGATTGGTGGAGGCGTGTGCCGGGTCTGTGTGGGGGATTAGTGGAGGCGTGTGCCGGGTCTGTGTGGGGGATTAGTGGAGGCGTGTGCCGGGTCTGTGTGGGGGATTAGTGGAGGCGTTGTGCCGGGTCTATGTGGGGGATTAGTGGAGGCGTGTGCAGGGTCTGTGTGGGGGGATTAGTGGAGGCGTGTGCAGGGTCTGTGTGGGGGATTAGTGGAGGCGTGTGCAGGGTCTGTGTGGGGGATTAGTGGAGGCGTGTGCAGGGTCTGTGTGGGGGATTAGTGGAGCCGTGTGCAGGGTCTGTGTGGGGGATTAGTGGAGGTGTGTGTGGGGTCTGTGTGGGGGATTAGTGGAGGTGTGTGCCGGGTCTGTGTGGGGGATTAGTGGAGGCGTGTGCAGGGTCTGTGTGGGGGATTAGTGGAGGCGTGTGCAGGGTCTATGTGGGGGATTGGTGGAGGCGTGTGCAGGGTCTATGTGGGGGATTGGTGGAGGCGTGTGCCGGGTCTGTGTGGGGGATTAGTGGAGGCGTGTGCCGGGTCTGTGTGGGGGATTAGTGGAGGTGTGTGCCGGGTCTGTGTGGGGGATTAGTGGAGGCGTGTGCCGGGT